>ML777079.1:371586-385901 GCA_009831015.1 Picea engelmannii | reverse complement strand
CATTAATAGAAATCGTGTATTACTGTATCTCTGTGTTTATGGTTGCATCTCTGATATATTTCTGTTATATTATTGGATATACGCAATATCTCTGTGCATTTCTTTATTATATCTCCACTCTCATTTCGTGCCGAAAATAATCTGGATCACCTCCCTAGAATATAAATGAACATATAAACATTCAACTACAAAGATACATCAATTCTTACCAATATTTCTCTGTTCTGTACATCTGGTCATCTTCTAACTGTTCTGCAATTCATTTCTTCGTCTGTCTGTTCAGCAGGTCTTCTCTTTATCAACTTTTTCTGTCATTCTGCTCTTCTTTAACTTGTTCTGTTATTATGCTCTGTATGTCATCTCACACTACACATATGCTCAATCTCATACTGCGCATAATATCATTCTGCTTTTCTTACAATTTCATACTTTTCTCATACAGAACAACCAACCTCGCGCTATCTGTCTCATTTTCTTTTATGCGCACACACTATGGTTTCACTTCGCATTTCCTTTGGAAAAAGAAATACAACTGTCTGAGCAACTGAAACGCCAACTGATTCACAATTATGAGTCTGTTTCGTTAACAGATTCGTAACCGAGGAGTTAATTGTGAGAGAGAACAGTAACCTTCCGATCATACTCCATTTTATCTGCGTCGTTGGATGAATTTTATTGACATTGCCTTTAAATCGGGTTTTGGCATTTCGACACTCCTGTGTTGAGTGTCTTGACACTTCATTTCATGATCTCTGAAGTTCCGATACAGAACTTTTCTACACTAGATCCTTCTCGAATATGACTATGGTCATAACCAAGTGCATATGTAAAAAGCGCTTTCGTGATTTCTCATTTCGTGATTTTCGACACTATGCTCCGTTGACCCCAAGTTAGAGAAATTTTGATCACTTGCCACATGTACTATGATTCCATGGTCCAGATCTGATCTTGATTCAATGGCTATGATTGAATTGCGATTTCACGATTTCGACATTCTTGATGCATTCGGTTCTTTGCCTCTCCATGATGCGATCCTCGAAACTCCGAGATGGAGTTAGATCAACGGTTCAATTCTTGAGCTTGATTCAACGGCTATGATTGAATCACAGTTTCTCATATTGCGAAATCGACATTCTTGTTGCATTGTTTACTTGCATATCTATGTTGCAATCCCCAAAACTCCGATATGGAGTTAGATCGACGATCCAGATCTTGAGCTTGATTCAATGGCTGCGATTGAATCACAATTTCGCATATTGCAAAATTGACACTCTTGTTACATTGTTTACTTGCCTCTCCATGTTGCGATCCCCGAAACTCCGATATGGAGTTAGATCAACGGTCCATATCTTGAGCTTGATTCAACGGCTACGATTGAATCGCAATTTCGCATATCGTGAAATCGACAGTCTTGTTGCATTGTTTAATTGCCTCTCCATGTTGTGATTCTTGAAACTCCGATATGGAGTTAGATCAACGGTCCAGATCTTGAGCTTGATTTAAGGGCTTTGATTGAATCACAATTTCTCATATCGCAAAATCAACATTCTTGTTGCATTGTTTCTTTGAAATCTCCAACACGCGATCCTTGAAACTCCGACATAGACTGGAATCAATGGTCCAGATTCAACCTTGATGTGATGGCTCAGATTAGGTTGCGATTTTCCATATCGCGATTACGCCCGCTTCTCCTTGTACCTTAAAGGACGTGTGGGTTCTTCTTGATCCAACGATGGTCGGATCCTACACTTGGATCTAACGCCTGAGATCTGTCCTCCTCCTCAATGATCTCTTCTTGTGTACATTCAGATCTAATGACCCTCATTCTTTTGGGAATTTTGAATGGATCCAATGATCAGAAATGATTCTCAAGCTTTACGGGCCTTCGATCGATCAGAAATGCTTCTTAAGCTTTACGGGCCTTCGATCGATCAAAAATGCTTCTCAAGCTTTACGAGCCTTCGATCATTCGATCAACCTGAACTTATCTTTTGTTTTCCTGTCTGTTACAAACTTCCTGTACTCAGGCCATCTTCATTGTTGTACTTGCCATCAATGACAAGCATTCACTGTCTATTAAATATTTTCCATTTGCTGTCTATTAAATATTTTCCAACAAAATCTTTATTGATATCAATGTTCGACAAGTTTGTATGGTGCTTAACAAAAAAAAAATTTATTTCTTTGTATGAAGGGTTTTTCACCATATATAGGGGTTTGGAGAAATAATATCAACTCAATAAGGTTTTTCAAGGGTTTTTCAACATTTACAGGGGTTTTGAAAAAATATCAACTCAATTCCTTTTTAAAAAATAAGGATAAAAAGTCATTATTTAGTTAAATGTTATTGAAATATAAAGTAAAAAAAGATTTATTTAGTTGAATGTTATTGAAATCTAAAGTCTTAAGACTTCAATCCTTTGAAATATTTATCATACACTCATGTAAAATCAAAACCACAAATCAAGTCAAGAAAGTAAATCTTTTAAACTTATCATAGATAACAAAATACTCATGAATGTCAATTCCAATGGAAGTGATATGTAATACTACAGAAAAATCCAAAAAAAATTTACAAAGAAAGAAAAAAACAACACAGGATATGCGTAACCAAAATGAACCATTCCTTTTATTTAATAGAATAGGCATCCTTTATATAGGATAGGTTGAAAACACAATGAATCTAATCAAAAGGGGACAAATTTTAACTAAGAAACAACTAGAAAAGGTCCCAAACCCTAACAACTATCTTAGTTGACCAGTTCTTAGTCCTTGGGACTTGTGCCCAACCTTCCAGGTAGAAATTCCCTCCATATAGCCCTTGTGGTGAAGTGTGTTTCATCTGGAAGGAGGTGCACCTTTGTGGTAGCACCACATTGGTATTCCTTGAGATGTGTTCTCTCCTTCTTGGGGAGTGTGCCTTCTAGCTTGCCCAATTCCTCCTTGTTTAAGCCCAAAAGTGTCTCAACTTTCATGAGAAACTATGGAAATCTTTGAGACATGGAAGATTGTGATAGCCATTTATATTCAGCTAGAAGTTCACCCTTGTGACCCACTAGAAATGAATTGTTTTGATGAGTGTGAGTAGTGGTGGTGCGTGTATCAAACACTGTGTCTTGAAGGTGAGGTGGTTTGAAATATGGAACCAATTCAGAGGGGTGTGATATTGTGACCTCTTCTTCTAGGAGGGTAGGCTTATAACATTTGAGACTATTCTCATTTACTACATCATGAATACCCAACTGTGGTTGAAGGTCGAGTCGATAAGCATTATCTCCAACTTGTTGCGGAACTGTGTAAGGACCATACCAAAGGGGTTTCATCTTGTGATAACGTTGGGACTGAAAGCGTTGGTTCTCCATGTGAAAATGGACCTTTTCACCAGGGGAGAAAGAGAGTGTATTCTTGTGCACATCATGCCATGCCTTATAACATTGTTGGGAAGCTTGTAAAGCCTCAAAAACCTTAGCTTGTTTATGAGCCAAGGTTTTAAAAAAGGACGGGGAAGAGGTTTACTCTTTTTGTTTTTGAGTACAAGAAGGTTTCATCTTTAAAGGAAATTCATAGGGGGGAACGAGTTGATACCCGAAGCAATCTTCGAAAGGGGACAAGCTACTATAAACATCAAATACTCTATTATAAATGTGTTAGACAATGTGGAGGGTGGCATACCACTGTTTATATTTTGCAAACTAAATGTAAAGGACATGGAACATGACATGATTAACAACTTTGTTTTGTCCACCTGTCTGAAGATGAAAATAAGTGGAGTATTTAAGGTGACACCCCAAGAGAGACTAGAGAATTTTCCAAAACATATTAAGGAAATGGGCATCACGATCAGATATAATTTTGGAGGGGAGACCAAAATAATTCCACACATCAATGAAAAATAGATGTGCAATTTGAGGAATAGTAGTAGTCTTAGTGCAAGGGACAAAAATGGCCATTTCGGAGAAGCAACACACAAAAACCCAAATGGCATCATGATGACGAAAGGTCATGGCAAGACCGATGATGAATTCCTTAAAGATAGATTCTTAGGGACGGGAGGGAATAGGTAAGGGTTGATACATACCATACTTGTGGTTGGCTAGCTTATGTTGACTACAAAGGATACAAGCTCAGATAAATTGCTCAAATTGGCATTGTAAAGAAAGACAAAATAAGTGATGTTGAAGATGTTGAGTAATTTAGAATGTGTCAAAGTGCCCACCATAAGAGGAGGAGTGGGATTTGCGAATGATAACAAGTAAATCATCAGTAGTAGGCACACATAGCTTGTCAATATTTTACAACTAGCCATCCTGAATGTGCTAGTCTAGGAAAGGGGTCTAGTTAATTACAATAGGTTGGGGTAATTCAATCTAAATGGTACTAAAGAAAGGGTGAGAAGCATACATAGGCTTCCAATATTCATAAGCAACACAACAAATAAACAATATTTGAAGTATTTGAGGAGGTGGGCAACTAAAAATATCAGACATGTAATTCATGGCCCCTTTATTATATATAATGACCAATTGGAACTGTTGTAGATAAGTATCCCCATTCACGTGACATTGTTCTTGGAGATTAGAATGAGAATTAACAAAAATCAAAGGATGATGATCAATATGAAGGATAGTCTCCTTACCCAAGATATAGTGGCACCATTGTTTTAAGGCCTCGACCAATCTCTAGAATTCCTTATCATAAGTACTGTAGTGTTTTTTTACTTGAGCCAATTTCTCATAATGATAAGAAATTGGATGTTCTCCCCATTTAAGAACTGAACCAATCGCATGTTGAGAGCCATCAATATCAATTTCAAAAGGTTGTTGAATATCATGAAAAATGAAGGACAGATGTTGAACAAAGGGCCTCTTTAAGGCACTGAAAATGGTCTCAAGCCATCAGAGTCCAAAGAAAAGTGTACTTATTTGGAAAATGATGAAGGGAATTGGACAACTAAGATAAGTGAGGAATGAATTTCCTGTAAAAATTGATGCCACCAAGAAAACGTTTAAGGGCCAACGCAGACTGAGGAGTAGGCCATTATGCTAGAGCCTAAACTTTATAAGCATCAGTACGAAGACATTTATGATCAATGAAAAACCCCAAATAAGAGACATAAGTCTGGACAAAGGATGACTTTCATTCCTTGACCTTAAGGTGATTGGTACGCAACAATTGAAGTACGATGTGCACATGTTGTAAGTGTTCCTCCCAAGTCTTACTGAAGACTAAAATGTCATCCAAATATATGACCACAATGCGACCCAACACAAGAAAACATATATCATTGATGAGCCATTGGAATATGGAAGGGGCATTGGTGAGGCCAAAAGGCATCACCATCCATTCATAGAGCCAAAATCTGGTTTTAAAATCTCTTTTCCAAGTGTCGGTAGCAGCCATGTGCACTTGGTGAAAGCCCGTCGTCAGATCCATCTTTGTAAAATACTTTTCCCCTTTGAGTTGATCAAGAAATTCTTTGATACGAGGGAGAGGATAACGATTGTTTAGAGTAATCTTGTTGAGAGAGCAGTAATCGGTGACCAAATGTCACTCCCCACTCTCCTTTTTGGGAATAACGAAGGCAGGGGAGGTGCAAGGAGAGAAGTTGGGTTGGATATGGAAGACATTAAGAAGTTGTTGGAGTTGGAATTCAATTTCCTTAGTCTCACGGGGAGAAAAATAGTACGAAAGTGGAATTACGAAGAATGGTACAATGAATGAGGTTGAGAGAATTCTCAATAGGGTGTTGAGGTCAAAGGCCTTCTGGAGGGGAAAACAGATCACAAAATTCAAAGAGAACAACATACATATCATGTGCAATGGGATCGAGTCTCTGATCTAGCTTAATAGGGCACACGAGGCATAAGGAGAGGGATTTATTGAGGCTTACTTGGCATATGGAAACTTGGCCAACAAGTAGAGGATGAGATTTTAGGGATGAAGAGGTAAGAACATAAGTTCAAACATATTGTTTGAGGAGATATTGATGGGTGCGAGCATGATATATGGAATCATGTTGTTCCTAGTATAGGATTCCCAAAAGAAGATCTACAGAATCCAGTAGAGACACATCACAAAGGACATAATCATAGAAAAATCCAATGGAAAATGTGACGGAACACCATTGTGTGACCATGAGACAAGGTCCTTCCTTATGAAACCATCCTAATTGATAAGGAGAGGGATGAGGGGTTGTTACACATCAAAATTACTCACTTCAATAGTGTCGCAAGTGTCGTCATTACAAGTTTTGTAAGTGTCGCATCTTGACCACAAGTGTTGCAAGTGTCAAAAACATCATAGTGCCATATTGCCTATGTTGTGCCTCTAATGACATCATAAAGACACTTAGGACACCTCAAAGACTAGTTTTGAAGAAGAAAAATTAGTTGACAGGGAGTACAAACCTTTTGCCACTGAAATAACCACTAAAAAATGGATTTTGGAGAGGACCGCTCCCCTACCCACTGTTAGGGAGTGCTAATGCTCCTTGAGTTTCTTTGGGGGAGTGTTTGAGTGCCCTGTGCACCCTTTTGGGGGAGCGCTACCCTTTTCTGAGCAAGTTTTGGGTTTGTTGAGACAAAGCAGGGAAGAATCCCTCAATTCATGAAGGTGGTTGGATTCGAATAGATGGTCAAGGCATGATCTTAGGGAAGATCCTCAACTAAAGGAGAGGAATACTCAACTTATCCCAAATATCTCTTAAGTGGTTTGACCTCTCCAAGGTTATATAAGGAGGTCTCCTCATGGTGAAAGAGAGGAAGAGACTAGAGATCGATACCAAACTTATAATCCTGTAAGTGGTATGAACATAAGAGATTGAAGATGTGACACTTATGATATCATAAGTGAGATGTCATCAGATAAGTCAGTGTAGATTACTTGATCAAAGGGGTTGGACAAGGAGAACTTGAAGAAGCTGATGCACCTTCATCAAAGTATTTTATTTACTTTTACTTGTTCTCATTAATAATCAATGCTTGGCCTATTTCTTTCAAACTTATGCTTGTTCCATATGAGTTTGTCTGTAGTAGATGGATATATATTTGAGATAATATCAGTAGAGTAGGAAGTCCATTGTATCTTTGTTTGTTTTGCAGGAACTATCAAGGAGCTCAGGATCAAAGCTCAGCCTGGACTTTGCAAGGAAAAACGTCACTAATAAGGTACATATCTTTCTTCTTCTCTTTCATTTATTAGCTTGATTAGATCTAAAAATAAGTTAGTATCCATGTTAACAAATTTTTTGTCTTGGCCTTAGGAGTCTTGAGACGAAGTGTGCCGAAGTGATTGCGCTAGTTACGTCATCGGTCAATCCCACTCTTCCTCTAAAGAGTGCCCATGTGTTCGACTCGATGCCATGATCGGTCGATCCTACTCTCCCTCTAGAGAGTAAACCCGATACTTCGGACATTTTTTCGTTGATACAAAATCTACCGTTCTGGGGGACATTCCTCCTTCTCCCACGAAACTCCCTCCAAGCAATGAGGGCATCCTTTTTTATTGGGGTGTGCTAACTGGACCTCGTCTTCCTTCTCACATTCCTTTCCAGATTACAGTATAGGTTTGCGATTGGGACATTCCTCAAGCGCTTATAGATGAAGGTGCGTCCATTAGTATTTTGTCCTCTATTGCTTGGCATGCTTTGGGTTGTCCTCAACTTGCATCGGTTACATAGAATTTGTTATCTTTTAACAGAAGAACTAATCAAACTTCAGGGACCCTTCCTCACTTTCCTGTAACTTGGGGAGGGAAAAATGTCTTTATTGATGTCATGGTAGTATGAGACCCCTTGGATTTTGCTTTACTCCTTGGGCGGGATTATGTCTATGTCATGAAAGCTATTGTTTCCACTCTTTTTCATGTGATATCTTTCCCTCACGATGGAAGAATTGTGAATATTAATCAACTTTCCTTCATTGGTCATGACTGGATTACTTCCCTGAATGGTTCTTATATGATGACAGTATCACCCCCACCACATGTCAATTATGTGGCGTTATCTCCCATGAATTTAACTTTAGATGACTTGGATATGATAGTTGAGATGATGATCTCTTCGGTAGGGCTATTGGATCCTGATATCCTTACCCCTGTCACAACCCTCAACATGTGTTCCTTCAAGAGTGATTTTCTTCCATCTAGTTAAGATCTCTTAGAATCCATGACCGAGTTTTGTCCCTTGACATGGTGTTCTTCCAGAGCGTTATTCTCTTGGAAGCCATGATTAAGAAGAGTCCACGAGCATAGTTTTCTCTTCTCTGTGGCAAGCTCGTTAAAAAATGAAACAGAGGCTATGGGCATAGTTTGTCTTCTCTGTAGAAAGCTCATTAAAAAATGAAACAGAGGCCATGGGCATAGTTTTCCTCTCTATGGAAAGCTTGTTAAAAAATGAAATAGAAGCTTTGAGCATAGTTTTCCTCTCTGTAGAAAGCTCGTTAAAAAATGAAACAACAATCTGGGGATTGAATCCAGAGCCTTGAGCATAGTTCTTTTCTTGTGTCAAGCTCATTAAAAAATGAAACAAACGCCTCTTTTGAACCTTCGTTTCATCCACCCTTATCATTTTTCTCCATCTAGTAGAGAAATTGGTGACAACCTCAAATTTGGTGAAAGAATTGAAGCTTGGAGGGCATGTCTCCAGCCTTTGATGATCATTCTAGAGTTAAGCCACTAGCTTTCAAGCCAACGACATATCGAGCTTAGTCTTTATTCTTTCTCGTGCTTGAAAAACATGAGAATGTTACCGAGTAGACTTTTATCACATTTTCAAACTCGCATGGATAAACTAAAAAGGAACCCCTTGGAGTCATCTTTGAGCTCTTTTCAGAATCTCTAAACATGAAAATATTGTCGAGTGATCTTTCTTCCTTTCCCACTCGTTAAAAGGATTGAAAAGGCGTCTTTCGAGTGAAAATTTATCTCTTTTTCGGCCTCGTGAGACTAACATTAATAAAAAGGGACAACATTAGAGTCGTCTTTAAGTTGTTTTCAGACTCTCTAAATATGAAAAACCACTGAGTTTACCTTCTTTGGACTCGTTAAATGATCATACATTGAAGGGCTCATATGGGACTAGACCCTTACTTCTTCCAGTTCATTAAACAAAGGAAGAGGAACTTACCGAAGGTGATTTATATAGATCATTTGTTACCCTCCTCGAGCTCGTTAAATTAAAAAGAGGTACTCATCTATCTGGATGGGGGGGAAATTGAAAATAGCAAACCATGAATTTTTTTTGAGAACATTGCCAGTAACCCTTAGGGTCACCCTTGAACATGACACTTTGTCTTTGCACACATTTTAATCTACTGAACCTCTGCACTGAGCCAATCCTATGAGTTTCTTTTACTCCTTTGGGTCACCTGAAGAAAGTCACATCATCCACTACATCATCAATTTTGGTCCATGTCAAGATTATGTTGTTGTGCCTCAGTGTTCAAGGGAAGTATCTGTCTCGAGAGTCATCCATCACAAATATCTTGTTTCAATACCCATGTCAGTCCATGTTCATTTGATATACCAATTACATCTCTGTGACCGTTTCGTCTCGTTGATGGGGGATACATCAAGGCCCTCCTTCGACGAGTCTATTCCTGTCAACTTCAACACATTATCCAGGAACTAGACTTAGAAACCAGTTAGTACCTTCGGACCTACATGGCTCGATGGTAGGCCTTGTCGTGTCCAAAAATGGGCTTACATCATTGACCTCTGATCGGATGATTCCACAGATGTACGACTTCAGATCATCCATTCACATCCATTGGAATGTACTAGAGTACCTTGGGAATCATTAACACCAATGGTGATATCCCTCGCGCTTCTTAATGGTTTACATCATTGACCGATAATCAAGTGGTTTCTACCATGTTCGACATCAGGACATCTATTCACATGGTTAGTTCGTACTACATCAGGATCGATAATAAGACCCTGGGTTGAGTCATCACTCGTATATGTACTTTTCCCAGGTTGTGAAGGAGTTATTTTGGACTATGACACATATAATGTTACATAGATCCACTTTATATTGGTTGTGGCTATGTCTTGTCATCTTGTAGATCCACTGTGTATTCTTCCTGGCTACGATCATTTCAGGTCATAGGAGTATAGATCTACATTGTATCTTCAATGGTTATACCTTTTGTCAATATAATTATGGATCCGCAGTGTATTTCTTGGCAGTCATACCTAAAAAGCCTTTATCACTCAACCATAGGTATGTGTGCCTTGGGTTTGAAGCATGTAATAATATTTGTTTGATGGTTGTGTGCATATTTTTCTAGCCTCTCTGCATCCATACCCTTGCTCAAAAATGTCTACAAAGTACTCCAGTCATCATCGTCTTATAACTTCAAACTTTGGTGGGCAATCTGTTACACATCAAAATTACTCACTTCAATAGTGTCGCAAGTGTCGTCATGACAAGTGTTGTAAGTGTCGCATATTGAACAAAGGTGTTGCAAGTGTCACAAACATCATACTTCCATATTTCATATGTCTTTCCTCTAACGACATCATAAGGACACTTAAGACACCTCAAACACTAGTTTTGAAGAAGAAAAATCAGTTGACATGGAGTACACAACTTTTTCCACTGAAAGAACCACTAAAAAATGGATTTTGGAGAGGATCTCTCCCCTACCCACTGTCAGGGAGTGCTGACGCTCCCTGAGCCTCTTTGTGGGAATGTTTGAGCACCCTGTGCACCCTTTTGGGGGAGCGCTACCCTTTTCTGAGCAATTTTTGGGTTTGTTGAGACAAAGTAGGGAAGAATTCCTCAATTCCTGAAGGTGGTTGGATTCAAATAGATGGTCAAGGCATGATCTTAGGGAAGATCCTCAACTGAAGGAGAGGAATCCTCAACTTATCCCAAAGATCTCTCAAGTGGTTGGACCTCTCCAAGCTTATATAAGGAGGTCTCCTCATGGTGAAAGAGAGGAAGAGACTAGAGATTGATACCAAACTTATGATCCTGTAAGTGGTATGAACAGAAGATATTGGAGATGTGACGCTTATGATATCATAAGTGAGATGTCATCCGAGAAATCAATGTATATTACTTGAGAAAAGGGGTTGGACAAGGAGAATTGGAAGAAGTTGTTGCACCTTCATCAAAGGATTGTAGGTACTTTTACTTGTTCTCATTAATAATCAATGCTTGGCCAATTTCTTTCAAACTTATGCTTGTTCCATATGAGTTTGTCTGTAGTAGTTGGATCTATATTTGAGCTAATCTCAGTATAGTAGGAATTCCATTATATCTTTGTTTTATTTACAGGACCTATCAAGGAGCTCAGGATCAAAGCTCAGCCTAGAATTTGCAAGGAAAAATTTCACTAATAAGGTACATATATTTCCTCTTCTCTTTCATTTATTATCTTGATTAAATCTAAAAGGACGTCAATGTCCATGTTAAGCACTTTTCTGTCTTGGCCTTAGGAGTCTAGAGACCAAGAGGGAATCCACTTGTCCGTAGGGGGATTCACTTGTAACATGTGTGGTGGGTAGGTTTAATCATTTCACCAAATCTTGAGCTACTAAATTATTCTAGCTTCCATTATAAATAATGAGTGTAGAAAGAGACTTCTTAATTTGGAAAATATGGGTGAAGAGAGGGGCATCTAAGTTTGCATTAGAATTAGTATTCATCAAAAGAAAAGAGGGGTATGTAGTTGTGGGATTGTCCAAATATATCGGATCAAAAGGAGGGGGCGTTGAATATCAGGACTTGAGAGTATCAACAAAAAGATTTTTTGCACTAGACAGATTTTATAGGACACAAAAATTAGCAATGTTATAGAAATAAGACTTATGTAATTTACATGATTTAGTAGACTTAGGGGAAGAGGGAATTTTAGAGAGGAGTGAATAGAGGAGGAGTTAGGATGAGACTGAGGGAATTTCAAGAAAGGGGATAGCTTATGCTCAACCTCTAGAGTGTGGAAGAAAGCCTTATATAGAGAACTATTGTAAAACAGATCCACCTCCTTGCATAAAAAAATCAATAAACCAGAAATAAATTTTACTATCAATACCTCTTTGGAGCCCTGAATATGAAGCTAGTTGTGGATCCTGGTGAAGATTTCAATGTATTGTTGAATGGACTGGATTGACAATTGGCAGATCTGCAACCAACGATCCATAATTTTTTGATGGTATTGAGGAGGATAGAATATTATATGGAGTTCTTGATAAAGAGGTTCCCAAGTTCCAATAGGAGGAGTAGAAGATGATGCAGATGCCTACAAATACACAATGAGATGGGTCCCAATGGGTAGCATATCCCAGTAGGCCTAGGAAATTCCTTCCATTTGTAAGATAGAGATTTGAAGCTTCTCCTCGTGAGAGATGTCGTGACGAGTGTTGAAGTATGTAGAGAGACCTAAAATCTAGGAATCCACAATGTCCCCATTGATTTTCCCAGAGAAATTAGGAAGTTGCAAGTGTGCCTCTAGTTTCAAAGGAGTTGGATTCTAACGTTGCAATATAATAAGCTCATGAAGAGACAAATGCAACTCTTTCATAGGGGAAGAGTTGATAGAATATGAATTATCCTCTAAATTTCCCTTCTTAGAGGCATGTAGAGAGGAGGAGAGGAAAAACCCTAGCGCACCTCTAGACTACAAACTGAAAAGAGAGGAGGAGGGAGTTTCCCTAAGGCACCTCTAAAAGACTTGACAAAAATGAGAGGAGGGTGAAAAAAATGATAGGAGGAGGGGGTTTCCCTATCACACCTATGGAATTCTTCTTGAGTTGAGAGGAGGAGGGGGTTTCCCTATCACACCTATGGAATTCTTCTTGCACTGAGAGGAGGAGGGGGTTTCCCTTGCGCACCTATGAAATTATTCCCAATATGAGAGGACAAGGATGTTTCCCTAGTGCACCTCTTGGGAGGGAGAGAGGATGATGAAAATAAACCCTAGTACATCCCTTACCTAAAAACAAAATGCCAACCCTAGTGCATCCCGGGAAGGGATATGGGTTTTCCTGGATCAACCACTAAAATCTCTGACTAGTGGAGTGAAAGAACCTTATATTGGTACTCTAATACCATTTGATCTATAATATTGCAGAGAAAGCCAAAGAATATTCATAGAGAAATAAAAAAACAACACAGGTTATGAGTAAGAAAAATGAATCATTCATCTTATTTAGTAGAATATGAAACCTTTATATAGGATAGGCTAAACATACAATGGTTATGATAATCGTTGTTTCCACCGCCCGATTCCGCATTTCCAGAAGACCTTGTAGTACCACTACAACTTGGATTTAAGAAGGAGGAGCCTTGCCGATTATAATATTCATCCATTAAAACCTATTGCAAGGAATAGACAGACAGACCTACCTACCTGAAAAACTAGACATGCATCCAGTGCCTTGCACACACATCCTGGATGGATTAGGAGGAGAAACAACGAACAGGGGAAGGTAGTCCCCGTGGGGACCCCTGTCTGGAACAAGAGGTGCGATCAGATCTGTAACGGAAAATCATACCTGCAGAGGTTACTAAATTGTTGATCTTTATCTTATCCCTTCACCTTCAATCCATCTGTTCGGCCTGTTCACTCCGTGCCTTAACTTGCATTATCGGCTAAGATATAATAGTGGCTTTGTTCTATTATTGAATTCTTAAACTAGTTGAGTGTAAGATAAAAGTGGACCAATTATAACTAACCAATAGCTAGAAAAGGTCCCAAACCCTAACAACTAACTTAGTTGACTAGTTCCTGGTCCTTGGGACTTCTGCCCAACCTCCCAGGTAAAGATGTGCTCCATCTGGCCTTTATAGTGAAGTGCATTGCATTTGGAAGGAGGTTCACCTTTGTGGTAGCACCAAACTGGTCTTCCTCGAGACATGTTCTCTCCTCCTTGGGGAGTGCACCTTACAGCCTATCTAGGAAAATTCATTGACAAGAATTCCATTACCTTATGACACACACATTGAGAAGACACTAGTGAGGAGTTTTCATAGCCATAGTCATTGCTATAATTATCGGTGATCACAATAACCTTAGAATTAGGTGGTTCAAAATCTGAAGATTCATGTTGAAGGTTTACTCTCATGAGGCTCTTGTGTACCTGACGGCAACCGCACTCTCAGTAGGCGGTCACTCCACCAGGACCTTCTCACGCCACGGCCCGAAGAGTCGATGCTCTTCCCAATCCTCCTCGGGAGTTCTATCGCCCACAGTCTTCTCGGGAACCCTCCCTTTCGGAACTCGGGAAGTCGGGTTTCGCGGACTCGCGAACCTTATGCGCACTTTCCGTGCAACATGAAATCTCTGAATCCCGATCCGCGATGTCAA
>ML777079.1:309281-370847 GCA_009831015.1 Picea engelmannii | reverse complement strand
TCAGCAATACAAAAGTGTCAAACACATCCATGGTAATTGAATCAGGCTCTTCCTATTAATTCAATAACTGTACATGGAGGTTCTTCACAGGCTCTCTCTCTCTCGGCTCTGTTCTCTCTTGCTCCTTGAATAAAAAAAAAAAATGAGGATCTGAATTCTGAATGAATAATACAAAGATACACGGGAGGGTGTCTATACTCCGTTTTCCCTCTCTAAAGCTAAACTGTCTTATCTACAGTTAATTCCTATCTAACAGCATTAATTTTCATAAATGCCTTCCTATCTACTAATACAATACAACTGCGCTTGGTTTTGAATGCCTCGTCCAAACGACGGCGCACCAATTTCCAAGCATTTCAAAATGTGCGCGCTGGCACTGTCCAGCTGTGTGTTCTCTCTCCGTGCACGCTGGCTCGCTTGAGGATGTGTAGATGCTCCTGCATCAGTACCTCGTTAGGAAAAGAAAAGAATTTATGAAAATATAATATATTTTCTTAAATAAAACATTAAAGAAAAATTTGTTGAATGCAAAATCTAAACAAATGATATATCTTCTTGCTAACATGAAAATACCTAACAAAACATTTTTGTCTCATTTTCATTGCTCTTGTATATCCCTTTTGTTATTGATATAGATATGACTCTAAATTTATAATTTTTAAAAGAAAATTTAATTGTTTTAGATAAATGTTTTAATTTTCAATTATTTTAATGAAAAACATATTATTAAATATAAAAATTATTAAAATGTTAATTTTTAATTTTTTTTTAATGTTTACAATATCATAATTAAAATAAATATAATTTTTTTTGTGTGTGTTGAAAGATGATTTTTACAGTGTAATATGAGGGAAATAGTATGTGCTCAATATGAAGGTGACATGCTTTATTTAAAAGATATTAGTAACAAAAAATTATTTCAATATCAATAATAGATAAAATATTTCAAGATCCACCTTAAGTAAAATAATTTTATATCAACTTTATATAGAGACAATAATATTTCCTTCTATGCTTAAACTGAAGTTGACACATGACACTTAAAAAATACTAATAACAAAAAAATATTTCATTGTATAGTTTAATTAAAATCTATCTATCTATCTATCTATTTATCTATAAAGAAACTTTGAGTAAAAGATGTGTTATTGGGAAGAAAATGGCTTTAGTAAAAGGGACACATGTAATTCTTTCCATGTTCAACATGGAATTGACCCGTGACATTTTAAAATATTAATAAAAATAAAATATTTCAATATCAACCATAAATAGAATATTTGAACATCTACTTTATATGCAAAGAGGGGTAATTCCTTCAATTTTTTATATGAAGTTGACACACTTAACCTGAGAAAAAATATTAATAAAAAAATTATTTCAATATGAGGCATAATAAAACATTTCAACCTTTAGGTAATATATATATATTAAACATAAAGTTTGCATGGGAAATAATGAATCAAGTTAAATTCATCTAAATGCCATATCTATTACAAGTTAGGAATTCCATATCTATTATAAGTTAGGAGGAATCAAGTCCTTAGAAGTGAGAATTTTTTTAGATTAACAAACATTTTTAGATCGAGATATAAGCTCAATCACCCCAATTATAGATTATATTTAAAGGTGAACAAATCTCACATAAGTATGTTGAATTTTTTTAATAAAAAAAAACACATTCTAGGTTTAATTAGACATCTTAAGTTTCAAATTGAGAGATTAAATATTTTCCTATAGAAATCATGAGAATATTGAAAAAAATAATGATCATTTTGTTTAGTGGATGCTCATCCAATTTCAAGCCTATTTAGGAAATCTAAGGGAGAGATGATTTACGCTTTCAATACCACCATAGATCCACCTTAAGTCCACATCTATCATGACTTTTTGCATTGCAAATCTTTTTTACAACTCAACACTTAAGAAAAGATTTGCACCTTTAAAAAATTGATGAAATCCATAATTAAAATAAATCTAAACTAATCTTATTTTAATTATTTTAAGTAATATTTTATAATAAAAAAATTCAATCAATTTTGTTTTTTTAATTTACTTACAAACATCTCTCATTCACATTGCACTACACTTTATTTCTAATGACAACTCACATTGCACTACACTTTATATCTAATGAAAACTTGTAGAGAGCCTTGACCGTAAAAGACGGATATAAAAGATTTACAAAATTGTTTCAGATTAACATAAACCATTTTTTTAAACCCAAATTACAAATCTCTGCACGATGTGATAATCATGTATGTATATTTAAAATTGACATGTTCCATCGTGCTCATAATCTGGATTGTTTTTATATTGATTACTGAAATTTCCATTCCCTTCTTTTTATTTTGGTGGTGGGATGAATGGAATAAAATATTGAAAATAGCAGCCTCCACTGTGGTATTGAAAACAAAAAAAAATCATACACACTAAATAAATTGATACAGGTAATTGAATACTTGAGCGTTCTATGCAACTCGCTCTCACGAAATGTCACTCGTCGTCATCGAGATCATTCTTTTGGCACGATGCATTCTTCTACTTGCTGCAGGGATTGTTCAACGAAGAAGGTCAATGGAGAGGGTGCAGATCTTGGATTAAAAAAAATAAAAGATAAAAACAACACGATAAAGTCTAAGAGCGGGTTTTCTGTGACAAAAGAATGGGTTTTGGTAATACATTCGTCGCATGAATACAGGAAGTCCGGCCCATTCCTGCAGCTTCCAAACATCATCTATTGTATATAATAATAACAATACCACCATTAAGCCTCACAGCTCGCTCCAGTAGGAGCAGTCTGGGTATCTTAATTGGCAGAAAAGAAGCAGAAGAGGAAAGGTTTAGGTTTCTGAAAAATGGAGAAAGAGGCCGCAGAGGAACTCCAGTTGCTTGGCGCCTTGGGCATCGTGAGAAAGGCTTTCAACATCCTCCTCGGCTCCTCCCGTAGTAAACTTCTGTGGGCTCTCGCTCTCACCCTGCTTCTCCCCCTTACTTTTGCAAGTCTGGGGCAGTACTTCATCGATGGCCCTCTTATTAAAATCCTCCTACCTGGCGAGACGACTCAGCGTGAATTGGTCTGGGAATGGAGGGAGTTTGTGGTGGTCCTAGCTGCGGATATAGCCTTCCTTTTAGCCTTGCGGGGGTTTTCCACGGCCGCGGTGGTGTACACTGTGGCCTCCATCTACACGGCCAACACGAAGAAATTGAAATTGTCGTACGTGAGGGTTTTGAGAGCCGATGTTCCACGGGTCTGGAAACCCCTGACGTTAACATTTCTCTGGTTACGCCGAAAGGCGTATACCTATTGATAATGGGCACAATTAATGATCTTTTAACCTTATTTAACCTTAAACCCTAATTTGATGGCTATGCATTGAAGATGCTGGCATATTCTTAGTGGTCCTTCAAAATCAATGGATCAGATTTATTGTTCATAACTTTCTTGCATTTATAAAGGCATCCGTTAACATGTTTACTTTTTAACATTTACCTAATCACATTAAAAATTTACTGTAAGGATATGTAATCCCCACCTGTCTGGATTTTCTTACCTGTCGATGCGTTTCAGTTGTCTGTGCGATTCAGATTCAACTGTCCCCCATTCTCTACTGCCCCCGCGTTTCAGCTACGGCACCGATTCGTTTAATTGAGTTGTGCATTCAGTTTAAATTACTACACGTTTCTGGAGGGATCAAATCCTAAGATATACGAAGGAACGCCAACCGCGAAGGCAGCTCTCTGGGTCTTGTTGTTCCGATCAATGCCTTTCATCGCATTGCTTTCTCCGGCACTGGGAGCTGCATTGCTCGGAAAGAAATCAATCGCGAGGTGCCGAACCGATATGCATGCGTTAATTCTAAACCCAAAAGAATAATTGAGGTATGTGTTTAATTTATTTAAATTACCAGAGTTCGCTGATGATCGTGTTTCACCTACTCTTGACGCCGTTCTCCAATTGCAAGGAAAGACTAGCCACAATGAACGGATATAGCAGATTGAACGGATATAGCAGATCGGTTTATATTCAAATTAGGTTTAATAAATTAAATATGCCTTTCGGCGTTTATCAGCCACAATGATGTGGCTGTGCTAGTTTTTAGTAATCTCCTCCGTCTTTTTGACGGCCTCCCTATTGGCCTTCCACCTCCTGCTCATCATCTTCTTCCCCACTATCCTCTCCCTCTCCGTGGGAGGAAACGCTGATCATAGATTGAAATCGGAGGCCTTTCCTTTGGCAATTCTTGTAATTGTGATTGTCTTCTGCCCCCAAATTTATATAACTATGGTGTGGTGCCTCGCCAGCGTCGTATCCGTTTTGGAGGACAAACATTACGGCCTGGCCGCAATGCTGAAGAGCAGCAACCTCATGAAAGGAAAGCGGAAGACGGCATTGGCTCTGTTTATACTTATTAACTACAAATTTGGCGGAATAATTGTATGGCTTTTCGGATATGCAGTCGTGGAGGGACGTACTCATGGCGTGGGGATAGCGACGAGAGCTGTGAGTGGGACATTTCTTCTTGGGTTGCATTTTTTTGTTAACTTGATGGGGATGTTGACGCAGAGCGTGTTATACTTTGTGTGTAAATCGTACCACCATGAGAGCATAGATGACAATTCATAGATGACAATTCATCTTTCAATTTTTATAGCGAGGGCGACTATAAGCCTCTGAAGACCAGCGGCTTTCAGCTGGAGCATCTGGATGCAGAGGTATAAGATTAGATATCATTCGGTATTTCCATATAGTGGTTTAGGGAGTATATTGTTATCTTCTTCAGCAATAGCTTGCATATCCTTTTATTGGTCAGCATAGAGATCGCTTTGTATTGTGGAATTAGAGGCCTATAAATCCATATGGTTTCTTGTATGTACATGGGAGTTTTTAAAAAATATATGAGAAAAAATGTAACAGAATACCAAAAGGTGCACATATTTCTAGGAGTGATCTAATACTGTAATAGAAACTAGCACAGCCACAAGTCAGTGGCTGAACGTCGAAATAATGGAGTTTTGGCAATTAAATAACAGTAAAATCTTGTGCATTAAATAATCTATTGGTAAGAGTTCTATGCTGGAAAATCTCATCTAGTAAATAATAAAATATGATTAAGTAAAAGTAAAAAAATAAACATATAAACGGATGTCTTTATAATAGTCCAACAATATTTCAACAATATTTAATCTTGTCCATACAAAACTGATTAAGTACTAAAAACATATTAAATGTGCCCATTGTCAATAGGTGTAAGCCTTTCAAAGTAATTATAGACAATGAATGTCAATGAAAAATTGAATGGATCGGTCACACAAAAGAGGGACTCGTTGTTGCATTGCGAATATCGGCTAGAAAATTAAAAATGTGACGAATTTGAAACAAAATAGCTTGTTTCGTTTTTAAATTTGTCTGTAATAAATATGAGAGAGGGTTTGAAAAAATATATTTATATTATATTTTCTCTAATATTAATATATTTTCTATTATATTACCATCCTATCCCATCTTTAATAAATATGATCATAACATTGTTTCTTTATTTTTTAGTTACAAAGATGTTAAGATGTGATGTGTAAATCATAGTTATCAAATTCGACAGAATCGACTAAGCCAAATTATTTCTCAAATTCAAATTCGATTAGATTCTAATATTTGGCGGGATTCCAGTGGATATGTGGCCATTTGAGTGCTCTATATCAAACCTGCATATTATTGCGGTTCTGCCACCCCTCGAATGCTAATGTAAAGAGAACGATAAGTGTTTAATATATAGAGGACGATAACTGTTTCACCAATATGGAAGCCGGAGTTTCAGCTATTAACTTGGACACTAGCTATACAGACCTATGTACTTGGACACTTGCTGTACAGACCTATTTTTATATGAGAGGACGATAACTCTTTCACAAATTTGGAAGCTGAGCTTCTGCGTGGACAGCAATCTGTGAAGACCTATTTTTATATAAACATTAAATATTTAATTAGCTGTAATAACTTTGACTATTGCAAACATTATCCTCCATGCAAACAGCTGGTTTGACGCTAACATTCCAAGCTGTTCCAGCAGGAGTCAGGAGCCTGCATGGTGTAAACTTGTAATGAACCATGTTTGGCAACCTCTTATATACATTGTTTTCATTGTTATTGTATAGCTGGTGATATAAATAGTAGGGAAAATAGTTGAATTTAGACTCAAGCTCACCCCCTTATACAGTCTGAATGGGCTTAATGGTTAAGAACATGCGTTTCCTCTTAAGAGGTGACAAGTTCAAATCAATATAGTCATGTGTTTCTTCTTAAGAGATCACAGGTTCAAATACAGAGGAGGGTAGGGTATGAATACCTTCTCTTTATCTATGTTTTTATTAGGGTAGATTTATATACCTAGACAACATTTCGAAATAGAGGAAAACAGTCCAGACAAGGGCAAGGAGACCCTCTCTGTTTTTGTTTCTATTGAGATAGATTTGTTTGGGGTCCCTTGTGCCACAAACAAGGGGTCTCATACACCAATTTGGTGTGGTAGATTTGTTAGCGGTCCCTTATGCCACAAACAAGAGGGTCTCATACACCAATTTGGTGTGGCTTAGCAGTGACCTTAAAACTAGATTATTATTATTATTTAATGAAAAACAACACAGCCATGTGCATGTATTGGAGGGCTTCCAACAAAAAAATAAGACTAAGAAGAAGCAGTGCTAAATCAAAGACTCTCTATCTATGTTTTTATTGGGATAGATTTATATACCTAGACAACATTTCGAAATAGAGGAAAACAGTCCAGGGCAAGGAGACTCTCTCTGTTTATGTTTCTATTGAGGTAGATTTATACAACATTAGATATCTGAGAACAAGTTCTCTGCGTGCGAAATAGAGGAAAATAGTCCAGAGAAGGGAAGGAGCTGAAAACATTTGAATTTTTTGAAAAAAAAGTAAGATGGAGTTGAAAACAATGGAAATTCTTTTAAAATTTTGAAAAAAAAAAAAAATGTTTTAATGTTTGTAAGATGTATAATCTAGTATCTATTTGAATCCTCATTGGAATTCGAACTCAGTAACTATGATGTAAATAAGGTTACAAAATAAATTTAAACATAAGGCAACTTACTGTAAATAAGGTTACAAAATAAATTTAAGCATAAGGCAACTTACAATTGCAATTGTAGAGTTTCATAGCTTCAAAGGTGTTGAATGGAATACTGGTCGTCAACATGAAAAAATAGTGAACAGATAGATGGTTGCGATACAATAATAATTTCAATATCATGGTTGTGACAAACCCAAGCGCAATGTCATGGCTTTAAAGCTCTCTAAGTAAAAAGTATTTTATAACTGTTAAAGTTACCTAAAATGGTCAGTATAGATAGCCATGTATGGATAGTATGGTTAATCCTTATGGGCAACTTACATTTATAATAAATATGGGAATGAGTGATTTTGTGTATGTACAATTTTTTAAAGTTAAAGAAATGATTTCAAAAAATATGAAGAGAAATGCTCAAAAATATGAAGAGAAATGCTCAGAAATCATCATAATTTTGTTCGCTTAAAAGGTTAAAAAGATTGGTAGTATAACAATTCTTTTAAATTGAAATCCAATTTTAAATATATGTTGGACATATTTAAATAAAATTTTATTTGTTATTTAATTTTATTATTATAAATATTTGAAAGAATATGTATTTATCTACTTGGCATGATGTTTGTGAAGTTAGAGTTATCCAATGAAAGTTAAAGTTCAAAAACATCATGAAGCGAAGTTCTAAGATTTGAACGGGGTGGGAAGAGATGATGTAATTTTAGAGGGGTAGGAGAGGGCTTTTTCATAACTTATTCAATAAATATATATATATATATATATATACACACGACGAAGAGATAGCATGAGTTGTTTAAGCAAAGAGGAAGACATTATGATCAAGGGTTATGACGCAACTCACTACCACAAGAAATGCCTTTACTTTTCGGTGTTTCCTGTACCACTCATGTGAATACCACAGGAATTGGGTTGCAGCATGAAGAATAGCATTAACTATAGTAGTTCCCGCACACGATGATGGAGGACTACCAGCAAGCCATTCAGAAACGCAAAAGTTAATGGCTGGCCACCACCGCTCTTCGCAGATGCCAAAATGAATGGTGTTTCCCTCCAATGCTGTGACAAATTTGCTTTGCGGCCTGTATCACATAACCTTTCACATATCACAACTCCAAGGGTTTTCTTTTATGGCCTACATGGACTGCAAGACTTTTGCTTCTCTATGACATCAAGATTCGCCTCTGGTTTTCATCTCCATGCCATTTTGGCAAATCCATACAGTGTTAGTTTCGTGGTTAGGGTGATATCCTTTAGCCATATTGGAGGGATAAAACCTCTAAGTGAGTACTATTTCTCTTAGTATCCTAAACAAATGTACGACACGTTACGACAGGTGTGTAATACACCTTGTATAAATATAGTGGTGCATATAATGATTGCTAAGCAGTGGCATGGAATAAATGAAATAAATGTAGAGAATTGATAGGGAATGAAAGTTGACTAGTGGCATGGAATAAATGAAGAGTAATAGTAGGCAATAAATGCTAAGCAAGAACAGTGGGTCAATTACTTGCTAGTGGTTTCTAACATGTAGAATTGGAAATCCATAGTTTATGGTTCTTTTATTCTTTTTTATTCAATAGTAGGGTTGGAGGAAAACAAAGTATATGTTTTATTTTAATATAATGCTACTGAAATTTCTTTAGAATTATGTCACTATTGAAACCTCTCTTCTTGAAAGCATAGATACTTTGTACTATAACCATTTAGTTGTTGAATACTACATTGAGTGTGATTTACAATGTGGGAGGTTTTTCCCCAGGATATCATGTTGTTAATGGTTGATTGTTTATTTCATTTGTTTGCAACTATTCCATTTTAAGTTTCTGCACATTCTTTTATCATGGATTAGTGTAGGAAGCACATTCCACACTTATGCTTCCTTTCAACACAATTTGTTGATCTAATATTTTTTTGAGTGATAGCTTGCATAGAAGTAAATCGTTTTGCAGGGAAATGGCAACACTTCTAGATTAGAAATTTAGATGTTTAATGGCACTAAATTTACGCTATGGAAGATCAAGATGGAGGATCTTCTCGTGATCGATATTTATGGGTTGGAGTATCTGGAACCAAACCCACTCGTATGAAAGATGTGGAGTGGGTGGTGTTGAAGAGAAAGGTGAGAAGCCTTGTCAAGCTCTATTTAGTCGATTTGGTATTATTGAACTTTTATAAATAAAAAACTGCAACAACTCTCTCGACAAAGTTAGGGGATTTGTATCAGGCTAAATCATTGGTTAATACACATTCTCTATGAAAATAAGTTTTTTCGTTGAGAATGGATGATGGTGATTCTATATCCAAACACCTAAATACATTTAATACTATTGTGACCTAGTTGATCTAAATTGTAGTGAAGATGGATGAGGAGAATTTTTGTATGATCCTTTTGTGTTCTTTGTCATAATCACAAGACAAGCTAGCAAAGGCCATTGGAAGCAGTGTAAAAACATCAGTGCTTGATGAGGTTGTGGCTTCTTTGTTATTAGAAGAGGTGAGGTAGAAATATTTTTAATCCACCAATGAGGCCTTAGTTGTTCATGGAATAGTAAAGGAGAAAGGAAACTTAAGATTGAAAAGGGAAAATCCAAATCATGTGGGCGACATAAATATCCTAGAAAGTCCAAGGAAAAATGTTGTAATTGCGACAAAGTTGGTCATTTTAGAAAGGACTAGAAGGAAGAGAAGAAGGAAAATTATAATTTTGATGATGACTCCAAAAAATATTCTCAAGAGGATGGTGGAGATGCCTTTGTTGCAGCTTTGGAAAGCCATGTAGAGCAAAGTGTGTGGTTGATAGAATCTGGAACTTCCTTTCATATAAATTCCCATAAGCAATGGTTTTTAGTGTATGATAAACATGATGGTGGGATTGTATGCCTTAGTGATGAATCTCCTCTCAACTTAGTTGGTCATGGTAGAGTCTTATCAAATTCACTGCATTGCAAATTTTAGGGGCTAAATTTCTCCCATGGGATAATTTTCCATGTTTTTTCCCAAACAACGATTTCCCAATTTCCATTGTTTCTAAAACCATTTCTCCCAAATTTTCTAGAATCTTTCTTTTTACCTTATAAATAACCCAGATTTTATAGAAACTATATAAAATCCTTAAAAATTTGAATATTTTTTGTAAATGTGTTGAACCTGCATACAATAGATCTAGCTAGAAAATACCACACACATTTTCATACAGAAATTGAGAAAGAAGAAGCAAGAGAGAAATAATGGAAGAACTCTCATTAATCGTATGAAAAATGAATAATTTACACATGATATACTCTATATAACTCAATCAATGTGCACTGGAGGTGAATCCATTGTGCCATAGTGGTGGTATAGAGTGATTTGGATACACACCAACAGTTACGGGAGCGAACTACCACCTATTCTAGTCTCTCGAGCAGTTATAGGAGAGAAATTCCACCTAGTTGAGTTAATTAATCTATCAGTCCTTAGTTAACTGATTGAAATGGAGTGAAGTGAGGAGGAGATCAGGGAATCATGGGTAATGCACTAGTCTGGTGATGATTCGAAGGACAATGTGCATTAGCTAGTGATGATCCCAGTGTTTCATGGTGAAAAAACCAATGCAACATTTAGACTCCACTTAACTAGTCAAACTAAAGTGAAAACTGGAGAGAATATTCTCCTAGAGGAATATTCTCCCTAAACTTTAGGAGACTGCATAAATACTAATAAACATAGGAAAAACCTTAGGAAAACAAAATCCTAGGTGTGTGTGAAGTAACTCCAACACCCCTCCTGAACATCACTATGGTGAAAATAAAGAATGGGTCCTCACAACGAGGCCATGTTAGGTACCCAAATACAAAAAATACACTTAAACAAATCAAGGAAAGAGGGAAAACCCAATGAGAAACCCCCCCTTCAAGGTACAATGTATGTAAACTGAAGAACTAAAAGTTGCTAGGAAACTGTGTCCTTCACTCCAAGACGAATTCGCAGAGAATGGAACTGCTGCTCAGTGAAGGTATTGGTGAAGATGTATGTGGTATGTTCTGTTGAAGGAAAAAACTATAGGTCGATGATCCCCTCATGTACTAAGTCCCAGATGTAATGCATGTGGATCTCGATGTGCTTCATCCACTGCCTCTAAATTGGATCTTTACAGAACTTCAAAGTGCTCTGGTTGTCACACCAGATGGTCATCGAATGATGAAATTGAATGCCCAAATCAATGAGAAAATGGTGTAGCCACATAGCCTAAATGGTTATGTTAACCACCCCTCTATACTCTGCCTTGGCTGAAGATAGAGAAATAGCAACCTGCTTCTTGCTCAACCAATAGATAGCCTCAAAACCAAGATTGAGTGAGTAACCGTATGTTGAATTGTGATCAATGTTATTGCCATCCCAATCAGAATCAGTAAACTTGATAAGATCCAATGTAGAGTTTTCTTCATAATGAATCCCAAAGGTGATGGTGCCCTATATGTATCGAATGATACACCTTGCAGCCTTCCAATGTAGTTCATGTGGCTCCTGCATGAACCTAGAAATTGTGCCAACTGCATATGAGAGGTCTAGTCTGGAGTATGTTAGATACAAAAATCTCCCCACTAGATTTTTGTACAGTGTGTTGTCAACCAATGGAGTGTCCCCGCCATCCTCAAGTTTGAATCCAGATAGGAAAGGAGTCTGAGAAGACTTGTAGTTTGTCATGTGAAGTCTCTTAAGGAGATCTCGTGCATACTTGTCCTAAGACAGTTTGATTCCTAATGCAACCTGACTGATCTTGAGTCCAAGAAATAAGTGTAGTGGACCCATCTCCTTCATTAAGAACATGTCATGTAGAATCCTCTTGAGTGTAGCGATCGCTGAAGTTGAGCAACCAATGATAAAAAAAATCATCAACGTACAAAACTAGGAGTAGAAGTGAATCATCCATCCTAAGCATGTAAACATTTGAGTCTGATTTACAACGTACAAAATTCCATGACAACGGGTACGAGTCCACCTTGGCATACCATGCCATCAGAGCCTTCTTGAGGCCATAAAGAGATTTCTTCAATCGATAGACCAAAGATGAATCCCGCATAAATCCCTGGGGATGATCCATATATATCTCCTCGGAGAGATCATCGTGAAGAAATGCATTCTTCAAGTCCATCTAATGGACTTCCCATCCCTTGGTTATCGCAATGTCAAGTGACAAACGTATGGAATCCATGTTCACTACTAGAGAGAAAGTCTCATCATAGGCAATGTCATGCACCTGTTGAAAGCCTTTGGAAACAAGCCTGACTTTGTATCTGCTAATTTGTCCATCCATTGCACTCTTGGTCCTGTAGACCCATCTCCACCTGACCAATTTCCTTCCAGAAGAAAGGGGAATTAGATCCCAAGTCTTTTTCTTGAGGAGAGAGTTGTACTCCATCTGCATGGTGGATTCCCAAAAGGGATTTCCAACAGCCTCTCCATAAGACTATGGATATGAAGATTGAACCAAGGAAATATACCTAGGTGCCAATGGTTCAGTGGAAGTGAGTACAAGAGGAGGATCCTCGAAATCATATTGAGTCCTCCTAGTATCGGCTAGATCACCAACAAGATCCCTTACATCCCGAAGATTAGTCTGATCCCACATGGGCCTCTACTCTGGCTCTGCATATGCATATGGATGCATTGACTCTGCATCTAACTGTACTAACTCTGTATCTGGATCATCTGAATCCTCTGAATCAGAACTCTTGTTTGATGAAGAGTTAGCATGTGCATGCTCATCATCTCAGACAGGTGGAAGAATGAAGGTGTATGCATGCAGTTGTTGAGGTACATGAAAGACACTTTCCTTGATATGGAAACGACGCTCAATGATGAGCCGATCCGAGGAAAGATCAATGAGTCTATATCCCTTCATGCCTGTTGTGACATATGTCTGCACCCCTAACTCTCCTCTCTCCTTTCCCTATGACTTCATGGAATTTGTCCTCTTCAGGTTGATTAAGTCAGTTTCCCATTACTGAGTAACTTGGTTCTTATCCGTTTCTTTCTTGATTGAGTCTTTGTACATTTCTGTTGCTATTGTTTCTTGAAGGATAAGTAGATGTCGTATTTTCTTCATAATGCTTGTCATCATGTTTTCCATTGATTGACCTCACCGCAGGTCGGCCAAGCCTTTTTAGTATGCATAGGAAACGTCCGTGGACAAACGCAACAATCTAGAGTGGTAAATTTCAAACTCAGATTGTGGGAACAAACAGTTTGAATTTCGACGGTGGAGATCCATCAGGCCAATTAGATCGACGATTTTCATGCATTCAGAGTGTCAAAATTGCGTGGTGTTTAACATCAAGAATTACCCAAAGACTCGAAGACTTGAAGTCTTGAAGAGCCAAAGTCCCAAAGTTAATCTTGAACATCCATCAACGAGTACACATGGCGATAGATCCTTCACTTTAGAGACTTAGCACTCCAGGAGATTTGCAAATCACTAGAGAAAGAATTACCCGAAGTGCCAAACTGTTGAAGTCTTTAAGTAATGAGAGACTTCCACGTCACTTCGGGCCCATAATAATTTGGGAGAACTTCATGCCTCACGTCCAAAACTCCCAAAGCCTGAAGTGTCAAAGAACGTGGAACTCATCAATCATGACATGTGGCACACTCATCAATCATGAAACGTGGCACTCATTCTAGGTCATTTGGTTGTGTCATCCGCCCATTTCCACATGACACATGTCACCCTTCTTTCCATGACACATCAGCAGCTGCGACATCATATGACATCAATCCACCATGTCACTTCGCATCCTGTACCACTACGGGATATTTCTGAGCACAACATCCATAAACTCTCGAAGTGGAGAACACCCGAAGTCCCAAAGCGAATCTGAATCGTCCATCAACGAGGACATGCAATGAAAAATCTCCCACTTCGGATATACGAAACTTCATAGGATTGCATGAGAAGGGAGACGAAAAATCCTGAAGCCCAAACTCATGATGTAAATTTGGACCATCCATATCTAGATACCATGTGGAGGAAGATCCCTCACTTCAAAAATGAGGCACACAGGAGGATGGTAATAACTTTGCATTGAAAAGGCCTAAAGCTCGAACTCCCGAAGTGATCATGGACTGTTGATCTCAAATCAACCAGCACCTTTGATCCTTGCAGTAGGTAAGGAAGGAATATTACCCGGATCATAGATTGTGACACGATCAATGGGCACAATTCATTGTGCAGATTTAAATTGCTTGGACATTAATTTTCTAGAGCGGTCCCACAATTGGAACCATGGTATTGTTGGAAGGGTATGTGGAAACTTGTGGGGGATTGCGGGCCCAAAATCCCTGTAGAACCAAACCACCCTCAACAACTTCTATAATCACGTGCTTAAATGACATTAGGTCACCGCATCACTTCCACCTCACCTCCACTCATGCCACTCACTACTCTTGCTCCTCTCACCACCCGACACTTGTCCTCCACTCACCTCTACGCATCATGTCTTCCTATTGGATGCCTGCATCCATGTATTCCTATTCATAACTAGTTCATCATAGTGAAAGAGAGGAGAAGGGTCAGTTATAGTCGAGATAGAGTGAGCTTAGCTTCTGAAAGCTCAGACATAGAAAGAGAGTTAAGTCCCAGTCACAGGTCAACATAGATTGGTTCCAGAACACTTCAACAGACTCTGCTAATGCATCAAGTTGGCTCCAGTGGCCTCCAACATCTCGCAGGCATGCCATTACTCAAAACAAATATTTTTTATGTCACTCCGAGGCCTATTTCCTGCCAATTTAGCTCCTCCAGTGCACACAACAGTTCTGTCTCAGAGACAATAGTAGTTTTTAGTTGATTAATTCCATCATTTTATTAGATTAGATATAAGTGTGGTCTTCTATTTGTGATAAGAAACAATCTTGTTGATTAAGTCAAGTGTCATAGTCAAGTTAATAATTTTTTTTACGAACAATTACCTAAAATTAGGTCTCATTCCCCTAAGGACAAGAACCTCTGCAACTCTGTTAAATAGGGGGTCTTTGAATATTTTGGGGGTTAGATTTTTGGGGAAAGAATAGAAATACATCAGACCGATTAGAACTGTTCTATGCATGGATTAAATATTTCTACATGTGAACATACTCTTGATGATAGTGTTTCATTCAAATATTCATGTGTTTTTATCTTATCTTGAATGTAGTTTTTGATTTGTGCAAAGTACATGTCATTTCTTTTTAGCTATTGTGTAACCCATCGTTATTGATATGCAACCTGTGAAAATAACCAATGCTTGGTGAATATTTGTTTTTATCACAACCTGAAGTATTAATTATGTCTTGATACATGTTTAATATCTTGAAATGACATTTTAAGTATTCAACTTCTTCCAGCAGATTATACATTGAGTAGTTTGTTGTTTCCCTTTTTTTTCTATTATTTCACTAGTCTGTCATTAGTGTGCCACTAGCCAAGGAGAAGCCTCATCAATATCATTCTGCCAACCCAAAATTTCTTTTGTCTTGATATAATAACCCTCTGACCAACCAAAAAAAATTAAAAGAAATAATCTTTCTAAATTTATAGGTCGCCTAGCTTTGCCATTTAGTAGTCAGGTGAAGACCTTAGGACCAACATCTCTTGGCGCCATTGCCGGGGAACATCGTAATGAAATATATTTCCCTGTGATAACAAAAATGATCATATTTGATCTTTGATGGTGAACAGAGATGAGACACATTCAGAGTGCATATCATTCACCTGGCGACTCCATGGATTAAGAATCTAATGGGGACTACAGAGTTTTAACAAGTCATATTTTCAGATGGAAGCCATCTTGGCTCAGAGGTTTTCTCCATTAAATTTCTAATGTGTTCATGGTTTTCCAAATGTTGTTCCTACTATAGAAGAGTGGGGTTATGTTTTTCCCATATTTAGATAACATAGAGATGACAACCCTGCTGATCATTTGCTTGATTTTATGAACTCATGCATCAATGGGGCATCCATCATGAGGATGTATTAATCAATATGTTCATGTACTCATTAGAGGGATATGCTTGTGAGTGGTACCAATCCTTTCCCCCTGATAGCATCACCTCCCTAGAACATTTCCATGTTGCATTCAGTAAGCATTGTAAAAGGTTTTTTCGAGTTGATTTTCTTTTTGAGAACTGTTGTGAAGAATTTGAATCTCATATTCGACATTCACTTATTAGTTATTATAGTAGTGAAAATAAAATGGATTTTTTCTTTGTGGAGGAATATTTGATTACATATGAGTCTTCTTATTAGTTCTAGAGCTAGAAAGAGGAAAAAACAACAATGCAGAAGACATACATGTTCATTTCAAACAAAAAGATGAGCAGTATAAGGAGTATTTTGTTGCCCTTTATGATTGTGAATCACATGAATTTCATGAGCCTTTTCAACGAGGACATGGGAAACTCAGTCTTGTCCATAATTCATATCTTACAAAACAACAACTTTGTCCTCTCAACCATTTGGAGGCTTTTCATGTGTTTCAACATCCAATAGCGAGATGGATGGATTCTTATTTTTCCAAAATCCCAAAGGTTGGAAGTTTTATCATGATCATCATTTGAATCTGTAAGTACCAGATGCCTGCCAACTTTTTGTCACATTTGATATACCCTCTTTGGATTATTCTAAACAGTGACCTGCATAGAGTTACGGTTCTCAGTCAAATGTTTTCTTGGTTTCATTGGAAGTGGAATTACACATGATTGATTTGGTTTTCAGTTGAATAAAGTAGGTAGTAGGAGAATAAGCTCGCAGTTTGACCACATTTAATTTTTATTTCGCAGATTGTTTTTCAGTGTGTTGGATTTCAATAGCTTGTTTGGAAAAGAGACTCCATAGCCCAACAAGGCACTTGGTTTAGCTGTAGTTTCAAGTTTTAGTAAATACTCCATATCCCAACAAGGCACTGGGGTGTTGTATTAGTTTTTAATTCAATAAAATGCATGGTTGAGGGATAGTAACAGATACACAAGGATGGAAGACATAAACAGAGGTAAGAAATGAAAGGTAAGAGAAGTTATCTAATATCAAGGTAGCGATCTACAATTCTTATCACCTCACAGGGATGAGCTATCCATGATTGGAGCCAATGCTGGAATCTAGATCTGCACCCCTACCTCTCCTCTCTCCTTTCCATATGCCTTTGTCAATTTTTCCTCTTCTTGTTGATTAAGTCAGTTTCCCATTATTCAGTGACTTGGTTCTTATTTGTTTGTTTCTTGATTGAGTCTTTGTGCATTTATGTTGCTATTGTTTCTTGAAGAATAAGTACATGTCATATTTGGTTTCGATTTCTTGTCATCATGTGTTCCATTGATTGAGATCACTGAAGGTTGGCCAAGACTTTTTTGTATGCACAGGAAACTCCCATGGACAAACACAACAATCTAGAGAGGTCAGTTCTAGACTCAAATTCTGGGAACAGACAGGTTGAATTTCGACGGTGGATATCCATCTGGCCAATCGGATCGACGTTTTTTCATTCATTCAGAGTATCAAAATTGTGTGGGTTTTAACATTAATAATTATCCGAGGAGTCAAAGAGCCAAAGAGCTGAAGTCCTAAAGATTCAAAGTCCCAAAGAGTCGAAGACCCAAAGACCCAAAGTCCCAAAGAGATAAAGTCCCCAAAGTCCTAAAGTGACTATTGATTATCCATCAACGAGGACACATGGAGGAATATCTTTCACTTTGGAGACTTAGCACTGTGGGAGATTTACGAAGCACTAGAGAAAGAATTACCCTAAGTGTCAAACTGTCGAAGTCCCGAAGTAATGAGAGACTACCACATCACTTCGAGCCCATACTACTTCAGAAGAACTTGATGCCTCATAGTCCAAAACTCTCGAATACCAAAGTGTCGAAGCACATGGAACTCATTGGTCATGACATGTGGCACACTCATCAGTCATGACACACGGAACTCATTCTAGGTCATTTGGTTGTGTCATTCAACCATTTCCACGTGACATGTGTCACCCTTCTTACCATGACACATCAACAATTGTGACATCATATGACATCAGGCCACCATGTCACTTCGTAGCCTGTCCCATTCTGGGAGATTTTTCAGCACAACATTCATAAACTCTAGAAGTGCAGAACACCCGAAGTCCCGAAGAGAATCTTAACCATCCATCAATGAGGACACGTGGAAACATATATCCCACTTTGGATATACGACACTTCATAGGATTGCACGAGTAGGGAGACAAAAACTCTTGAAGCCCGAACTCCTGAAGTGAATCTGGACCATCCAGATTCGGAGACCATGTGGAGGCAGATCCCTATCTTCGGAAATCCATCACTCTAGAGGATGGTAAGAACTTTGCATTGAAAAGGCCCAAAGCCCAAACTCCTGAAGTGTTCGTGGATTATTGATCTTAAATCAACCAACACCTTTGATCCTTCCAGCAGGTAAGAAAGGAATATTACTTGGATCATAGACTGTGACACGATCAATGGCCACAATTCATTGCGAGGATGTAAACTAACTGTATGTTAATTTTCTAGAGTGGTCCCACAATTGGAACCATGGTATTGTTGGAAGGGTGCATGGCATCTTGTGGGGGATTGTAAGCCCATAAGAGTTGTAAGGCCAAACCACCCTCAACAACTTCTGCAGTCACGTGCTTAAATGACATCAAGTCTTCACATCACTTCCACTCATTCCACTCACTACTCTCGTTACTCTCACGACCCAACACTTGTCATCCACTCACCTCCATACATAATGTCTTCCTATTGGATGCCATCCTCCATGCATTATTGTTCACAACCAATTCATCACAGTGAAAGTGAGGATAAGGGTCAGTTACAGTCAATATGGAGGGTGATTAGCATCCGAAATCTCAGACACAGACAAAGAGTTACGTCTCAGTCACAGGTCGACGCAGATTGGTTCTAGAACATTTCAGCAGACTTTGCTCATGCATCGATTTGTCACTAGTGGCCTCCAACAACTCGCAGGCATGCCATTACTCAACACAAAACTCTGTTATGTCACTCTAAGGCTTATTTTCTACCAATTCAGTTCCTCCAGCACACACATCAGTTCTGTCTGAAAGACAGTAGTAGTTTTTAATTGATTAATTCCAACATTTTCTTAGATTAGATACAAGAGTGGTCTTATGTGTGTGATAAAAGCCACTCTTGTTGATTAATTCCAGTGTCATCGTCAACTTAATAATTTTTTTTACAAACATTTACCTAAAATTAGGTCTTAGTCCCCTAAGAACTAGAACCTCTGCAACTCTGTTAAATAGGGGGCCTTTGAATGTTTTGGGGGTTGGATTATTGGGGAAAGAATAGAAATACATCAGACCAATTTGACTCGTTTTGTGCATGGATTAAGTCTCTCTACCTGGTGAACATACTCTTGATGGCAATGTTTCGTTCAAATATTCATGTGTTTTTATCTTATCTTGAATGCATTTTTTTATTTGTGCAAAGTACATGTCATTTCCTTTCAACTATTGTGTAACCCATCTTTATTGATATGCAACCTTGAACATAGCTAATTCTTGGTGAAGATTTGTTCTTATTGAAACCTGAAGGAGTAATTGTGTCTTGATACACATTTAATGTCTTGAAATGATATTTTAAGTATTGAAATTCTTGCAACAGATTATTCATTGAGTAGTTTGTTATTTCCCTTTGTTTTCTATTATTTCACTGGTATGTCATTAGTGTGCCACCAGCCAAGAAGGACCCTCATCCATGTCATTCCGACCAACCAAAAAAAATTAAAAGTAAGATTGGGTTGGCAGAATGATATGGATGAGGGTCCTCCTTGGTTGGTGGCACACTAATGACAGACCAGTGAAATAATAGAAAACAAAGGGAAACAACAAAATACTCAATGAATAATCTGTTGCAAGAAGTTCAATACTTAAAATATAATTTCAAGACATTAAATATGTATAAATACATAATCAATCCTTCATGTTGTGATAAAAACAAATCTTCACCAAGGATTAGTTGTTTTCATAGGTTGCATCTCAATAGAGACGGGTTACACAATAGCTAAAAGGAAATGACATGTACTTTGCACAAATCAAAAACTGTATTCAAGATAAGATAAAAACAAATGAATATTTGAATGAAACACTGTCATAAAGAGTATGTTCACCAAGTAGAGAGATTTAATCCATCCATAGGACAGGTCCAATCGATCTGATGTATTTCTATTCTTTCCCCAAATATCTGACCCCCAAAACATTCAAAGACCCCCTATTTAACAGAGTTACAGAGGCTCTCGTCGTTATGGGACTAATACCTAATTTTAGGTAAATGTTTGTAAAAATTTTTATTAACTTGACTATGACACTAGAATTAATCAACAAGAGTGGTTCTTATCACACACATAAGACCACTCTTGTATCTAGTCTAAGAAAATGTTGGAATTAATCAATTTAAACCTACTAATGTCTCTAAGAAACAACTGATGCGTGCGTTGGAGGAACTGAATTGGAAGAAAATAGGCCTCGGAGTGACAGAAAAGAGCTCTGTGTTGAGTAATGGCATGCATGTGAGCTATTGGAGGCCATTCGACATAACTGTTTGCATGAACAGAGTCTGTTGAAGTGTTCTGGAACCAATTTGCATCGACCTGTGACTGAGACTTAACTCTCTTTCTTTGTCTGAGCTTTCAAAGGATAAGCACACTCTGTCTCAATTGTAACTGACCCTTATCCTTGATTTCACTATGATGAACTGATTGTGAAAAACAAGACGTGGAGGAGGGCATCCAATAGTAAGACATGATGCATGGAGGTGAGTGGAGGACAAATGTTGGGTGGTGAGAGGAGCAAGAGTAGTGAGTGGAATGAGTGGAGGTGACGTGGAGGTGATGCGGTGACCTAATGTCATTTAAGCACGTGATTGTAGAATTTGTCGAGAGTGGTTTGGGTCTACACCACTTTTGGTCCCACAATCCCCCACAAGCTTCCACGTACTCTTCCAACAATACCATGGTTCCAATTGTGGGACCTCTCTAGAAAATTAATGTCTGGGAAGTTTATGTCCCCACAATGGATTTTGGCCATCAATTCTGTCATAATCTATGATCCGGGAAATATTACTTCCTTACCTACTGCAAGGATCAACGATGTTGGTTGATTTGAGATCAATGGTCCTCAATCACTTTGGGAGTTCGGGCTTTGTGACTTTTCGATGCAAAGTGCTTACCATCCTCCAAAGTGCCACATTTTTGAAGTGAGGGATTTGCCTCCATGTGGCCTCTGGATTTGGATGGTCTAGATTTACTTCAGGAGTTCGAGATTTTTCATGTCCCTACTCATGGAATCCTCTGAAGTGTCATATATCCGAAGTGGGAGATTTGTCGCCGCATGTCCTCATTGATGGATGGTTTAGATTTGCTTTGGGACTTCAGGTGTTCGACACTTCGAGAGTTTATGAATGTTGTGCTCAGAAATCTCTCAGAGCTGTACATGTTGTGAAGTGACGTGGTGGCCTAATGTTATATGATGTCATGACTGATGATGTGTTATGGAAAGAAGGGTGACACATATCACGTGGAAATGGGTGAATGACACAACCAAATGACCTAGAATGAGTGTCATGTGTCATGATTGATGAGTGTGTCATGTATCCTGACTTATGAGTGCCACATGCTTCGTCACTTTGGGCTTTGGGGCTTTTATACTATGAGGCATGAACTTATCTGAAAGTAGTATAGGCCCAAAGTGACATGGTAGTCTCTCATTACTTCGAGACTTCGACAGTTCGATACTTCGGGTAATTCTTGCTCTAGTGCTTCACAAATCTCTCAGATTGTGAAGTTTCAAAAGTTAAAGATCTACCTCCATGTGTCCTCATTGATAGATGGTCAAGATTCACTTCGGGACTTCAGGTATTTGGGTCTTTGGCTCTTTGGGACTTTGTCTCCTCGGGACTTCGACTCTTCAGCTCTTTGACTCTTTTGGTAATTCTTGATGTTAAACCTAGTGTGATTTCGACACTCCGAATGAACGAAAATTGCGAATCTATTTGGTCAGATGGATCTCCACAGTCGAAATTCAACCTGTCTATTCCCACAATTTGAGTCTAAAATTTACCACTCTAGATTGTTGTGCTTGTCCTCAGGCGTTTCCTGTGCATACAAAAAAGTCTTGGCTGACCTCTAGTGAGCTCAATCAATGTAAAACATGATGAAAAGCATTTTGAACCAAATACAACATGTACATATCCTTCAAGAACAATAGCAACACAAATGCACAAAGACTCAATGAATAAAGAAAAAGATAAGAACTAGGTCACTCAGTAATGGGAAACTAACTTAATCTATCTAAAGAGGACAAATTCGATGAAGGCATAGGGAAAGGAGAGAGGAGAGGTAGGGGTGTAGAACTAGTTCATAACATTGGCTCCAACTAGGGATAGCTCATCCCTATGAGGTGCTAAGAACTGTAGATTGGTGTCTTGATATTAGATAACTTCTCCTACCTTCCATTTCTTACCTCTGTTTCTATCTTCTAGCCTTGTGTATATGTTACTATCCCTCAACCATGCATTTTATTGAATTAAAAATTGAGACAATGCCTCAGTTCCTTGTTGGGATATGGAGTCTTTACTGAAACTTGAAACTACATCTAAACCCCAGTTCCTTGTTGGGCTATGGAATCTCTTACTCAAACAATCTACTGAAAACCAACACACTGAAAAACAATCTATGAGATGGAAATTAAATGTGCTCGAACTACTAGCTTATTCTGTTACTACCTACTCTATTCATCTGAAAATCAACTCAATCATGTGTAATTCCACTTCCAATGAAACCAAGAAAACATTTGAATGAGAATTGTAACTCTGTGCAGGTCACTGTTTATAATAATCCAAAGAGGATATATCAAATTCCACAAAAATTTGGCAGGCATATGGTACTTACAATTGCAAATTATGATCATGATAAAACTTCCAACCTTTGGGATTTTGGAAAAATAAGAATCCATCCATATTGCTATTGTTGGTTGTGGATCCTGATTATCTTCTTGATTCAGAGGCCTTTTGCTTTCAGCCGTGTTTATATCCCATGAAGAATTTACACCCCAGAAGTATGTACACTCTTCCACGTGAGGGAGTGCAGAGGGGGGTTACCCCCTTTGCGAGGTCTGGGGGAAAGTGGGGTTTCAGGGGTAAATCCCCCGAAGGAAAAAATGCCTCGTAATAGTATATTGTAATTTCATTGTAAATCTGGATCGTTCATTATAAGGTCGCAGATCTAACGGTAGTAATTCTGTTATTTTTTTTTTCCCCTAGAAGGCAAGCCTTTGTTATGAGGGAAATGTATTGTGGCTATGCATTATGGTGAATATTGTATTCTGAGATAGGATAATGTGAGAGAAAGAAGAGGAAGTTACAACGGTTTTGTTGTAGGTTGTATCGTTTCATTTGCTGGATAATAATAAAGGAAGGACCTAGAAATTTATTTGGTGGATGTAGCTCACACTGGGTGAACCATGTAAACATGTGTCTCTATTATATTGTGTATCTTCTGTGTTTTGTTTCCACATTTGTTTTATTTTATTACTCCATGGTCTTGTTTTTTCTAACAATTGGTATTAGAGAGAAAGGTAACTCGCGGGAAAAGAGGGTTTCTGGTTCGAGATGGAGCAATGGCAGAAGATGAAAAGTTTAGGGTCGATAAATTTAATGGCCAAAACTACCAGTTATGGAAGATTCAAGTGGAATATTATTTATATCATAAGGATCTATTCCTACCATTGGGTGGAGTAACAAAGAAGACACCATCCATGAAGGATGAAGAATGGGAAATTCTTGATAGAAAGTCTCTAGGAATGATACGACTGAGCCTAGCAACATTGGTGGCTTTCAATATTTCGAAATAAAAGACAAGGAATGATTTGATGGATGCATTGGATAAATTGTATGAAAAACCCTTGGCATCCAATAAGGTATTTATGATGAAGAGATTATTTAATATGAAGATGTCAGAAGGTGGGTCTATTGCAGATCATTTAAATGAATTTAATACGGTTACTAATCAACTAAGTTCTCGAAAAAGTGGACTTTGATGATAAGGTTATGGCTCTTCTAATATTGTACTCATTGCCAGAAAGGTGGAACGTCTTGGTCATGGATGTAAGTAACTCTTTCTCTGGTTCAAATACTTTAAACTTTGATGATGTTGTTGGTGTTATCCTTAGTGAGGAAATGGGATGGAAAAGCACAGGTGAGACATCAGGTAATGTGTTGAACATGGAGAACAGGGGAAGAAAAAATGATAGAGGAAAGTGCCTAGGGAACTGTGGAAATTCTAGGAAGGGTATATCCAAATCCAGACTTGGAAAGATAGAGTGTTGTAATTGTGGGAAGAAAGGTAATCTAAAGAAAGTGTTGGATTACTGAGAGGGGGGGTGAATTAGTAATAGCGTAATTATAATCATTTTTCTCCAAATAATCCAAGTGTTATATAAATGTAGAATTATTATCCAATAATGAGAAATAGGAAATGAACAATCACACACATACACAGTACACCAGTGTTTTATGTGGAAACCCAAATCGGGAGAAAACCACGAAATTCTTTATATTATATGTCTTGAAGAATTACATTCATTGGAAGCACCAACTTCCTTTGTTTTCGAGATGCAACTGGAAGGAGGTTCCAACCCCCTAGTTTCTCAAGCTACAGCCTGAGGGAAGCTCCAACTCCCCAATTCTCTCGCTACAACCAGAAGGAGGCTACAACCCCCTATGTTCTATGGATACAACTAGAAGGTGGCTACAACCACCTGTCATTGCCCTATCCAACTTCCCTAAAGTAGAATTATAATGATGAAACCATTGTCATACTATCACTATGAGATATACTATTGCAAACATGTACCAATAAACCTGAACCATGCATCAACCTATACCTCAACCTACAATCAACCTGCACCATAAACAAGTGCATCAACAATGCACCAACCTGTACCAAACAATCTGTCATGAACCTGTACCATAAAAAAGTGCAACCAACCATGTACCAAGTATGTAACAATCATGTGTCAATTACTCATCAACTATGACTCATCAATATGTACGAACATCATCAACTGTACACCTCATGTATGTGCCAACTCATCAACTACTTGTCTCAACCATGTACCCAACTTGTACCTCAACCAAAATCCCTTATCAATTTCATCATCCAAATATGATTTGTAACTCTGTAATAGACCTGGTTTATATGATCACATACCTGCAAACCTTCCTTAACTTTAACAACAAGAGACTCACAAGACTAGTTTTGTATTAGTCAACAACCCTAAATTGAAATAATCATAACTTTCTACCTGTAATGAATAAAGATTTGAAACTGATACACAATGTTCTTAGGTGTTTTTCATGCAATTCCTCCAGGTTTCACTACTTGTAACCTCTCATAAAAGGAGTTATGATAAAAATGACACACCTTGTTGAATTATGTCTTATACTAGAGAGCGACCTTGTAGAGCATGCCCCACAAGAAATATTTGTTGAATTGATATGAAACTATTACACAACATACTAAATAATTTATTATAACCAAAACATTTTGTCTTACTAAATTTTGATTTTTTATGAAGAAATTAGGACGTTTTTACCTGAACACTTGTTTTTTGACTAGTTTCAGGACTAGCCACAAACCCTATTTTCCAAGGAGTGTAAATCCAAAAATACAACGAACCACAAGATTAATTTTTTACCAAAGATACTTGGATATGTTTTCTCATTAGGATGGAAATTTCACGTTCTTAATCATTCTATAAAAAAAGTTATTGTGAAAATGGTGAGATGACCTGAAAAAAACATACCTTAGAAAACACCATCAAAAGAATTTATCCTTTGGTTACCTCAGACACCTGTAGGTATTCAATATGATCAAGTGTGTCTTAAATGAGAGAGCCTTTCCTCTTGTTTATACTCTCCAAGTAGCTTCCTTAAAAACATCTTCTAGGTCACTTTGCCCACTTTCCTTATTTTAGGGTTAACCCACTTCTAATTTCTCCATTAAATTTATTATTGAATTAATTTATTTTGTATTTACTTTTAATTATAGTACACTCATCACTTCACTTTGTTATTTACCTTTTAAAATATCTCAAACCACTTTGACTACTTTGACCTTTTGGGGCTTCTAGATGACATATGAGGCTCCTCCAACTTCGTAAGGCCATAATTCTCAAACCATGAGGAGTTATGTGACGTTCCACATACCAAAAAAGACAGAATGACATGTACTATCCATATATAATAGTATTACATGAAAATATATAAAAACACATACTTTTATCCATAAAAAAAACTTGGGTCCATTACCCAAACCTGGGTTCTCCAACTTCTCATGGCCATAACTCTCTAACCATGAGGATTTATGTGACTTTCCACATACCACCAAAAATGGCATGACAAGCACTATCCATATATGATAGTTTCAATGAAAAATTCACCAACATTCATCTCATTATTCCACAAATGAGCATGGGTTATCTAACCATACTTCTAGGATAACTCAATCCGCAAAGCGTATTCCCGTAAGGGATTTCACCATAAGGGGACCACTTTGGAGTTCATCCATTTCTACTTATTATAAACCATGACAAGACAATAATGAGTCATCTTTACATCAAACAATCTTGGGTCCATTACCCAACCTTTTTGATACGGGGCTTTCTTCAAGGGTTGACATCAATGATAACCAACCTTAATCAACAATATACCCCTTTGGCATTGATGGCAACACTCTGATGCAATATCAAAATCATATCAGTCATGTTCCCCTTGGAACCATACCTTTGTCCTCTACCTCTGTCCTCTACATCTGATAAATCTCTCCCCCTTTGTCATCAATGGCAAAGGTATCTTTCCATCCGGGGTTGCTCCCACTGACTGAATTGTCCTCTTATGGTGTTTCCTTGTGTAAATATAAGACATATAACATAATCATTCAAAAAGCATTCATTTTGGAGTAGAAATAACTCCAAGTATCTGGTGAAGATATTCAAAGGATCCTCATGGAAGTGGTTTTGTGAATATGTCTTTCACTTCTTCTTTTGTGCCCACATACTCAACTCTGATGTTCTTTTCTCAAACCTACTCCCATAGAAAGTGATACTTTATTGGAATGTTCTTTGTCTTGGAGTGCATCATCTGGTTCTTCGAGATATTGATGGCGCTTGTATTATCACAATAGATTGGAATGGGCTCATCATACTCAAACTGTATATCTATCAAAGTTTGTTTCATCCAAATAACTTGTGTACAACATGATGTCGTTGCAATATACTTTGCCTCAGCTGTAGACAAATATATTGATGATTGTTTCTTCCTTAGCCATGATACTAAACACTCCCCCAAGTAGGATGTTGCTCCACTGGTGCTTCGTTGGTCATCGATACAACCTGCCCAATTTGCATCTATGTAGGAAATAAGTGATAGATCCTTTCCTTTTGGATACCATAATCCAAACTCTTATGCTCCTTTGATATATCTGAAAATCCTCTTCACTGCTAACACATGTGACTCCTTTGGTGATGCTTGAAATCGTGTCACCTGTCCAACTGCCTGCATTACATCTAGTCTAGATGCTATCACATATAGTAGGCTACCAATCATTTACCTATTTTGCCTCTGATCTATAAACTTTGAATCATCATCTTTGCTCAACATGCAACTGGTTTGCATGGGAGTGATAACTAGTTTGCAATCTTCCATTCCAAACTTGTTTAGCATTTCTCTGATATAATTGGTTTGAGAAATAAAGATTCCTTGGTTTCTTTGACATATCTGAAGTCCCAAAAAGAATGATAGTTCTCCAAGTAATGACATTTCAAATTCATTTTGCATATCTTTTGCAAATTTTTGGCTTAACATGTCATCGTCACCACCAAAAATAATATCATCAACATAAACTTCAATTAATAAAATATTACCTTCACTTACCTTTATGTAGAGGTTATTGTCTAGACTTCCTTTTCTGAACCCTTCCTGTTGCAGATACTTATCCAGTCTAGAGTACCGTGCTCTAGAAGATTGTTTTAGACCATACAAGGCCTTCTTTAATTTACACACATAATCTACGTTCTCTGACAACCGAAATCCTTCTGGTTGTTCAATGTAGACTTCTTCTTCAAGTTCCCCATTCATAAAAGATAATTTTACGTCCATCTGATATACTTTAACATTTTTGGAGCATGCATAGGCTAAAAGAAACTAGATTGCTTCCATTCTAGAAAATGGGGCAAATGTCTCTTCAAAATCGATTCCTTCAATCTGTGCATATCCTTTACATACCAATCTAGCTTTGTTCCTTGTAACTTGTCCATCTTCATTTAATTCATTCCTGAAAACCCATTTTGTGTCGACTGCATTCTTATTCATTGGTCTTGGAACCAGTTACCAAGTGTCATTTTTCTCTATTTGATCCAATTCTTCATTCATGGCCTTATTCCAAAATTCATCCTTGTTGTCTTCTTCAAAACAGTTTGGTTCAATTGTAGATGCGAGTGCTAGGTGTGTTTGTTCTGGTGAACAAATTTTTCTTCTAGTCTCAACTCTTGCATCTTTGTTTGCAATAATCTAATCTGAAGGGTGATTCTCCTGTACTCGATTCATAGGTGTCTTTGGAGATACTTTTTGAACTTGCTCTTTTGTTTCTGTCGAATTCTCTTCATCTTCTTCTTCTTCTTCTTCGAAAATTTGTTCCATTGATTTGTTTTTTTCTTCCTTTGGTTGTGGTCTACCTGTTTCATCAATTGTTACGTTGATGCTTTCTAAAACTTTGTTCAATATTAGATTGTAACACTTGTATGTTTTCCTTGTACTTGAGTAACCAACAAGTACTCCTTTGTCCACACGAGAGTCAAAATTTCCCATTATGTCATCTTCTCTTTTGATGTAGCATTTGCTTTCAAAAAATCTAAAGTTCTCCACATTTGCTGGTCTTCGTTTCCATAGCTCGTAGGGATTTTTATCAGTGTTGTTTCTAAGAATTACTTTGTTTTGAATGTGAATTGTTGTATCCACTGCTTTTTTCCAAAATGTATCTGTCAATTTGGAATCCATTAACATTGTTTGATCCATTTCCTGTACTGTCATGTTCTTTCTTTCAACAATACCATTCTGTTGAGGTGTCCTAGAAATGGAGAATTGTCTTTTTATTCCATGACTTCTACAATAGTCCATAAAGTCCTTTAAAGTGAACTCTCCTCCATTATCATATCTCAAGCATTTGATTCTTGAATCCATCTCATTTTCAACCATTTCCTTGTAGATCTTCAAGTTTTCAAAAGCTTCTGACTTGTTCTTGAGAAAGAAAACCACAGTCATTCTTGTATAATCATCCACTAATAACATAAAGTATCTCTCACCTTTTAAGCCCTTTGTTATAGATGGTTCAACTAGATCAGTATGCACAATTTCTAGTGGTCTTGTTGTTGAATATTCCTTTGATTTGAGCCTGGTCTTTGTTTTCTTTCCTTGGTTACAATGCTTGCATAAAGTGTTTTTTGGTTTCGTGATATGGGATATTTCTCTGACTGCTTCTCTTTTGCTGAATTTGACAAGGTTATCAAAATGCATGTGACCTATTCTTCTGTTCCATAGCCAACTTTTATCTTCCTTTCCTAGACAACACTTTTCATTTCCTATTTCATTTAACACATATATGTTGTTTGAAGTTCTTGCAGCTATGCCAACCAATTTCCCTAAACTTTCTCTTCTTATCTCACACTTTTGTGAATTGAAAGTAACTTTATGACCATAGTCACACATTTGACTCACACTTAGAATATTATGTTTCATTTCTTATACTAGTAGAACATTTTGTGTCTTTTATTCTTGTTCCCGATTCAGATTGCTACTTCTCAAATGATTTTGGCTGAATTATCATTTCCAAAGGAGACTGATCCATTTCTTTCCTTTCACAATGTAAGAAATTTGTCTCTATCACATGTCATGTGTTTTGAACACCCACTATCAACATATCAACCATGTTTCTTATTCTTAGCTTGTAGAGAGACTGTGAATTCTTCATTGCTATACTGATCTTGTTTTCTTATCCATGTCATTTTCTGAGGTTCTTGTCTGTGACTGTTGTTATTCTGTTGAGGTTCTTTAGGAGGGACTGTCATTCTGCAATTTTTGGCCATGTATCCAAAATTGTTACATTTGTAACATTCCACTTCAGTGCTCTAAGATTCAAAATTGTTGTAACTTCTTATTTATGTTTCATTAGGTCTTCTTGAGTAACCCCTTTGTGTATGACTCTCAAAGTTGTTATTTTTCCTGTTGTTAGCTCTAAAATTCACAACTTTATGTCCAAAATTATTACATGCACAACATAAACCAAAAAATATAGTTTGATACGTGGGAGTTGAAGATATTCTAAAAGACGATGCTCTTATGAATCCTTCTTCTATTGAGGCCTATTTGTCTATTGTTGATTCTGAAATATGAATCTTCATGGAGGAGTGCCCCTGTAATATTCCTTGTACATCTTCCTATCCCCTTTGATTGTTTCTGGGATTTGTTTCTTGCTCTGTTGTTTTGGAGCTTGATCCCTTTTATGTCTGATTCTATCCAAGTCTAGACTTGTCAAGATGATATTTTTGACTGCTGATAATGTCATCCAAAACTTTTGATCTATTCTGCATATTTTTCTTTTGAATATCGTTTCTTAGTGTGACAATCTTTGCTTCCAAGTTTCCAATGATCTTTTCCTTTTCTTCTAGTTGTTCTTTGAGTGATTCTTCAATTCTTTTATCTTGTGATCATTTGTTCTAGTTCTCGTCTGTCCTTTTTCTTGTCTAGTTCTTCTTGTATTTTCTTATTTTTCTTCTTTTCTCTTATGACAACTTCTATGGAACACATTAATTCTTCTCAATAGTCAACTTCTACCTCTTCAATTTCGTCTTCGAATTCTTCATATCCTTCTTCCTCTTCGTCATATTCTTCTTCGGAGTCTTCTTTGTCAGAATCTTTTACTACCATGAATAGAACTCTTCCTGTCTTACTATCACTAATTTCATCTTCATTTGATGATAACATGTCTTCTTTGATGCATAAGATTTTCTTGAAATCTTTCTTTGTAGTTCTTTTGCCTTTATATGTGTGTTTGCCTTTTGAGTAACCTTCATCATTTCTCTTTTTATTATGAGGACATTTTTTATCAAAATGACCAACACCATCATAATTAAAACAAATTAAAAGAATCTTACCTCTATACCTACCATTGGTTCCCTTGTTCAGTCTTTTGACGAAGTTGGCCACTTCTTCATCATCTTTTGAGATGTCGTTGTTGTTGCTATATTCTTCTTGTTCCTTTTTCTTTTTCTTCAATCTTTTGGATGCTTTGAAGGCTTCTTCTTTTACATATGGATTTTCCTATTCAGTTCTCATTTCATATGCTGTGAAGATTCCATGCAGTTCATCCATGCTTATTGAGTTCATATCTGATCTTTCTTATAGTGTTGATATCTTAGGGTTGAATCTCATAGGAAGAGATCTTAGTACCTTTTGAACAATTATAGATTCTTCAATTTCTTATCCCAATCCAATGATTGCATTCACTATCTCGTCAACTCTTAAGAAGTAGGCTACAATATTATCATCTTCCTTCATTTTTAGTTGTTCGAACTGACCTTTGTAAGTTTGAAGTTTTGTTGTTTTGACTTTTGTATCTCCTTCATAAATATTTTGAAGCTTGTCCCAAATCTCTTTGGCAAATTTACAGTGTGCAACTTTGGTGAATACTGTTTCACTGAGACCATTCAAAAGTGAATTTGTAGCTTTGGAATTATTTTGGCTGAGTTTCACTTTTTCATTTGTTTGTGGAATTGTTGGTACTGTGTATCCATCTACAATTGATTTCCAAATTTCAAACCCCTATGCTTGCATATATGTCTTCATCTTTATACTCCAAAAAGAATACTTCTTTCCATCAAAGTGTGGTATTCCATTTTTATATGAGTTGACACTCTCCATGATCTACCTTTCAGCGGTTAAACCGATTTCTGAAGGAACCTTCTCTGATACCAATTGTTGGATTACTGAGAGGGGGGGTGAATCAATAATAGCATAATTATTATCCTTTTTCTCCAAATAATACAAGTGTTATATCAATGTAGAATTATTATCCAATAATGAGAAATAAGAAATGAACAATCACACACATACATAGTGCACCACTATTTTACGTGGAAACCCAAATCGAGAGAAAACCAAAGAATGTTTTATCTTATATGTCTTGAATAATTACATTCATTAGAAGCACCAACTTCCTTTGTTTTCCAGCTGCAACTGGAAGGAGGCTCCAACCCTCTAGTTTCTTAGGATACAACCTGAGGGAAGCTCCAACTCCCCAATTATCTAGATGAAACTAGAAGGAGGCTACAACCCCCTATGTTCTCTGGCTACAACTGGAAGGTGGCTACAACCACATGTCCTTGCCCTGTCCAACCACCCTGAAGTAGAATGATGGAACCACTTTCACACTATCACTATGAGATATATAGCTACAAACATGTACCAATAAACATGAACCATGCATCAACCATGCATCAACCTGTACCTCAACCTGTAATCAACATGTACCATAAACAAGTGCATCAACAATGCACCAACCTGTACCAAACAATATGTAATCAAACTGTACCATAAACAAGTGAAACCAACCATGTACCAAGTATGTGCCAATCATGATTCAAGTACTCATAAACTATGACTCATCAATATGTACCAACATCATCAACTATACACCCCATGTATGTGCCAACTCATCAACTACTTGTCTCAACCATGTACCCAACTTGTACCTCAACCAAAATCCCTCATCAATTTCATCATACAAATATGATTTGTATCTCTATAATAGACCTAGTGTATATGATCACATACTACAAACCTTCTTTAAATTTAACAACAAGAGACTATCATTTTCATCAAACATTTCTTTAGTCTCACAAAACTAGTTTTGGATTAGTCAACAACCCTAACTTGAAATAATCATAAATTTGTACCTGTAATGAATAAAGATCTGAGAATGATACACAATGTTATTAAGTGTGTTTTATGCAATCCCTCCATGTGGCAGTACTTGTAACTTCTAATAAAAGGATTTATGACAAAAATGACACACCTTGTTGAATTTTGTCTTATTCTAGAGAGCGACCTTGTAGAGTGTGTCCTGCACGAAATATTTGTTGAATTGATATGAAACTGTTAAAAAAAATACTAAACATGGTATTATAACCAACACCTTTGATATTACTGAATTTGGATCTGTTATGAAAAAGTTATGATGTTTTTACCCGAAACACCTATTTTTTGACTAGTTTCAGGACTAGCCACAAACCCTATTTTCCACGAAGTGTAAATCCAAAACTACAACGACCCACAAGATGATTTTTTTACCATAGATAATTGGATATGTTTCCTCAATGGAATATTAATTTGAAGGTCTGAATCATTCTATAAAAAAATGTATTGCGAAAATGGTGATATGACCTGAAAAAAACATACCTTAGAAAGCATCATCAAAAGAATTTATCCTTCCTTGAATTCTGGCCTTCTTTTCTTCACTTTCCTCAGAAATTAGGCTTAGATATTCTTTGTTTACCTCAGAAACCTATAGGTATTCAATATTATCAAGTGTTTCTTAAACGAGAGAGCCTTGCCTCTTATTTATACTCTCCAAGTAGCTTCCTTAAAAACATCTTCTAGGTCACTTTGCCCACTTTTCTTATTTTAGGGTTAACCCACTTCTAATTTCTCCATTAAATTTATTATTGAATTAATTTATTTTGTATTCACTTTTTATTATAGTACACTCATCACTTCACTTTATTATTTATCTTTTAAAATCTCTTAAACCACTTTGACTACTTTGACCTTTTGGGGCTTCTAGATGACATATGAGGGTCCTCGAACTTCGTAAATCCATAACTCTCAAACCGTGAGGTGTTATGTGACGTTACACATACCACCATAAATGGAATGACATGTAATATCCATGTCTAATAGTATTACATGAAAATATATAAAATATCATACTGTTATCCATCAAACAAACTTGGGTCCATTACCCAAACCTGGGTTCTCCAACTTCTCATGGCCATAACTCTCTAACCGTGAGTAATTATGTGACGTTTCACATACCACTGGAAATGGCATGACAAGGACTATCCATATAGGATAGTTTCACTAAAAAATTCACTGGCATTCATCTGATTATTCCACAAATAATCATGGTTTCTCTAACCATACTTCTAGGATAACTCAATCCACAAAGCATATTCCCATGAGAGATTTCACCATAAGGAGACCACTTTGGAGTTCATAAATTTCTACTTATTATCAACCATGACAAGAAAATAGCGAGTCATATTTACATCAAACAATATTGGGTCCATTACCCAACCTTTGTGCTATGGATCTTTCTTCAAGGGTTGACATCAATGACAACCAACCTTAATCAACATAAAGATTGTAGAGCTCCAAAGAAACAAAGAGATGGACAAAAGGAGAGAAATTATGAAGAAAATGTAACAGGTGATGTGTTACAATATGTTGTGATTCTTTCTGTAGATAATATTTTTTATTCTTGGGTAGTAGATTCAGGGGCTTCATTTCATGCCACACCCCATAGGAAACATTTTCTAGATTATGTTCAAGGTGATTTTGGACAGGTTCATTTGTGTGATGATGCACCATGAAATTTTTTTGGAATGCAAAAGGTAAAAATAAAGCAACTCAATGGAAACCAATGGTTGTTGAAAGAGGTAAGACATGTTCCAGATTTAAGGAAAAATCTAATTTCAACAAGGAAATTGGAAAGTGAAGGTTGTATATCGATATTACAGATAAGATGTGGAAGGTCATCAAAGGAGCGTTGGTGAGATCAAAAGGAGAGAAGTTAGGTACATTGTATTTATGTACTGATAATACTGACTCTTCTATCTCTTTAGCTTCTACAATAGTGGATACAACACTGTGGCATCATAGTTTGGGACACATGAGTGAGAAGGGAATGCATATACTTCACAAAAGAAATTTGTTGTCTGATCTTAAACAAATTGATTTGGACTTCTGTGAGCATTGTGTTTATGGAAAACATAAGAGAGTCTAATTTCTCAGAGTTGGAAAAGAAAAGAAGAATGAAAGGTTAGAGCTTGTGCATACAGATATATGGGGACTAGCTCAAGTATCATCTCTTGGTGGATCTCATTATTATGTTACTTTTATTGATGATGCAACTAGAAAAACTTGGGTTTATTACATTCAACAAGAATTCGATGTTTTTGATACTTTTAAGAAATGGAAAGCATAGGTTGAGAATGAGACAGGAAAACATTTGAAGTGTCTTAGATAATATAATGGATGTGAATATTATAGCAAGGAGTTTGATGATTACTATTCATACCATGGGATTCATAGAGAGAAGACAGTTCCAAGAACACCACAAGAAAATGGTGTGTCAGAGAAAGGATGAATAGGACAATCATGGAGCATGCAAGGAGTATGATATTGCATGTTGGTTTTTCCTTACAGTTATGGGCAGATGCTGTAGATATTGTTTTTTACTTAATAAACATAGGAACTCCAATATCTTTGGATGGTATAATTCCAAAGGAGGCATGGATAGAGAAAACGGTAAACTACTCCTTTTTGAAAACTTTTGGTTGTGAAGAATTTATCCATATTGATAAAGAAAATAGAAAAAATCTTGAGGACAAATCCAAGAAGTGTACCTTTATTGGATACAATGTTAATGATTTTGGTCATCGCTTATGGGATTATGAAAATAACAAAATAATTAGGAGTAGAGATGTCATATTCAATGAGAAGGTCATGTACAAAGATCAGTTGCAGGGAAAGAAACAGGAAGAAGAAAAACAAGATTACACAGTGCTTGATGAGATCACTGAAAAAGAAATTCCAAAGGAACTAGAAAATAAAAATATACAACAACAGGAGCAACAGGTACCTCAAACACCTGCAAGTGTTGTTAGAAAATGTTCCAGGTTAAGTATACCCCTTGAACGATACTCTCCTTCATTGTATTATTTATTGTTGATTGATTTTGGTGAACTGGAATGTTATGAAGAGGCAATGTACGTAGACACCAAAAAGAACTGGGAGAAAGGCATGAAAGAAGAAATAGATTCCTTGGTAAATAACCATACTTGGGACTTGGTTCAGTTTCCTGCAAGAAAAAGAGCATTGCAGAATAAATGGGTTTACAAGTTGAAGGAAGAAGATGGAGGAATAAAGTGGTACAAGGCTATACTTGTTGTAAAGGGGTTTGCACAAAATAAAGGAATATATTTTGATGAAATATTTTATCCTATTATTAAAATGACTTTAATTATGACTAGTTTAAGTCTTGTGGTAGTAGAAGATTTGCATATTGAACAATTAGATGTTAAAACAACTTTTCTCCATGGGGATTTGGAGAAAGAGATTTATATGCAGCAGCCACAGGGGTATGAGGTCAAAGGGAAGCAGAATTTGGTATGAAGGTTGATGAAGAGCTTGTATGGCCTAAATCAAGCTCCAAGGTAGTGGTATTTGAAGTTTGACAGGTTTATGACAGAACAAGGTTATAGTAGATGTCATTCTGATTACTGTGTTTATTTTAAAAGGCTAGAAAATGGAAGCTATATTATCTTAATATTGTATCTAGATGACATGATTGTTGCAAGGTCTAATATGCAGGATATAAATTTGCTCAAGAAAAAATTATCCAATTCATTTGTGATGAAGGATTTGGGTGTTGCAAAGAAAATCCTTGGTATGAGAATAACAAGAGACGGGAAAAATCGCAAATTGAAGTTGTCTCAGGGTGAGTACATAGAGAAGGTGCTGGAAAGGTTCAAATTGCATAATGCAAAACCAATTAGTACACCTTTGGCTAGACATTTCAAATTAACTAAGGAAATGTGTCCCAAGACACAGGAAGAGATAGAATACATGTCCAGGGTCCCTTATTCATTAGCAGTTGGCAGCTTGATGTATGCAATGGTTTTCACAAGACCAAATATTGCACATGGAGTGGGAGTTGTGAGCAGGTATATGAGAAATCTAGGTAAAGAACATTGGGAGGCAGTAAAGTGGATTCTTAGGTATTTGAGAGTTACTACTACTCATGCATTATGTTTTGGAGGTTTAGACACTTTTCTACAGGGATATGTTGATTCAAATATGGCAAGTGATAAAGATAGCAAGAGGAGCACCACAGGGTATGTTTTTACTATAGGTGGAACAAAAGTAAGTTGGATTTCAAAAATGCAAAAGGTTATTGCACTCTCAACAAAAGAGGCAAAGTATGTTGCTGCTACAAAGTCTAGTAAAGAGATGATTTAGTTACAAAGGTTTTTGGAGGAATTGGGAAAGAAGCAAGAGAATAGTAGGTTGTAGTGTGACAGTGAGAGTGCCATTCATATTGAAAATAACTTAACCTTCCACTTGAAGAATAAGCATATACAGTTGAGGTACCACTTCATACGATCTTCCTTCGAAGATGGACATTTGAAGTTGGAAAAGATACACACTAGAAAAAATCCTATAGGTATGTTAACAAAGGGAGTAACTAGAAAGAAACTAAGTTCCTTCTCAGTTTCAGATGGTCTTTAAGAATGAAGATGAAGATGAGAAATTTTCCAGGTCCAAGAAGGTTCAGAGTCCAGCATATACAACAATGGTGGAGTTGTTAAGATCAGTCTCCAAGTGGGAGATTGTTGGTTGTGGAGCCCGATTATCTTCCTGATTCATAGGTCATTTTTTTTCAGTCATGTTTATACCCCATGAAGACTTTACACCCATAAGTATGTACACTCTTCCATTCGGGGGAGTGCAGAGGGGGTTTACCCCCTCTATGGGGTTTGAGGGCAAGTGGGCCCCTGGCGGGGGTTCGGGGGTAGCATCCCTTGATAGAGGTTCGGGGGACAATCCCCCAAAGGAAAAATTTCCTTGTAAAAGTATATTGTAATTAAATTGTAAATATAGACTGTTCATTATAAGGTCACAGATCTAATGTGAGAAATTATGTTAGGGTTTCTTTCTTCCCTAGAAGGCAACCCTCTATTATGAGGGAAATTTATTGCAACTATGCATTATGGTGAATCTTGTATTCTGAGATAGGGGACTGTGAGAGAAAGAAGATGAAGTTACAATGGTTTTGTTGTAGGTTTTATCCCTTCATTTTTTGGATAAAAATAAAGGAAGGACTTGGCAATTTCTATAGTGGACATAGCCCACACTGGGTGAACCACATAAATATGTGTCTCTATTGTATTGTGTATCTTTTGTGTTTTGTTTCCGCATTTGTTTTAATTTATTGCACCATTGTCCTATTTTTTCTAATAGCTATTGGATCTTGAAACTCGTGAAAAGCCTCCAACTGGTTGAGAGGACAAAGTTGTTGTTGTGTAAGATATGCATTATAGACAAGACTGAGTTTCTCCTGTCCTCGTTGAAAAGGCTCATGAAATTCATGTGATTCACAACCATAAAGGGTAAAAAAATACTCCCGATACCGCTCATCTTGTTGTTTGAAATGAACGGGTATGTCTTCTGCATTGCTATTTTTTCATCATTCTAGCTCCAAAATGTCATCTTCAGACTTATATATTTCCTGTTGCTCAAAAATTTCAAAAGGAAGAGGAAAAACTTGCTCATGACCTTCAACATCACTTTCCTTATAGTTAATCAAATCTTTATGATAACATATAAAAATAGATGTATCATAACAATGACTATCCGAGTCACCTAGAATAATTAAAGATGTATCTAAATCCTTGTTATCATCAATTTCATCATAATGTAATTCCCAACATCATCTTTTTGAATAAAAGGATTAGAAGAAGACTCATATGTAACTAAATATTCCTCCACAGTGGAAAAGTCCCCTTTATTTTCACTACTAGAAGAACTAATAAGTGACTGTCGAATATGAGATTCAAATTCTTCACAACAGTTCTCAAAAAGCAAAACAGCCAGAAAAACCTTTTACAGTGCTTAGTGAATGCACCATGGAACTGTTACAGGGAGGATATGCTAGTAGTGGGAAAGGATCGGTACCAATCATGAGAATATCACTCTAATGATTACATGAACTTATTCATTAATACATCCTCATGATGTATTCCCCACTTATGCATGAGTTCATGAAACCCAAGCAAATGCTCAGCAGGGTTGCCATCTCTATGTTCTCTAATTCTGGGGAAAAAATCACCCCACTCATCTATAGTAGGAACAACAATTGGAAAACTAGGAACAACTAAGAAATTTAATGGAGAAAACCTTCGAGCCAATATGGCTTCCATCTGAAAATATGGCTTCTTAAAACTGAGTCGCCATTGGGTTCCTTAACCATGGAGCCCCTGGGTGAATGATATGCAGTGTGAATCTATCTGGTCTTTGTTTACCATCAAAGACCATATATGATCATTTCCATTCTCCAAGGGAAAGTTATTTTGTTACTCCATTCCCCGACAACGATGCCAGAGGATGTTGGTCTTAAGGTCTGTACCTGACTGCTAAAGGGAAAAGCTAGGCCACCTATCAGTTTAGAATGATTGTTTCTTATAATTTTTTCTAGTTGGTAAGAAGGTTATTATATCGAAACAAAATAAAGTTTGGGTTGGTAGTATGATATGGATGAGGGTCCTCCTTGGCTGGTGGTACACTAAAGAAAAAAAAATGAAATAATAGAAAACAAAGGGAAACAACAAACTACTCAATGAATAATTTGTTGTAAGAAGTTCAATACTTAAAATATCATTTCAAGACATTAAACATGTATCAAGACAGAATTACTCCTTTAGGTTGTGATAAAAACAAATATTCACCAAGCATTAGTTGTTTTCAGAGGTTGCATATCAGTAAAGACGGGTTACACAATAACTGAAACGAAATGACATGTACTTTGCACAAATCATAAATTATATTCAAGATAAGATAAAAACACATGAAGATTTGAAAGTAAAATTTTCACCAAGAGTATGTTCAATAGGTAGAGAGATTTAATCCATGCATAGAATGGATTCCAACCGGTCTGATGTATTGCTATTCTTTCCCCAAAAATATGACCCCCAAAACATTCAAAGACCCCCTATTTAATAGAGTTGCAAAGGTTCTCATCCTTAAGGGACTGAGACCTAATTTTAGGTAACTGTTCGTAAAACAAATTATTAAGTTGAGTATGAAACTAGACATAATCAACAAGAGTGGTTATTATCACACACATAAGACCAATCTTGTATCTAATCTAAGAAAATATTGGAATTAATGAATTAAAAGCTACTACTCTCTCTGAGAAAACACTGATCCATGTGTTGGAGGAACTGAATTGGCAGAAAATAGGCCTCGGTGATAGAACAAAGCTCTATGTTGAGTAATGGCATTCCTGCGAGTTGTTGGAGGCCACTAGAGACAAATGGCTACATGAGCAGATTCTTCAGAAGTGTTCTCAAACCAATCTACATCAACTTGTGACTGAGACTTAACTCTTTATCTGTGTCTGATATTTCAGAAGCTAAGTGCACTTGTTGGCCCTCGACCAAGTTTCAAGGAAACATTCGTCAGGTTTGGACCACTTTTTGGACTTTGACAGGTTGGTCAAAGATAAAGCACCCAGGCGGAGCTCCGATTGCGGATCTCACTTATTTTGTATTCTATGTGGACCCACCAAGGGGTTCCTTAGGGTTTTTGTAATGGGTTATGGGATGTCGACCCATGGGGTTTACCCATGATTAGGCCTTATTGTAAAAGTATAAATAAGTAATAATGTAATGTAGAAAAGAGAGAAAAGTAGCTTGCAAGGCTAATTGCAAGTAGTTCTGAGTTGCTTTGTGCAACATAATGCGTATGCAAGGCTCTGTGCTCAATACAGAAGTTGGCTATGTGCCTTGAGCTAGTTTTGGGAAGGAGGATCTAGTGCGCAGTGCACAGATCTCCTGTCTGGTGCAAAGCTTCACTCTATGGCTTAGTGCACAGGAGATGATGAATGTAAGAGATTGAATAATAATAAAGAAGATGAAGCAGTTGGTGGATGTAGCCCCATACTGGGGTTAGCCATGTATATCTTATGTCCTTGGTTTTCTTTGTGACTTGTTGGTTATGTTATGAATCTGTCAATGCTTAGCTTATTATGTATGTTATATAGATCTATTGATGCTTAGTGTTTTAGTTGTGTTAATAATTAATGAATGTTAGATCTAAATCAGTGCTATGTGCTAAACGATCGAAGTTCTTAATATTTATTGTTATTGCATTGATCTCTCTTAGGGTTTGTTCTACAATGTTAATGAAGCTAATGAATTAATGAATATCACCTTCTAAGTGTTGTTAAAATACTTTGTAAAGTGTTATTATCCCAGTTATGTGTCCCATCTTGGTTACAGACACCTGAGTCCTATAACCCTCCCTACTTATACCTCAGGTGAGACTTCATCTAATTCACAGGTGTTTCCGAAAGGGATGGTAGTTAAGATATTGTTGGTGCGTTATTGAAGTGTTGAACCCTGGGTTTGCCCCTATGACAAAAAATGGTTATGTTGTCGGGACCTGAAAATGTGATTGATGGGAACTAAAGTAAAGAAAAGAGAAGCTTTGTGCATAGATCTATTGTTGAAGTGCACAATACTCTACTTGAATTGTCAAGCTCTGTGCTAGGAAAGAAACACAATCTAAAGAAAAGTGGTAAGATCTTAAAAGAGGTAAAGATCCGTTCTTTGATAAGAACAAGATAAGAATAAATTTTTGTTTCGAAAGCATGAATTTAGGTATGTTTAATAGATTCTATCCTAGTATGAAAGATAGGGCACAGTTGGAAGAAAGAGTTGATATAATTAAATCTAATGGAAATGAAGAAAGATATGTTATTCTTATGCATAGAAAGAATTTTTGGACTAATAAGTGGATGCAGGAACATAGAAATAATTTTAGTAGATTGTAGGTCCAACACTGTGATCCTAGTGCACAGTACATAAGAGGTTGGGGAACATATAAAAGAAAAAGAGGATTGATTGTTTTACCTGGAACACCTTCTTGAGACTAGTCAATAGGACTAGTCAGATACCCTATCTTACACAGGGTGTATCTACAACTTTAAGATGAACCAGAAGCTAAACATTTTACCAAATATACCTTACTAATTTCTGTAAATAGCCTCTGGATTTTAGGGTTTGAAACATTACAATTTTTTTTTTTATAGAAACAATTCTGCAATGACTCAGTTCAGGATGATTTAAGAACCCTATCATGTACAGGTTGTATCTATGAAAGTATAATGCCTCAGGAGATAAACTTGTACCCAATGTACCTTGATCCATCTACTAAATATCATCCAAGCCATTCCTTATGAAACATTGTAGAAACAAAGTTATAGAAAAAATGCGACGGTGTCTCAGATGTAGCAGCGAAGCCCCAAGACCTTGAGCTCTGATACCATATCTTAAGAACCAAATATCAATACAACATAGAAAAACCTCAGAAAAATTTCTCAACACCTTGAAAAAGAGACAATTTCACATAATAATCCTCTTCGAGGGGGCAACCTCCTTTTACCCCACTTAAATGTTCAAGTACAAGATGATTGAAAACGAAAATGTCTCCTTGGTATATATAGGAGACTAGGAGGTATAATTACATCCAATGGCCTAAAGCCAACATAAATAAAATAACATTACTAATATAATATGCCCCAATTAAGGGGTAATGAGCCAATATTAGGGCTTAACACCTCGACTTCCGGGGCCATTTTGAGGCCCTAAACAACGCTTTTAGGGCTCTCCAAAGTCATTATATAATTAGAGTTAGAGTATAATTGAAACATGTGCATTTCTCGGATAAACCTTTCCAACAGACTATCATGTACCTAAAATGAATATCGTATGAAAAATTTACGACCCTAGGAATTTGATGTACTAACTTACCCCAATGGGGCCCACACAACTTTTGGCGATTCATCTCCTAGGGTGAATTTTTTGGATGTATAGGGTTTTGGCATTAATTTTTATTTTAAAAATTCCTTCAAATCCTCATTGTACACACCTTCTTGTGAATGAGTGAAACCATCACATATCTTATCATAGATAAGAAACCACCATTCTAGCAAGCTTATTTTCTATTGTTTTATAGTTTCAACTTATTTTCTTATTGAATAGAAACCATATTTATTGTATTTTTTTTATTCTGTGTTAAGAATCTTTTAATAATAATATGTATTCATTTTGTTCTTCTCATAAAATACAGATCAATTTTGCATCATAGTTACTACCTCTAGGATTTCATTGGTTGGAGTTTTGGGACTGTACTCTCGAGTATTTGTAGGAATCTTTCTCATGTTCTAAATAGTGAGTTTTTTGGTTTTGAGTGTATGCATGTTACGAACGACATAAATGTTCTCCATATACTATTTGTTTGTGATTGGGACATGGCTTCCTTTCCTTATATAATTGTGATTCATCCATTGAAGTGTTGACATAGGGTCAAGTTATTACATCCAAAGAAAATGAATGGGATAGAAACTAGCACAACTAGTCTATTGAGGGATGTTTTTTCCAAATAAAGATTCACTAGAGGATGATTGGGAAAACAGATTATCATAGGGTTCAAAGTTTTTCCAAGATACAAAATCTATTTGTTTAGTGTATAATTAAACCTTTGAAGGGGAGAAAATAACCAACCTAGAATTATACCAGTTCAAAACTAAAATCGACTTGTCTTTGAGTTGAGTCGATTGGTAAAAAGAGAAACTAAACTTTCAAATAGAGAATTATTTTCCATAGCATGTTATCTAGCTTCTTATGTGCATATTACAAAGAGAAAGTAATTATTCAATCTAGAGTAGAAGTTTCATCAAGAATCATTATTTCAACCATCAGAAGTACATATATCCTAGTACAAGATAGGAAAATAGAGGACTAGTAGCCTCCAGAAGATAGAGCTAGTAAGGTATTTACACATAGTATTTGTGTTGGTGAAGTGAATGGGATATAATTCCTTCGATTAAAGATCACCTAGGAAACCCTATATGGGATACAACCCATATAGAAGGTGAGGTCTCTCTATTCTATTTTCTTCAAATGCAAGTACAAAGAAAGAGGCACTCTCTGTGGAGTTATCTTTGACATTGTGGCCTATATGGATTTTATAAAATATATCCTCCTCTATTATCCTCACAAAATACCACTCTCATATGTTTTCATTAGTTATAGAACAATATATAATGAAAAAGAATGGAACCCCTTCTCCTCCTAGTGACATCATATTTAACCTATCCCAATAACCATCTAGGGTTAGGGTATTCACTTCCTCAACCCTCAATTAGTGATTAGATCTGGACCTTATAGAATGTTATAGAAAATACACTATGTGTCTATTCCCACATGTTTAAAAAATGGTGCTTCACATGGTATCCACTCATACCATGGTGAGCAATATGGTAGGTCAACTTTGGGAAGGCATAATTTTTGCATATGAACTCTAATTGAGGAAATTCTTTCATTGTTAGAAAGATATCAGTGTGCATAATATATCTTCTTTCTTTATAGTAAGTTTTGGACCATAAAAGTGTCATTTTATGTCTCAAAATGGCTCCATAATATTTTAAAAAGCTTTTTGGACCTAAATTTCCAAATTGGGACTAATCACTAGCATGGATTTGCAAGTTGATTTCTCCAATTTTTTCACCCATAAAGCATCAAGATAGATGAAAAACAATATAATAATCCAATATCGATCAATAATATTTGGGAAATTCAATTGAGAATGTTGGAGTTGAATGAGAGAGGTATCCACTCCCTCAGTTTATCAGTACATGTTGGAGGAAACATGGGAAATTACTCCTTTAGGGACTACCTTATATCCAACTGAAGAAATTAGTATCTCTACATTGGAAAAGTTACATACTAATTTCATTCTGTAAACAACGGGGAATGGAAAAGAAAGATAGAAAATGGAAAGGAGGATGATTGCATTTTTGTTCTCCTTGTCCCTACATTCATCATGAAAGATAGAATATTCGAGATCCAAAAAAATAATTAAAGAAAATAATTTATGATAAAGGATGACCCAAAGAGGGATAGGCCATGCTTCAAGTCAATATAGTCAACTAAATAAGGTGATATTCACTACCGAAATAAAACCAATAGAATGCCCATCACATCTCTCTTCTTCTTGATATTCCTTACCTATTGTTTGTTGTCCTTCCACTGCAAAGACATGAGAATGGTGTAACATAAACCCCATCATTGTTATAGATTAATAAATCCTCATAGGTGGTGTGCTTAATGTATCTATTTCCTTCACCATAAATGGAAATTCAAAAGACCTATATACCCATGTAGACCATCTACACCTTAAATGATTTCGATAATCATAATCTATCTCCTCGTGAAATCAAGAAATGTTTGTTGATAATTAATAGATCATGAATGTAATGATCCTAAATGCATGATGGCGACCTTTATTACATTACAAAATCACTAAGTACATGAATCCTTGTGGAATGGAATTACTACATGCATCATTTTCTTATCATAACAAAGGAAGCATGATTTTGTGTTTGATATCAATTTAGACTAAAAGGTATTTAGGTTATCCTTTGAGGGGAGGGTTTGATTTATTCCCATCCTTCCATAACTAAATGAATTAAGAATCAGAGGAGGGATAACCCAAAAATCAAAGATGATTGGTGTGATGAAACTTTGATTGATGAAGGAAAAGAAAAAGAAAAATAAACAACCAAAGCTAAAGAACATAATCCAATGTCGGTGAATCCTAGTTGTCTCCTCTCTCAATAAGGAGTTTCATGAAATGAACCAGTGGATAACAATGCACACCTAATGGAACACATGATATCAAGAGGAATGGGAGTCATTCCTGCATCTTTCATAGGTAAGGGTAACTTGTTGTTCTTTCTCCTCAATCCAATATTAGGTATACATAGAAAATTTACATAGAATATTTTTTGTTGTGATGAAAAAATAACTAATAAAACGATTTTGGTGCATAAATATTTGACCTTTCTGTACAATGTGTAGAAATTTACCTTTTAAAATGTTAATGTCACAAATTTGTAGTTGTAGAAGGAGGTCATGGAAATAATGACTAGGTCACCCCAAGAATGATCATAATTGGAAGAATGAATGGAAAGAAGGGGCTCAATCAAATAGGTTGACTATCTTAGTAACATGATAAGAGAATGAGGCATGAGTAGTATCTAAAAAAGGAAAAAAAAAAAAGTGACTAAATACACAATTTTTACGAAGATCATTATATAAACACCATATAATGTCTCAATAAAAAAAACATGTATTTCAAAATACTTAGGATAAATATAAAACAACAATTTAATGTCATGAACTAATATTAACATAAAGACTAACATTCATCTAGCTCAAGAGATTTTATAGATGTTGTATAGGTGTTTCCTAAGTTTTAAACCAAACATTTCCTCTCGCCTCATATCTTTCCTCGATATAACTCCAAATAAGTCTTCAATGTTTCTCATCGCTTAAAAAAAAGTGTTGTGACCATTTGATATGTGAACATAAAGTGATTGACCAAATATAAAAGTAAAACTTTGAGTTAAATAGTTTAATTTTTGTTTTGAAATATTAAAAAAGAAAAAACTATTTACAACCATACCTATTTCGTTATTTCCTTAAGGCAGGGACTAATAAGAAACATTTCCATACCATCTACATTTAATGTTTTCATTTTGTTATGTCATGGAATGTTCTTGATCATTTTATTCCTTCGAATTTTATTTTCTCCCTTATTGTGTGCCTATAGGTATGTTTGGGTCATTGGACACATAAGTTATAAAGTGAACTATTGAAATATATAACTTATATCAATAAAATAAATTTTAATAAAACTATAATAACAAAGTAGTATAAAATATTAATATATAATAATTTAAAATAAAAAAATAATTATAGAATTCTATAATAAAATAAACACACAATTTTACGTTACATGTATATCTTTGAGTAGCAAGTTTCTATTTATTTTGATTTCTCTGAGTAATCTAGATATAACTTGTGTATTTGGTGAACTCTAAGTATAAGATAAATTTGTTCTAAATGTTTTGGATGAAACTTTAATGTAATTCATTTTCGCATAGGGCTCTTTAAGACATCAATGTTTGACAAGTTTGTATGGTGATTAACCAATAAGATTTTGCTTTCTTTGTATGAAGGGTTCTTCACCATATATAGGGGTCTGGAGAAAGAATAACAATTCAATAAGGTTTTTTTCAATATTTATAGGGGTTTTCAAAAAATATCAATTCAATTTCTTTTTAAAAAATAAGCATAAAAAATCTGTTGAAATTATTAATACAATTGAGAGGTGGGTGAATCAGTTGCCTTTGAGCTTAAACATTCTTAATCTTTCTTCAAGTGATCATCAACAATATACAACATATGGATAGTAAAAGTAAAAGACATCAGTCACATATAAGATATACACAAAGATAGATTTTCATGAGGAAACCCATAAAGGGAGAAAACCTCTTCTTCTTTGAAATGATAGGTAGTCTTTTAAGTTCTATACATCATATTTAATTGAGCACCAACTCAATGTGAGGCTACTACCTCTGTTTTACAAGTTGTAGCTTGTTTGAAAGCACCAACTCTCTGGTTTCTCTAGCACCCACTAGAAGGAAGAACCGACTCCCTGGTTTCTCTAGCACCCACTAGAAGGAAGCACCAACTCCCTATATGTTCTAGCACCAACTGGATGGAAGCACCAACTTCCACTTACACAGGATCCAACCTATATAACAGAGAACACTTGTTCTCCCTTGCACCACCCTGCCACCCTGGTTTCTCTGGCTGCAACCAGATGGAAGCTACAACTTCTTGTGTTCAACCTCCCACTTGAACCTCTGAGGACAAAAATCCTCCCGAGAACCTCCCAACCTCCCTAGAATGTAAATGAACATATAAAAATTCAACTACACATATACATCAATTCTTACCAATCTTTCTTTGTTCTATACATCTGGTCATCTTCTAACTGTTCTGCAATTCATTTCTTCCTCTGTCTGTTCAGCAGGTCTACTCTGTATCAACTTTTTCTGTCATTCTTCTCTTCTTCAACTTGTTCTGTTATTCTTCTCTATGTTTCATCTCACACTGCACATATGCTCAATCTCATGCTGCGCATAATCTCATTCTCCTTTTGTTACAGTTTCATACTTTTCTCATACAGAACAACCAACCTCATGCTGTCTGTCTCATTTTCTTTTATGCGCACACACCACGGTTGCACTTCAGATTTCCTTTGGCAAAAGAAAGACAATTGTCCGAGAAACTGAAACTCCAACTAATTTGCAATCACGAGTCTGTTTCACTAACAGATTCGTAACCGAGGAGTTAATTGTGAGAGAGAACAGTAACCTTCCGATCATACTCCATTTTTTCTGCGTCGTTGGATGAATTTTATTGACATTTCCTTTAAATCGGGTTTCGACATTTCGACACTCCTGTGTTGACTATCATGACACTTCATTTCACGATCTCCGAAGTTCCGATACATAACTTTTCTGCACTAGCTCCTTCCCGAATATGACTATGGTCATAACCAAGCGCCTATGCAGAAAGCGCTTTTGTGATTTCTCATTTCGTGATTTTCGACACTATACTCCGTTGACCCCAAGTCAGCAAAATTTTGATCACTCGCCACATGTCCTATGATTCCATGGTACAGATCTAATCTTGATTCAACGGCTATGATTGAATTGCGATTTCGTGATTTCAACATTCTTGATGCATTGGGTTTTTTGCCTCTGCATGTTGTGATCCCCGAAACTCGGATATGGAGTTAGATCAATGGTCCAGTTCTTGAGCTTGATTCAATGGCTATGATTGAATCACAGTTTCACATATCACGAAATCGGCATTCTTGTTGCATTTTTTACTTGCCTCTCCATGTTGTGATCCCCGAAACTCCGATATGGAGTTAGATCAATGGTCTATATCTTGAGCTTGATTCAATGGATGTGATTGAATTGGAATTTCTCATATCGTGAAATCGGCATTCTTGTTGCATTGTTTACTTGCCTCTCCATGTTGCGATCCCTGAAACTCCGATATGGAGTTAGATCAACGGTCCATATCTTGAGCTTGATTCAACGGCTGCGATTGAATCGCAACTTCACATATTGTGAAATCGACAGTCTTGTTGCATTGTTTACTTGCCTCTCCATGTTACGATCCCCGAAACTCCGATATGGAGTTATATCAACGATCTAGATCTTGAGCTTGATTTAATGGCTGCGATTGAATCACAATTTCGCATATCATGAAATCGACATTCTTGTTGCATTGTTTCTTTGACATCTCCAACACGTGATCCTCGAAACTCCTACATAGACTGGAATCAACAGTCCAGATTAAACCTTGATGTGATGGCTCAGATTAGGTCACGATTTTGAATATCGCGATTACACCCACTTCTCCTTGTACCTTAAAGGATGTGTGAGTTCTTCTTGATCCAACGATGGTCGGATCCTGCGCTTGGATCTAACGCCTGAGATCTGTCCTCCTCTTCAATGATCTCTTCTTGTCTACATTAAGATCTGACGACCCTCGTTCTTTCAGGAATTTTGAATGGATCCAACGATCAGAAATGTTTCTCAAGCTTTATGGGCCTTCGATCGATCAGAAATGCTTCTCAAGCTTTACAGGCCTTCGATCGATCAGAAATGCTTTTCAATCTTTACGGGCCTTCAATCATTCGATCAACCTGAACTTATCTTTTGTTTGCCTATCTATTACAAACTTCCCGTACTCATGCCAACTTCATTGTTGTATTTGCCATCAATGACAAGCATTCACTATCTGTTAAATATTTGCCATTCGTTGTCTGTTAAATATTTGCCAACAAAATCTTTATTGATATCAATGTTCGACAAGTTTGTATGGTGCTTAACAAATATTTTTTTTCTTTCTTTGTATGAAGGGTTTTTCACCATATATAGGGGTCTGGAGAAACAATATCAACTCAATAAGGTTTTTCAAGGGTTTTTCAACATTTACAGGGGTTTTGAAAAAATATCAACTCAATTCCCTTTTAAAAAATAAGGATAAAAAGTCTTTATTTAGTTAAATGGTATTGAAATATAAAGTAAAAAAAGATTTATTTAGTTGAATGTTATTGAAATCTAAAGTCTTAAGACTTCAATCCTTTGAAATCTTTATCATACACCCGTGTAAAATCAAAACCACAAATCAAATCAAGAAAGTAAATCATTTAAACTTATCATAGATAACAAAATACTCATGCATGTCAATTCCAATGGAAGTGATATGTAATACTACAGAAAAATCCAAAAAACATTTACAAAGAAAGAAAAAAACAAAACAGGATATGCGTAACCAAAATGAACCATTCCTTTTATTTAATAGAATAGGCATCCTTTATATAGGATAGGCTAAAAACACATTGAATCTAATCAAAAGGGGGAAAATTTTAACTAAGAAACAACTAGAAAAGGTCCCAAACCCTAACAACTATCTTAGTTGACCAGTTCCTAGTGCTTGGGACTTGTGCCCAACCTCCCAGGTATAAATTCCCTCCATATAGCCCTTGTGGTGAAGTGTGTTTCATCTGGAAGGAGGTGCACCTTTGTGCTAGCACCTTCTTGGGGAGTGTGCCTTCTAGCCTGACCAATTCCTCCCTGTTTAAGCCCGAAAGTGTCTCAACTTTCGTGAGAAACTATGGAAATCTTTGAGACATGGAAGATTGTGATGGCCATTTAGATTCAGCTAGAAGTTCACCCTTGTGACCCACTAGAAAGGAATTGTTTTGTTGAGTGCGAGTAGTGGTGGTGCTGTATCCAACATTGTGTCTTGAAGGTGAGGTGGTTTGAAATATGGAACCAATTCAGAGAGGTGTGATATTGTGACCTCTTCTTCTAGGAGGGTAGGCTTATAACATTTGAGACTATTCTCATTTACTACATCATGAATACCCAACTATGGTGGAAAGTCGAGGTGATAAGAATTATATCCAACTTGTTGCAGAACTGTGTAAGTTCCATACCAAAGGGGTTTCATCTTGTGATAACGTTGGGACTGAAAGCGTTGGTTCTCCATGTGAAACTAGACCTTTTCACCAGGGGAGAAAGAGAGTGTATTCTTGTGCACGTCATGACATGCCTTATAACATTGTTGGGAAGCTTGTAAAGCCTCAAAAACCTTAGCTTGTTTATGAGCCAAGGTTTTAAAAAAGGACGAGGAAGAGGTTTACTCTTTTTGTTTTTGAGTACGAGAAGGTTTCATCCTTAAAGGAAAATCATAGGGGGGAATGGGTTGATAACCGAAGCAAGCTTCGAAAGGGGACAAGCTACTATAAACATCAAATACTCTATTATAAATGTGTTGGACAATGTGGAGGGTGGCATACCACTATTTATATTTTGCAAACTAAATGTAAAGGACATGGAACATGACATGATTAACAACTTCGGTCCGTCCATCTTTCTAAAGATGAAAATAAGTGGAGTATTTGAGGTGACACCCCAAGAGAGACTAGAGATTTTTCCAAAACATATTAAGGAAATAGGCATCACAATAAGATATAATTTTGGAGGGGAGACCAAAATAATTCCACACATCAGTGAAAAAGAGATGTGCAATTTGAGAAATAGTAGTAGTCTTAGTGCAAGGGAAAAAAATGGCCATTTCGGAGAAGCAACACACGAAAACCCAAATGGCATCATGATGACGAAAGGTCATGGGAAGACCGATGATGAATTCCATAAAGTTAGATTCTTAGGGACGGGACGGAATAGGTAAGGGTTGATACAGACCATACTTGTGGTTGGCTAGCTTATGTTGACTACAAAGGATACAAGCTCAGATAAATTTCTCAAATTGGCATTGTAAAGAAAGACAAAATAAGTGACATTGAAGATGTTGAGTAATTTAGAATGTGTCGAAGTGCCCACCATAAGAGGAGGAGTGGGATTTGCGAATGATAACAAGGAAATCATCAGTAGTAGGCACACATAGCTTCTCAATATTATACAACTAGCCATCCTGAATGTGGTAGTCTAGGAAAGGGGTCTAGTTAATTACAATAGGTTGGGGTAATTCAGTCTAGATGGTACTAAAGAAAGGGTGAGAGGCATACATAGGCTTCCAATATTCATAAGCAACACAACAAATAAACAATATTTGAAGTATTTGAGGAGGTGGGAAACTAAAAATATTAGACATGTAATTCGTGGTCCCTTTCTTATATATGATGACCAATTGGAACTGTTGAAGATAAGTATCCCCACTTCAAGTGACATTGTTCTTGGAGCTTAGAATGAGAATTAACAAAAATCAAAGGATGATGATCAATATGAAGAATAGTCTCCTTACCCAAAATATAGTGGCACCATTGTTTTAAAGCCTCGAACAATCTCTAGAATTCCTTATCGTAGGTACTGTAGTGTTTTTTTACTTGAGCCAATTTCTCATAATGATAAGAAATGGGATGTCCTCCCCATTTAAGAACTGAACCAATCGCATGTTCAAAGCCATCAATATCAATTTCAAAAGGTTGTTGAATATCATGAAAATGAAGGATGGATGTTGAACAAAGGGCCTCTTTAAGGCGCTAAAAATGGTCTCAAGCCATCGGAGTCCAAATAAAAGTGTACTTATTTTCCAAATGATGAAGGGAATTGGACAACTAAGATAAGTGAGGAATGAATTTACTGTAAAAAATCATGCCACCAAGAAAACGTTTAAGGGCCAAAACAGACTGAGGAGTAGGCCATTATGCTAGAGCCTAAACTTTATAAGCATCAGTACAAAGAAAGTTATGATCGATGAAAAACCCCAAATAAGAGACATAAGTCTAAACAAAGGAGGACTTGCATTCCTTTACCTTAAGGTGATTGGTACGTAACAATTGAAGTACGATGTGCACATGTTGTAAGTGTTCCTCCCAAGTCTTACTGAAGACTAGAATGTCATCCAAATATATGACCACAATGCGACCCAACACAGGAAAACATATATCATTGATGAGCCATTGGAATATGGAAGGGGCATTGGTGAGGACAAAAGCCATCATCATCCATTCATAGATCCAAAATCTAGTTTTAAAATCTCTTTTCCAAGTGTTGGTAGAATCCATGTGCACTTGGTGAAATCCCATCGTCAGATCCATCTTTGTAAAATACTTTTCCCCTTTGAGTTGATCAAGAAAGTATTTGATACGAGGGAGAGGATAACAATTGTTTAGAGTAATATTGTTGAGAGAGCAGTAATCGGTGACCAAATGTCACTCCCCACTCTCCTTTTTGGGAATAATGAAGGTAGGGGAGGTGTAAGGAGAGAAGTTGGTTTGGATATGGAATACATTAAGAAGTTGTTGGAGTTGGAATTCAATTTCCTTAGTCTCATGGGGAGAAAAATAGTACGAAAGTGGAATTACGAAGAATGGTACCATGAATGAGGTTGAGAGAATTCTCAATAGGGTGTTGAGGTCAAAGGCCTTCTGGAGGGGAAAACACATCACAAAATTCAGAGAGAACAACATACATATCATGTGCAATGGGATCGAGTGTCTGATCTAACTTAATAGGGCACAAAAGGCATAAGGAGAGGGATTTATTGAGGCTTACTTGGCATATGGAAACTTTGCCAACAAGTAGAGGATGAGATTTTAGGGATGAAGAGGTAAGAACATAAGTTCAAACATATTATTTGAGGAGATATTGACAGGTGCGAGCATGATATATGGAATCATGTTGTTCCTAGTATAGGATTCCCAAAAGAAGATCTGCAGAATCCAGTAGAGACACATCACAAAGGACATAATCATAGAAAAATCCGATGAAAAATGTGATGGCACAGCATTGTGTGACCATGAGACAAGGTCCTTCCTTATGAAACCACCCTAATTGATAAGGAGATGGATGAGGGGTTGTTACACATCAAAATTACTCACTTCAATAGTGTCGCAAATGTCGTCATTACAAGTGTTGTAAGTGTTGCATATTGACCACATGTTTTGGAAGTTTCATAAACATCATACTACCATATTTCCTATGTTGTGCCTCTAACGACATCATAAGGACACTTAGGACACCTCAAAGACTAGTTTTGAAGAAGAAAAATCAGTTGACAGGGAGTACAAACCTTTTGCCACTGAAAGAACCACTACAAAATGGATTTCGGAGAGGAGCGCTCCCCTACCCACTATTAGGGAGTGATAATGCTCCCTGAGTCTCTTTGGGGAGTGTTTGAGTTCCCTGTGCACCCTTTTGGGGGAGCGCTACCCTTTTCTGAGCAAGTTTTGGGTTTGTTGAGACAAAGCAGGGAAGAATCCCTCAATTCCTGAAGGTGGTTGGATTCGAATAGATGGTCAAGGCATGATCTTAGGGAATATCCTCAACTAAAGGAGAGGAATCCTCAACTTATCCCAAAGATATCTTAAGTGGTTGGACCTCTCCAAGGTTATATAAGGATGTCTCCTCATGGTGAAAGAGAGGAAGAGACTAGAGATTGATACCAAACTTATGATCCTGTAAGTGGTATGAACATAAGAGATTGAAGATGTGACACTTATGATATCATAAGTGAGATGTCATCAGAGAAGTTAGTGTAGATTACTTGATCAAAGGGGTTGGACAAGGAGAACTGGAAGAAGTTGATGCACCTTCATCAAAGTGTTTTAATTACTTTTACTTTTTCTCATTAATAATCAATGCTTGGCCTGTTTCTTTCAAACTTATGCTTGTTCCATATTTCTTTGTCTATAGTAGATGGATATATATTTGAGCTAATATCAGTAGAGTAGGAATTCCATTGTATCTTTGTTTGTTTTGCAGGAACTATTAGGGAGCTCAGGATCGAAGCTTAGCCTGGTCTTTGCAAGGACAAATGCCGGTAATAAGGTACATATCTTTCTTCTTCTATTTCATTTATTAGCTTGATTAGATCTAAAAAGAAGTTAGTATCCATGTTAAGAACCTTTTTGTCTTGGCCTTAGGATTCTAGAGGCAAAGAGTGCCGAAGTGATTGCGCCAGTTACGTCATCGGTCAATCCCACTCTTCCTCTAAAGAGTGCCCATGTGGTCAATTTGATCCCATGATCGGTCGATCGTACTCTCCCTCTAGAGAGTAAACCTGATACTTCCCACATTTTTCTCATTGATACAAAATCTACCATGCTAGGGGACATTCCTCCTTCTCCCACGAAAATCCCTCCAAGAAATGAGGCCATCCCTTTTTATTGGGGTGTGCTAACCAAACCTCGTCTTCCTTCTCACATTCCTTTCCAGATTACAGTACAGGTTTGCAATTTGGACATTCCTCAAAGGATTATAGAAGAAGGTGCGTTCATTAGTATTTTGTCCTCTATTGCTTGGCATGCTTTGGGTTGTCCTCAACTTGCATCGGTTACATAGAATCTCTTATCTTTTAACAGAAGAACTAATCAAACTTTAGGGACCCTTCCTCACTTTCCCATAACTCTGGGAGGGAAAAATGTCTTTATTGATGTCATGGTAGTCCGAGAACCCTTGGATTTTTCTTTACTCCTTGGGTGGGATTATGTCTATGTCATGAAATCTATTGTTTCCACTCTTTTTCATGTGATATCTTTCCCTCACGATGGAAGAATTGTGAATATTAATCAACTGTTCTTCATCGGTCCTGACTGGATTACTTCCCTGAATGGTTCTTATATGACGACAGTATCACCCCCACCACATGTCAATTATGTGGCGTTATCTCCCATGAATTCAACTTCAGAAGACTTAGATCCGGTAGTTGAGATGATGATCTCTTTGGTAGGGCTATTGGAGCATGATATCCTTACCCCTGTCCCGACCCTCGACATGTGTTCCTTCAAGAGTGATTTTCTTCCATCCAGTTAAGATCTCTTGGAATCCATGACCGAGTTTTGACCCTTGACATGGTGTTCTTCCATAGCGTTATTCTCTTGGAAGCCATGATTAAGAAGAGTCCACGAGCATAGTTTTCTCTTCTCTGTGGAAATCTCATTAAAAAATGAAACAAAGGCTATGGGCATAGTTTCTCTTCTCTGTAGAAATCTCATTAAAAAATGAAATAGAGGTCATGAGCATAGTTTTCCTCTCTGTGGCATGCTTGTTAAAAAATGAAACAAAAGCTTTGAGCATATTTTTCCTCTCTGTAGAAAGCTCGTTAAAAAATGAAACAACAATCTGGGGATTGAATCCAGATCCTTGAGCATAGTTCTTTTCCTATGTCAAGCTCATTAAAAAATGAAACAGACACCTCTTTTGAACCTTCGTTTCATCCACCCTTATCGTTTTTATCCATCTAGTAGAGAAATTGGTGACAACCTCAAATTTGGTGAAAGAATTGAAGCTTGGAGGGCATGTCTCCAACCTTTGATGATCATTCTGGATTTAAGCCACTAGCTTTCAAGCCAAGGGAATATCGAGCTTAGTCTTTGTTCTTTCTCTGCTCGAAAAACATGAGAATGTAACCGAGTAGAATTTTATCACTTTTTCGGACTCGCATGGATAAACTAAAAAGGAACCCCTTGGATTCATCTTTGAGCTCTTTTCAGAATCTCTAAACATGAAAAGATTGTGGAGTGATCTTTCTTCCTTTCCCACTCGTTAAAAGGATTGAAAAGGCGTCTTTTGAGTGAAAATTTATCGCTTTTTCGGCCTCGCGAGACTAACATTACAAAAAAGGACAACATTGGAGTCGTCTTTAAGTTGTTTTCAGACTCTCTAAATATGAAAAAACATCGAGTTTACCTTCTCCAGACTCGTTAAATGATCATACATTGAAGGGCCCATACGGGACCGAACCCTTACTTCTTCCAGTTTGTTAAACAAAGGAAGAGGGACTTACTGAAGGTGAGTTATATCGATCATGTGTTACCCTCCTCGAGCTCATTAAATTAAAAAGAGGTACGCATCTATTTGGATGGGGGGGAAATTGAAAGAAGCAAGCCAAGAAGTTTTTTTGAGAACATTGCCAGTAACCCTTACGGTCACCCTTGAATATGACACTTTGTCTTTGCACACATTTTAATCTGTTGAACCTCTGCACTGAGCCAATCCTATGAGTTTATTTTACTCCTTTGGGTCACCTGACGAAAGTCATAGCATCCACTACATCATCAATTTTGGTCCATGTCAAGTTTATGTTGTTGTGCCTCAGTGTTCAAGGGAAGTATCTGTCTCGAGAGTTAGCCATCACAAATATCTTGTTTCAATACCCATGTCAATCCATGTTCATTTGATATACCAATTACATCTCTGTGACTATTTCGTCTCATTGATGGGGGATACATCAAGGCGCTCCTTCGACGAGTCTATTCCTGTCAACTTCAACACATTAGCTAGGAACTAGACTTAGAAACCAGTTAGTACCTTTGGACCTACATGGCTCAATGGCATGCCTTTTCGTGTCTGAAAATGGACTTATATCATTGACCTTTGATCGGATGATTCCATGGATGTTCGACTTCATATCATCCATTCACATCCGTTGGAATGTACTAGACTACCTTGGGAATCATTGACATCAATGGTGATCTCCCTCGTGCTTCTTAATGGTTTACATCATTGACCGGTAATCAAGTGGTTTCTACCCTGTTCGACATCAGGACATCTATTCACATGGTTAGATTCATACTACATTGGGATCGGAAAGAAGACCCTAGGTTGAGTCATCACTCTTATATGTACTTTTCCTAGGTTGTGAAGGAGTTCTTTTGGACTATGACACATATACCGTTACATAGATCCACTTTATATTGGTCATGGCTATGTCTTGTCATCTTGTAGATCCACTGTGTATTCTTCCTGGCTACGATCATTTCAGGTCATAGGAGTATAAATCCACATTGTATCTTCAGTGGTTATACCTTTTGTCAATATAATTATGGATCTGCAGTGTATTTTATGGCGACCATACCTAAAAAGCCTTTATCACTCAAGCATAGGTATGCATGCCTTGGGTTTGAAACATGTAATAATATTTGTTTGATGGTTGTGTGCATATTTTTCCAGCCTCTCTGCGTCCATACCTTTGCTCGAAAAAGTCTACAAAGTACTCCAGTCATCATCATCTTATAACTTCAAACTTTGGCGGGCAATCTGTTACACATCAAAATTACTCACTTCAATAGTGTCGCAGGTGTCATCATTACAAGTGTTGTAAGTGTCGCATCTTGACCAAAGGTGTTGCAAGTGTCACAAACATCATACTGTCATCTTTCATATGTCGTTCCTCTAACGACATGATAAGGAAACTTAAGACACCTCAAACACTAGTTTTGAAGAAGAAAAATCAGTTGACATGGAGTACACAACTTTTTCCACTGAAAGAACCACTAAAAAATCGATTTTCTAGAGGATCTCTCCACTACCCACTGTCAGGGAGTGCTGACGCTCCCTGAGCCTCTTTATGGGAATGTTTGAGCACCCTGTGCACCTTTTTGGAGGAGCGCTACCCTTTTTTGAGCAATTTTTGGGTTTGTTGAGACAAATCAGGGAAGAATCCCTCAATTCCTGAAGGTGGTTGGATTTGAATAGATGGTCAAGGCATGATCTTAGGGAAGATCCTGAACTTAAGGAGAGGAATCATCAACTTATCCCAAAGATCTCTCAAGTGGTTGGACCTCTCCTAGATAATATAAGGAGGTCTCCTCATGGTGAAAGAGAGGATGAGACTAGAGATTGATACCAAACTTATGATCCTGTAAGTGGTATGAACAAAAGATATTGGAGATGTGACGCTTATGATATCATAAGTGAGATGTCATCAGAGAAATCAGTGTAGATTACTTGAGCAAAGGGGTTGGACAAGGAGAGCTGGAAGAAGTTGTTGCACCTTCATCAAAGGATTGTAAGTACTTTTACTTGTTCTCATTAATAATCAATGCTTGGCCAGTTTCTTTCAAACTTATGCTTGTTCCATATGATTTTGTCTGTAGTAGATGGATCTATATTTGAGCTAATCTCAGTAGAGTAGGAATTCCATTGTATCTTTGTTTTTTTTACAGGACCTATCAAGGAGCTCAGGATCAAAGCTCAGCCTAGACATTGCAAGGAAAAATGTCACTAATAAGGTACATATATTTCTTCTTCTCTTTCATTTATTATCTTGATTAGATCTAAAAGGAAGTCAATGTCCATGTTAAGCACTTTTCTGTCTTGGCCTTAGGAGTCTAGAGACCAAGAGGGAATCCACTTGTCCATAGGGGGATTCACCTGTAACATGGGTGGTGGGTAGGTTTAATCATTTCACCAAATCTTGATTTACTAAATTATTCTATCTTCCATTATAAATAATGAGCGTAGAAAGAGACTTCTTAATTTGGAAAATATGGGTGAAGAGAGGGGCATCTAAGTTTGCATTAGAATTAGTATTCATCAAAAGAAAAGAGGGGTATGCAGTTGTGGGATTGTCCAAATATATTGGATCAAAAGGAGGGGGCGTTGAATATCAGGACTTAAGAGTATCAACAAAAAGATTTTTTGCACTAGACAAATTTTATAGGACACAAAAATTAGCAAAGTTATACAAATAAGACTTATGTAATTTACACGATTTAGTAGACTTAGGGAAAGAGGGAATTTTAGAGAGGAGTGCACAGAGGAGGAGTTAGGATGAGACTGAGGGGATTTCAAGAAAGGGGATAGCTTATGCTCAAACTCTAGAGTGTGGAAGAAATCCTTATATAGAGAACTATTGTAAAACATATCCACCTCCCTACATAAAAAAATCAATAAACCAGAAATAAATTTTACTATCAGTACCTCTTCGGAGCCCTGAATATGAAGCTAGTTGTGGATCCTGATGAAGATTTCAATGTATTGTTGAATGGAATGGATTGACAATTGGCAGATCTGCAACCAACGATCCATAATTTTTTGATGGTACTGAGGAGGATAGAATATTCTACAGAGTTCTTGATAAATAGGTTCCCAAGTTCCAATAGGAGGAGTAGAAGATGATGTAGATGCCTACAAATACACAATGAGATGGGTCCCAATGGGTAGCGTATCCCAGTAGGCCTAGGAAATTCCATCCATTTGTAAGATAGAAATTTGAAGCTTCTCCTCGTGAGAGATGTCGTGACGAGTGTTGAAGTATGTAGAGAGACTTAAAATCTAGGAATCCACAATGTCCCCATTGATTTTCCCAGAGAAATTAGGAAGTTGCAAGTGTGCCTCTAGTTGCAAAAGAGTTGGATTCTAACATTGCAATCTAATAAGCTCATGAAGAGACAATTGCAACTCTTGCATAGGGGAAGAGTTGATAGAAGAGGAATTATCCTCTAAATTTCCCCTCTTAGAGGCATGATATTCATAAAATAATGTTTCTTTTGTACATATCTAAAATATACACCACTAATATGTAGAGAGGAGAGGAAAAACCCTAGCGCACCTCTAGACTACAAACTGAAAAGAGAGGAGGAGGGAGTTTCCCTAACGCACTTCTAAAAGACATGACAAAAATGAGAGGAGGGTGAAAAAAATGATAGGAGGAGGGGGTTTCCCTATCACACCTATGGAATTCTTCTTGAGCTGAGAGGATGAGGGGTCTTCCATATCACACCTATGGAATTCTTCTTGCACTGAGAGGAGGAGGGGGTTTCCCTTGCACACCTATGAAATTATTCCCAATATGAGAGGATGAGGACATTTCCCTAGTGCACCTCTTGGGAGGGAGAGAGGATGATGAAAATAAACCCTAGACCATCCCTTACCTAAAAACAAAATGCCAACCCTAGTGCATCCCGGGAAGAGATATGGGTTTTCCTGGATCGACCACTAAAATCTCTGACTAGTGGAGTGAAAGAACCTTAGATTGTTGCTATGATACCATTTGATCTGTAATATTGCGGAGAAAGCCAAAGAATATTCATAGAGAAATAAAAAAACAACACAGGTTATGAGTAAGAAAAATGAACCATTCATCTTATTTAGTAGAATATGAAGCCTTTATATAAGATAGGTTAAACATACAATGGTTATGATCAAAAGTGGACCAATTATAACTAACCAATAGCTAGAAAAGGTCCCAAACCCTAACAACTATCTTAGTTGACCAGTTCTTGGTCCTTGGGACTTGTGCCCAACCTCCCAAGTAAAGATGTGCTCCATCTGGCCTTTATAGTGAAGTGCATTTCATTTGGAAGGAGGTTCACCTTTGTGGTGGCACCACACTGGTCTTCCTCGAGACATGTGCTCTCCTCCTTGGGGAGTGCGCCTTACAACCTAGGAAAATTCATTGACAAGAATTCCATTACCTTATGACACACACATTGAGAAGACACTAGTGAGGAATTTTCATAGCCATAGTCGTTGCTATAATTATCGGTTATCACAATAACCTTGGAATTAGGTGGTTCAAAATCTGAATTTTCATGTTGAAGGCTTATTCTCATGACGCTCTTGTGTACCTCG
>ML777079.1:263475-300106 GCA_009831015.1 Picea engelmannii | reverse complement strand
CATAAGTTTGATGAAGAATTAGAATTTATTGAGGAATGGCTTCAAAAGCCATATTATGATGAATGCAAAGAAACATTAGATTATGATGAGGAATGTATGGACACAGAAGAAGAAGACTGCATTACATATATAGAAATTGAGTCAGTTTTTAGAAAGTGGAGTCCTGAAGAAATAAAGTACTACTATGAGTTAATGTTGCAAGAGTCCCTTGAGCAGGACAGTGCTGATTGTATCTAGAAATGGGAGCAACATATTTATGTGGAGTTGGAATCATTTGCGAACATTAAAGACAAATGTTCTCAGGACAAAGAAAATGCAGAAGTGTTGAGGACAAATAACAATAATCAGAAGTCAAATTCCAAAATGCGGAGGAACAAAGTAAAAAGGGCTATGAAGCAGAACAGAGTCAAGATGAAACATATATGGCGTAGCAAGCCAAGGAAGAAGCTCCATCTATATCACTATCTAAGATCAAGAAAGGTTAAGATGAAATTGTTAATTTGTAAKCTTAGCTGAGACTGAGACCAGCAAGYATGTTATGTTCTKCTCTGTTATGTTTGGTAGAAAATCCATTTCTCCATTAAGGGGGAATGTTGGAATAATGGAGAAATCAGAATACTTAGTTAAGATCTGTGTAACTAAGTTATTGTGTGTCTTTCATATTTAGGTTTGGATTAGTTTCAGATCCACTAAGATAGGGGTTTGTTATAGGCTTACCTAGCATATTTATTTGTAAGTAGTTTATCAAAGATATATAACAGATTATGTGAGCGTAGACTCACAAGTGATGTGCCCTTGTGGCCTCACTGCATCGGATTTGATTTTAAGTCATGTATGGGTAGTATGCTTAATCCTTCTGGGCACAGTGACTTACATCCGATAATGGGAATGACTGATTTTTTGTATGCATAATTTTTCAAAGTTAAGATAGTGATGATGATTAATTTTCAATGACATTGAATTTTGTTTATGTAATTTAAAAAATTTTAAAAATATTAAGAGAAATGTTTCAAAATCACCTTAATTTTGTTAACTTATAAGATTAAAAAGATTAGTAGTGTAACAAATTTTTTGAAATTAAAATCCAATCTAAATATATGTTCGAAAACTAAATATTATGTTACTTTAATATTTAAAGTATTATTTGTTATTTAATCTTATTATTATAAATATTTCAAAGAGTATGTATTTATCTCCTTGGTATGGCATGATGTTTCTGAAGTTAGAGATATCTAATGAAACAGTGATGTTAGGTATTATTTTTTCTAAAATTCAAAAACATCATGAAGAGAAATTTTAAAATTTGAACGGGGTGTGAAGAGATAATGTAATTTTAGAGGTGTGGGAGGGTTTTTTTCATAACTTATTCACAATATAAATATAAATATAAATATATTACATAACAAAGCTGCAAGACCCTGTCACTGCGAAGAATATAACATATCCTTACATATATGTAATAATCCCCCATAGTTTCATTGCTACAAGAGCTTGTAGCTTCAAGACAGAGATTCCAATAGCATGAGTTGCAAAGACAAGAGATTATGATAATTCAACGAAGGGTTCTGATGCAACTCGCTACCACAAGAACTGCCTTTACTTTTCGGTGTTTCCTTTACCACTCATCTGAATACCACACCAATTGGGTTGCAGCATGAAGAAATAGCATTAAGTATACTAGTTCCCCCAAACGATGATGGAGGACTACCAACGAGCCATTCAACAACGCAAAAGTCAATGGTTGGCCACCAACGCTCCTCGCAGATGCCAAAATGAATGGTATTTACCTCCAATGTTGTGACAAATTTGTTTTAAGGCCTCTATCACATAACCTTTCACATATCACAACTCCAAGGGTTTTCTTTTATGGCCTACATGGATTGCAAGACTTTTGCTTCTCTATGACATCAAGATTTTCCTCTGGTTTTCATCTCCGTGTCATTTTGGCAAATCCATACAGTGTTAGTTTTGTGGTTAGGGTGCTATCCTTTAGCCATATTAGAGGGCTAAAACCTCTAAGTGAGTACTAGTTCTCTGTTAGTATCCTAAACAAATGTAAGGCATGTTGGGATAGGTGTGTAATACACCTTGTATAACTATAGTGGTGCACGTAATGATTGCTAAGCAGTGGTCGAAAATAAATGTAGATAACTGGTAGGGAATAAAAGTTGACTAGTGGCATGGAATAAATGCATAGCACTAGTATGCAATGAATGCTAAGAAATAACTGCTAGTAGTTTCTAACATATAGAATTGGAAATCCATCAATGGTTTATGGTTATGTTATGTCTTTTCATTCAATGGTAGGGTTGGAGGAAAAAAAAGTATATATTTTATCTCAATGTAGTGCTACTGATTATAACCATTTAGTTGTTGAATACTACATTGAGGGAGGGTTTTCCCCATGATATCATGTTGCTAATGGTTTGTTGTTTATTTTATTTGTTTGCAACTATTTCATTTTATGTTTTTGCACTTTCTTGGATTAGTGTAGGAAGCGTATTCCTCACTTTTGCTTCCTTTCATTTGGTATCAAAGCTTGATCACCTCTGATCCAAGGTGTTAGGGACAAAATTTGTTGATCTAATATTTTTTTGAGTGGTAGCTTGTATAGAAATAAATCTTTTTGTAGGAAAATGGCCAACACTTCTAGATTAGAAATTGAGAAGTTTAATGGCACTAACTTTATGCTATGGAAGCTCAAGATGGAGGATCTTCTCGTGATTGAGATATATGGGTTGGAGTATTTGGAACCAAACCCACATGTGCGAACGATGTGGAGTGGGTGGTGTTGAAGAGAAAGGTGAGAAGCCTTGTCAAGCTATGTTCGGTTGATTTGGTATTATTGAACTTTTCAAAAAAAAAATCGCAACAACTATCTCGAAGAAGTTAGGGGATTTGGATCAAAATAAATCATTGGTTAATAAACCTTTTCTACAAAAATAAGTTTTCTTCCTTCAGAATGGGTGGTGGTGATTCTATATCCAAGCACCTAAATACATTTAATACTGTTGTGACCTAGTTGATCTCAATTGCAATGAAGATGGATGAAGATAATTGGTGTATGATCCTTCTGTGTTTTTTGTCAAATTCACAAGACAACCTAGTAATGGCCATTCAAAGCATTGTAAAAACATTAGTACTTGATGAGGTTGTGGATTCTTTTCTTTGAGATGAGGTGAGGTAGAAATATTATGAATCCACCAATGAGGCCTTAGTTGTTCATGGAAGATTGGAGGAGAAAGGAAACTTAAGATTGAAAAGGGAAAATACAAATCTTGTGGGAGACATAAATATCCTAGAAAGTCTAAGGGAAAATGTTGTAATTGTAGCAAGGTTGGGCATTTGATAAAGGACAACAAGGAAGAGAAGAAGGAAAATAATGATTTTGATGATGAATCCAAAAAATATTCTAAAGAGGATGGTGTAGATACCTTTGTTACAACTTTGGCAAGCCATGGAGAGCAAAGTGCATCGTTGATAGACTACGGAATTTCCTTCCATATAACTTCCCATCGAAAGTGTTTTTTAGTGTATGATAAACATGATGGTGGGATTGTATGCCTTAGTGATGAATCTGCTCTAAACTTAGTTGGTCATGGTAGACTCTTATCAAATTCCCTCCATGGAAAATTTTAGGGGCTAAATTTTTCCCATGGGATAATTTTCCATGATTTTTCCCAAAAAACAATTTGCCAATTTCCATTGTTTCTAAAAATGTTTCTCCAAAATTTTATAGAATCATTTTTTTTTACCTTATAAATAGCCAAAATTTTATAGAAACTATATAAAATCATTAAAAATTTGAATATTTTTAAAAAATATTGCTAAACATTTTATAGTTTGCATATTAAGGACTAGTTAGATTTGCCAAGTTTTCTACATTTTGAAATAAATTTTCATCCTTAAACTTAACACTGATTGTAGAGTAAAGGGGGTTGGTGGAATTTTTCACATTTTGGGTTTGGAACAAAATTTACTATCAATAAACACACTTAATGATGTGTGTGTGCAAGTTATTTTCTCTAAAAAAGGGTGTAAGATGGTCCAAGGAGCTATGATACTTGCAAAAGATGTTCGTGTTGATACTGAGAGAGGGGTGAATCAGTATCAATTATAATTTACAAACCTTCTGAAGTTATACTTAAACCATTCAATTATATCCAATGAACAATGAACAATAGTATAAGAGTTACACCAATACACCACAATACACCATGCACAATATATGAGAAATAATCAATAGTTATTGTTCAAGGGAAGTAATGACTTCCAAAGGTAGCTACAGCTTCCAAATGTAAAGGGAGGGATAAAACTCCAAGAGGAAGATACAATCCTCCAATATCAAAATAGAGTTGAACTCTCCATCCTTTCCCCTTCATTCCACCCAAAAATATATGAGAGATAATAAAAATTTACATTAAATCAGGACCATCACCCATCCATCACATAGAACCCGATAATGCTTCCTGAGACTTCTTCAATTTATGCAATTATTGGAATACTGTGATCCTATAGATAATATTACTCAATGTAGTCTCTGAAACTCCTCCAATTTTCACTCCTTGAATCCTCCCCAAAAAGAAGTTATAGAAAGAATGGTAGACATTATTCAATTTTGGTTTATTCAGGAGAGAGAACTTGTATAGAATGCCGTGAGCTCAATATTTAACATCTGATTATGAAACTTGCACACAAGAAACGAAAGTCCATACTCTTTAAAATGAAATTTTTCCCACTGCATTTGGATTCTCTATGAAGAAGTTGTGATTGTTTTACACGGAACACCTATTTATTGACTAGCTTCAGGACTGGTCAAAAACCCTATATTCCATAGAGTGTATCTCCATAATTATAGTGAATCAAAAGCTGAAACTTTTACCACATGTACCTTGATATGTCTTCTCAATACCATAGCAATTTAACCATCTAAATCATTCTAGAGAACAATTTATAGCTAAAATGGTAAGATGACCTGAAAATAACATACCTTAGAACACATCACCAAAAGACTTCATCCTCCCTTGAAATCCAACCTTCTTTACTTCTGATTTCCTCTGAAATTCGACTTGTGTTTCAAATGAATGTATAATGACATTTATTAATTCCATTTATGTCACTTCCTTTTAACATTAGGGACGACCTGCAACTTTCTTATTTTTTAGTTATTTTCTTTAATTATATTTAGGGCCTACATGTACTTCCTTCTTCAATTCACTTTGTCGTCTTCAAAAATTCATTTTTCCTCAACCATGAGGATCCACGTGATGTGCCACATACCACCAAAAAAAACATGATGTATACTATCCATCCATGGGTCTTGTATCTTCATGTGCATTTTCCTTCATGTCCAAATACCTTCATCAATCTTGCGGTCCAAAACCCATAACTAGGGTTGATATCAATGACAAAAATCAATTTTCCTACAATATCCCCCTTTGTCATTGAAGGAAAGACTCATTCTCCCCCTATCATCATGATCCCGATTTCTCTCCCCCTTTGACATCAATGGAAAAAGGTAGGGCTTCTCCCCCTAAGTTTAATGGAAAAAGGTAACCTTATTCTTTGGGGTTGCTCCCCCTGAACATGTGGCACTCAATAATACTTCATCCTTATTTTTTTATCTTTGAGACTTTTTTTTCCTTGGAATCATTTTGCATGGCTTCTGTCTTCTCTCTCTTCTTCATGTCTAGGATGTATATGTTGTTCGGTCTTCTTGTTATAGTTGCAACCAATCTTCCTGAGATATTTTCTCTGATTTTACATTTTTGGGAGTCAAACATAAGAGTGTATCCTTGATCACAAATTTTACTAACACTGAGTAGATTATGCTTTGATTCTTCAACCAATAGGACATTCTTTACTTTTACATTTTTTCTTCCAAGTTCTACTACACCTTCTCCAAGTATTTTGGCAGATGAGTCCTCTTCAAATGCAACATTGCCACCCTTTCTCTTCAAGATGATGAATTTGTCTTGATCCTCGGTCATGCGTGAAGAACATCCATTGTCATGTACCATTCATCTTCTTCTTTACATTCTTCAACAATTAATGCTATTCGACAATCTTCATTGTTTGGAATCTCTTTCCTTCTCCATACTATGGTTGGCATAGAGACATCTTCACTCATATATCTACAATCTCATGCTTTGTGTCCAAGATAATTACATCTGTCGCATACAATATTTTTGTCCATCAATGGGGAAAATGAATTATAACTATTTTTGACAAGTCCACAATTATTTCCATATATTCTATTTACACCATTCATGTTTCTTGCATATTTGATCATTTCATTGATTCTGCAATTAATTGTCTTATGTCCAAAATTTTTGCAAGTATCACAATGACCAAGAAAGAAATTTTGATACCATGGCGTAAGTGGTCTTCTTTGTGATGTAGTCCATCTGGGTTCATGATCTAGTCTTATGTAGTTTCCTTCATACTGATTGAAGCTTATTTAATTCCTAAAGGTAGGAGGTCTTCTTGGATATTCATCTCTTTTGTAATCATTCCTTCTTTCTGGTATCTTAGTCCACTTCACATCAACTGTCTGTGTAGCACTTTCTTCAACCTTCTTGTTGGTATTTGCATCTTCTTTGTATGAAGTTTAACCCATCCATCCAATATGTGTTAAGTCTTTTGGCACTTAAGAGTTTTGTAAGCTCTTCCTCAATGAGGCAACTTCTTGTTCAAGTTTGTCACAATCTTCTTCTTTTTTCATTATTTGGACCCTCTTTACTTCTATTCTTCCTGCTTCTTCGAATAGTGTTTTCAAGGAAATGGTTTCTTCTCTTAGTTTATCAAAGTCTTCTAATTGTTTCTTCAAGATTACAACTTTCTTTTCATAACTACCCAATTCACTTCTTAGTTTTCTACGCGTGTCTTTGAGCTTTCTATTTTCAATCTCAACATGCTTCAATTTTTAAGATTCTCATCTTCTTGTTGAATCATTTATGCTTCATGATTTTCTTCTTCTTCATTGGAATTTTCTTTTTTAGTGTCATCTCTTTCAATCCTTGGATAAGGACATTCAAATTCAACATTTCTTACTCCTTCACAATTAAAGAAAAAGAATTGACCTCTATTTTCTTCTTTGAAATCTGAGATGTTGTAATTTGCTTCAAATTCTTCTTCTTCTACTGCTTCTTCCCTTGAATAAAGATTTTGTAGCTTTTCCCAAAGATCTTTTGATGATGCACATGATCCCACCTTGTATTTCACTGAATATGTCAATCCATCAGGGATGGTATCTATTGCCAATTTGTTGTTCCTTTTTTCTTCCTTTTGAGCTGCAGTCTTTGGTTTCTTCAAAGCATTGTATCTTGAAGCAAATGAGAACCAAAAATATGCCCCAAGAGATTTCAAGTAAGTTTCCATTATATTACTCCAGTATTCAAAATTGATTCCATCAAATGGTGGAATCCCATTTGGAATTTTGTCTTCCATTTCTTCTTAGGATCTTCCTTCAAGTGGTTAAACTGTACTGAATGTAACCAACTTTGATACCAACTGTTGATACTGAGACGGGGGGTGAATGAATATCAATTACAATTTACAAACCTTTTGAACTTATACTTAAACCATTCAATTATATTCAATGAACAATGAACAATAGTATAAGAGTTACACCAATACACCACAATACACCATGCACAATATATGAGAAATAATCAATAGTTATTGTTGAAAGGAAGTAATGACTTCCAAAGGTAGCTACAACTTCCAAATGTGAAGGGAGGGATAAACCTCGGGGAGGAAGATACAATCCTCCAATATCAAAAGAGAGTTTAAATATCCATCCTTTCCCCTTCCTTCCACCCAAGAATATATGATAGATAATAAAAATTTACATTAAATCATGACCATCAACCATCCATCACACAGAACCTAATAATGCTTCCTGAGACTTCTTCAATTTCTGAAATTCTTCAAATCTTGGAATACTCTGATCCTATAGATAATATTACTCAATCTATTCTCTGAAAATCCTCCAAGTCTCACTCCTTGAATCCTGCCCAAAAATAAGTTATAGAAAGAATGGTAGACTTTATTCAATTTTGGTTCATTCAGGAGAGAGAACGTGTACAGAATGCCCCATGCTCAATATTTAACATCTGATTTTGAAAATCACACACAAGAAACTAAAGTTTGTACTCTTGCTAATGAAAATTTTCCCACTACATTTGGATTCTCTATGAAGAAGTTATGACTTTTTTACCTAAAACACCTATTTATTGACTGTCTTTAGGACTGGTAAAAAACTCTATCTTCCACATAGTTTATCTCTATAATTATAGCGAATAAAGATCTTAAAATTTTACCAAAGGTACCTTGATATGTCTTCTAAATACCATATAAATTTCACCATATGAATCATTCTAGAAAAAAAGTTATAGCGAAAATGGTAACATGACCTGAAAATAACATACCTTAGAACACATCACCAAAAGACTTCATCCTCCCTTGAAATCCGACCTTCTTTACCTATGATTTCCTCCGAAATTAGACTTGTGTTTCAAATGAATGTATAATGACATTTATTTATACCATTTATATCACTTTATTTTAACATTAGGGCCGACCCAACACTTTCTTATTTTGTAATTATTTTCTTTAATTATCTTCACGACCTACATGTACTTCCTTCTTCAATTCACTTTGTCATCTTCAAAAATTTATTTCTCCTCAACCATGAGGATCCACGTGATGTGCCACATACCACCAGAAACAACATGATCTATACTATCCATCCATGGGTCTTGTATCTACATGTGAATTTTACTTCATGTCCAAATACCTTCATCAATCTTGCGGTCCAAAACCCATAACTAGGGTTGACATCAATGACAACAACTAATCTTCTAACAGTTTGTGTGGGAACTTTGTTCCAGCTTGATGTGTGCACTATTGAGTGTAATATTTATTTTGTTCCTATATAGTGGATATGTCTATATGATCTACATATTAACAATTGAGACCTCCTAAAGAATATCTTACTTTAGAAAGCAAGCTAACTTCAAAGAAAACAATGTTATGGCACCAAAGATTGGGCCATATAGGTAAGAAGAGCCTAAGGACCTTGAGAAACAAAATATTTTTGATGGATTGAATTTTTTTTCTCTTGAATTTGATCTTTTCAAGAATTATATATATGGAAAACAGAGTCATGTTCAATTTTATTCTAGTTCTCACAAGTCTTCTGGGTTGTTGAACTTAATTAATTTTGATGTACTTGGTCTAGTTAAATTTCTTTCAATTCCTAAGGATTTGTATTATGATTCATTCATCGATGATTATTCTAGAAGGACAGTGGCTATATTTTCTTAGAACTAAATATGAGGTTTTTAGTTGGTTCAAGACGTTTAAACATCTCTTAAAAGATCAAAGTGGTAGGAAGATTAAGATGTTGAGGACTAATAGTGGAAATGGGTTTTGTTCTGTAGAGTTTGATAAGTTTCATAAGGAGAAAGGAATTGAAAGACATAATACAAATCCATATACCCATAAACATAATGGATTTGTAGAATGTATGAATAGAACATTGATGGAGAGAGCTAGGAGTATTCTTAGTGAATCCAACTTAGAGAAGAAGTTTTGGGTAGAATCAATTTCTACTGCATGTTACTTGGTTAATAGGTCTCCCACATTATTTATTGTGGATAAGACCCCTAAAATTTTCTATATGAGAGAGAAGATTTCACTTTAGTGTCTTCATTTTTTTGGTTGAGGCATATGCTCATGTGCCTAAGGTAAATTGATCAAAGTAGAATAACAAGGTTTTGAATTGTATATTCATTGACTATGGCATTTGTGTGAAAGGGTACAAGATTTTTGATCTTGTGACTGGAAACATTTTGTATAGAATGAATGTTATTTTTAGAGAAGTTTATTCTTCTCCCATAGCAGTCCAACTAGAAGAAGATGAGAACTTGGTTGTTCAACGACCACCCAAGACCAGGAAAGCTTAACCAAAGAATGAACAATAAATTCATGATGGACCTCATCAGGAAGATGGTTTAGAGAGTTTGAAAGAGGAGGAATAAAGTCCACCTCAAATATTAAGGATGTACACTCCACAAATAAGACTACCAAACATATATAATTATAGTCTATCAAATATCATATGTATATTTTGTTTATTTTATAACATTGATGAGCCTAGAACTATGAAGGAGGCAATAGAGATGGAACAAAAACAATATTGAAGATTGGTCATGGATGAAAAAAAAGTTTCACTAAAAAAGAATGATACATGGGACTTGGTCCCATTGCTTGATGGAAAAAAACCCATTTGATGTAAATGGGTGTTAAAAAAGAATAATAATTCAGATGGAAATTTTTAAAATCACAAGGAAAGGTTGGTTGCAAAAGGATATTCCCAATTTGAGTGAAGAGACTTTAGTCAAGTATTTTCCTTGGTTGCTAATTTAACATATGTTAATTTATTATTATTTATAGAAACAACCTTTGACTTAGAGATAGAACAAATGGATGTGAAAACAACATCCCTACGTGRTGACTTGAAGGAGGAGATATGTGTGACACAAATAGAGTACTATGTTGAAAAAGGTAAAGAGTTATTGCTTTGCAATCTTGAAAAGTTTTTATATTGTCTTAAACAATCTTCTAGAATGTGGTACCTAAAATTTGATTCCTTTGTGTTGGGATTGGAATTTTTGAGATCCAAATAAGAGCACTATGTGTATTACAAACAACATGGTGGTTATTTCCTTTTTATCACTCTATGTGTAGACGATATGATATTATCTGGTAACAATAAGGATGTAATTTTTTATTTCAAGTATCATCTTTTAGCACAATTTGATATGAAGTACTTGGGGCCTGAAAAATATATCTTAGGAATGGATATGAAGAGAGATATAGAAAATAAATAGGTTTGGTTGACTCACAGTAACTATGTAAAATCTGTGTTGCAATTGAGTGTTCCAATTTATGTGGGAAATAATCTTTCAATCGAGAAATTCCCTACAACACCTGTAGAGATGAAAGATATTCATTTTGTTCCTTATTATAGTGCAATTGGTTGTTTGATATACACTATGATTTATACTAGGCTGGACATTTCCCAAGAAGTGGGAGTCTTGATTCATTTCATAGCTAATATTGGATGTGGGAATTGGGATGTAGTGAAGAGGGTATTCAAGTATTTTTGAGGTACTTTTAAATATTTAATTTTCTATCATAGTAATGTTTCATGGGACCCATAGTTAATGTATATACAAAGTTATGTGGATTCTAATTAGGCAAGGGATGTAGATAGAAGGATATCTACAAGTATATACATGTTTCAAATATTTGGTGGAGATTATGCTGGATGAGAAAATGACATGTAACTTCCCTATCCACTGGGGTTGAGCCACGTCAGACAAAAATTTTCCTCCGACACCATTAATAACTCAATTCCATGCATATGAACATAATTATGCAGTTCTACAACATATAATACATGCATAAATATATATACAATTATATCATAATATAATTAAATACATAGTAAACATTAGAAACACATAGAATCCACTTATCTTTTAGTTAAATCATCAATTGACTACATGGATCATATGTCCTCTGGCTATCCATTGTACTTGTTCTATTAACAATCCATTGTTCCTTGGCTTGTATCCTATTCCAATATGAAAACATTGAAATTTTGTAGTCTTTTTCTCTTTGGATACCTTGTTCTATGCAAACTGGTGGCTCCTCATATTTTATGATTTAGGATTCAAAGGTTGCTTCAATAAGGAAAATAAGGCATGCGTAAAACCTTCATTGCATTGCAAATAATTAGTGAAGATTTCATTTCACAATGACCATGGTTGTCTTTTGATGTTTTCATGGGTTGTGTTTCATCATTGTCTGTTTGGTTGGATAGTTGTGGCATCAGATTGCTTTCTATAATATTTAGTTTCATTTCCATAACAATAAATACTTGATAAATTGTGATTCCTTCCCATTTTTATTACAACCCAATCCCATATTTTCTACATGGTTTTCCCATTAGATTTTTAGTTTCATACTCGTCCAATGTTTTTTGTGTTGGAAAGAATTAATTGAATGTCCATTTCATGATGCACATTACTATCTTTTGGAAATTTTCTAGTATTTTTTCTCTCTCTATCACTATATGTAGATAGTTTTGACTAAGGGTTTCTTTTTAAAATATTTGATTTTGTGTCCATATTGAGTAAACTGAGTAGGTGTAGTTCTTTCCCATGTTTATTCCTCTCTCTCTCTCTCTCTCTCTCTCCCCACCCCACCCCCAACCCCTCAGTTTTTGTATGGTTTTTTCATTAGACTTATAGTTTCAATTTCATGGTTTGGAAAAAGAAGTTTATAAACTAGCCTTGTTGGAATTCATGTAAAGGAGGTATCCCTAGAAAATTCCATACAATGTACTCTTTCTCTTGTCTACATAACTCTCTTTCTCTTTCCTTTTTGTTCGAAAAGTAAGGTGTTTCCATTTATTTTAGGGTCCTAACCTCCCTAACCCCTCAAGTAGATAGAATAATATGTTTTTCTATGTAATAAATAATTTCATTAGTAAATAAGGCCTATGTAATAATGTGAACAGAACTAATGTAAGAAAACTTACTAGAGCATTCCACCTATAGAAATTTCTTCCTCTAGAATGTTCTGAAGAAGATAGAAGTAGGATATATAGAGATAGAAAGAAGTGAAACTATTTTCTTCTTGAATCATTTGTACTCGAGCTCTACTTCGTTGGAGATTTCCCCCTCAAAGCGGAAAGTGAAAATTGTTCTCAGAATAATAAAGGTATCATATTTTGGATCCATATTGTCACTTTGCTTAGTGGTTTTTTTCTTTATATTAACTATTTTGATAATAATTGTTCTACTTCTCTACATGTTTCCTTATGGTACCTGACAAGTGGTATTAAAGCTCTTTCCTCAGTAGATTTTTAGGGAAAAAAAAATCAAGCTAGAGACGTGTTCTAGCATCTATAAATTATAGTAATTTGTCATTAAGTGGGTAAGAATATGCTTGGGGAATAATACATGCAACAAATAAACATGGTTCACCTTGTTGGAAACCCCTGTAACCCCTGTTGGTACCCCTTCAAGTAGTATCACATCAGAAAACACCTTTACAGATATATTCACTTCTACATACCCTTGGGTATATCAGAATAATTGAATTATCACGAAGGTTATATTGTTTGGACCCCAATTTTTTGAAAATATTTATGAACACTTTGGCATAGATACTCATCATTTAGGGCATTTTACGAAGCTTAAATAGTCTAGTACAATTGAATACTACATTGCTTCTTTTCATAAATTGTCTTTCCACACCCAAGGTATGTCGAGCACCTTCTTCTGTGAATTATTTTTTAGTGGATTCAAGGAAAAAATACAGGCTCATGTCCTAGTGTCTCACCCTTAGACCTAAATTGTATCCACTCACTTAGACAGGGAAGCATAACAGGTGGTCACTAATCAAATAAAAAATCCACCCTTTATTCCATGTTCCTTCCCCACCAATCTAACTCCTCCTTCTCCTCCTCTTAAGGTCCAAACATTAACCAGGGAAGAAATGGTTGAATGTTAAATTAAGGGTATCTACTACAATTATTATGAAAAATAATTTATGCGAAACAAATATAAGGATACAAATATTTTTATGGCCATTTTTTAGGACATTTACGAACATGAACGTGATGTCTCCCCCCCTGAGTCACTTCCCTATATTAATGATACATGTCCTCCCTCTGATCCAACTGAGGTCAAACCTCTCATATATCTGCATGCTCTCATATTATCTTGTCTCCCTAAACCCTTATATGAATTGGCTATCTCAAGCATCATAAAGTCATTATCCTCATCGAGAGTGGCAACACTGCTAGCAGGAAAATCCCCCTATAACTATACGAGGGTTCTAAGTATAGACAGAGATATGAACTCCCTTAAAAGACAAAAATAAATGGGAGAGTAGATCATAAGAAGTACCTTTGGTCCAATGTTCGATGTAGACCACCTCTAGCTTTGTAGCTTCCCAAGCTGTAAGTCTCCTCCCAAAGTTGACCTGCAAGAGTACTTAGGCAAACAATGATACAAACATTTTATTTATAATCATTAGTTAGGGTTATTTATAAATAATTATTCATAAATCAAATTAAAGACACAAACACATTATTTGGGAAAATAACAAGATTTTTTTATTCAATATTCAAAGATTAGAAATTACAACCTTTATAGGATGACGTTTCTATGAACCTGGTCTGGGATCCTCTTGATATTGCTCCAAGTGCAGTTATCCCAATGATTTCTCTCACAATCATTTGATCACTTCAAGGGAAGGGAAGGGACTGTATAGGAGAAAAGGCTAAAGTGGGAATGCTAAGACAAGAACTTAGAAGGGTTGCAAATACATGGGAAATGAGGGAAAATGGATTTGGGTAGAGTTTCACCATTCTAATGCTTGATTCTAGAATGATACCCCAAGACCTCCTTTTATATGAAAAAAGGATAGTTATTCAGTTTGGGGATGGGCTATATTAGGTGGAATGGTTTGGAAACTTCCAATAACCCATTAATTTTGCTAAATTCCTTCCAACCTTTTATTTTTTGCAACTTTTGGAGGTAAATGTGTGTTGTTTAGTATGCAGATAGTGTATGTACATAGGTTTTATAGAATGAAACAAGCGTATTTATGCGGGAATTTGTGCAGCAGGGCACATACATGCTCCAAAAAATGGTTTTTCAAATAGAGTTCCTCAGAAATATTTTGGAAAATTGTGCAAGTAGAAAGGCTAATGTTATATATGCATAAGTAGGGAATTTTAGGGATATAATAGATTCCCCCTAATGTGTGAGGTTATAATAGAAAATGATGGCCAAAATACAATACAATATATTCACCAGAGGGAATTCTCGAAGTCGAGTGAGCCCGAGACCATAGTTCGGAAGGTGCCATATGCAAAACAAAAATAATCTCTTTAAGGCAAGCATACCCATGCTCAAGATGAACTAATCATGGAAGCCAATCAATTACAATACCGATCCATGTCATATAAATGTATGAAGTGTAGCTGCGAGAAATACACATCGGATCTACATCTCAAAATCAGTCAAAGATATACAAGTACAATATGCATCTTCAAGAAGCTAGTGATTCCTACGACTAGAGATGAAAAATTCATAGCTCAAAAAACATCTTGAAGATATTCAAAAAATGAGGTAGGAGTACAATGAGAGTGTAAGACTCACTACCCTGAGGTCTTCAACAAGACATTGGGAAAATACTAGAGTATCTCGATGATCAGGCAAAGATATTCATCGATTTTGAATCTAGACTTGAATGGACTCATGGGGTGGCTGACTCATGAAAGTTAAGAGACAAACTGCAGAAATTTTGAATCAGGTTGTATAAAACTTCCCTTGGAAGAAATCATGAAAGATTATCAAACTTAGGAACTATAAAATTGACATAAGTCTATGATGCAGGAGGCACCATAAACTCTCCATATGTTTGGAAGAGTAACCAAATGGAGGAGGAAACAAATCTATGTAGCGAGAAAATATTCCTAAGGTCATACTAAATATCCATGCTTAACGAAAAAACGCAAGGATGTGCTTTGTACAAGGGTGACTATCTTTGCTTCCTACAAAAGAATGTATATTTCTCGTCCCCTCTTTTTGGACTATTTGATTTTTTTGTCTTTTTCAATTTTTAAAGGAGATTGAAAAAGAATAAAATAATACTACATTAAAAAAGAGGAATGAGTGTCACGGGAAAGAAAATTGTTTCCAAGTGCATGGAACATATTGATTCTCAAGGAAAGAAAACTTGTTCGGGATAAGGAGACTCGGGGAAAATTCCTCCATGGGTCAAGGTGTCGAATCGTAGAGGAAAATTTTTTTGCAAGTCTTGAATATAAGGAATTATTTAAAGGTTTAGTTGAGAGAAACATGGAGCCAACATTAGACCACAGATGCAAATATGAGACCTGTAATGCAATTAAGCATGACACAACAAGACTCCTTCCATCTAAATTTTTACGCGCCCAAAGAAGGAAAAATCGATAGTTTTTTCATGTTTAGAGAGTCTGAAAAATGCAAAAACAAGACTCCAGGGAGTACCTTTTTCGTAATTAGTCCAATTGGCTAGAAAAAGGGTTAAAATTTCACCGAAATGACGTCTTCTCAAAACTGTTTTAACAAGTGTGAAAAAGACAATATCAATCGACTATCTTTTCAATTTTAAGGAGTCTAAAAAGATCTTAACTATGGACTCACGTCATTTTTCTAAGTTTAGTCTCTTTATCCCAAAAACGTATAAAATCTAACTTAGGAGAACTCTCACGACGAGATGAATCTCCCGAGGTGTACCTTTTTCCGCAATAATCTACTGGATGGAAAAAGGGTTAAGCTCAAGCCAAGTAGATGTTCTTCTAGACCAATTTAACGAGTGTGAAGCAACAAGGTCACTCAATGATACTTTCATATTTAGGGAGTCTTAAAAGAGCTTAAACATGGAATCTGTGGGGATTCCTCTTTCGTAAGTAATCACCAAGGCTTGAAAAATGTGATAAACCAAAACCAAGGAGAATGTTCCTTTTTCAAAAATTTATTCCCTCAAGCTTGAGAAAGGGTTAAAATTACTCTTGATAATACTCTTCTAGTGAACAAAAACTCCTATAGCATACCTTTATTCGTAAAATTATCCATCCAAACCAAAAAAGGGGTAAACTAACGCCAGACATATGTTATTTCAAATTTGAGTTTGGCGAGCATGAAGGGAAACAGGATTTCACAACAATCTTTTAAATTTTAGAGAGTCTAAAAAGGGCTTAAAGAAGACTCCAGGAGGATACTTTTCTCAAGTAATCCAGATGAGATTGAAAAGAATAAATATAGTCTCGTTGGATGTTGCTTTCGAATTTTAAAGTGAGCTTGAAAGAAAACAAAGTGTGCTCATTAGGGAGTCTCGAGGGTAAGATAAATAATGATTATTAGCAAGAAGAATGATGCTTCGATATGTAATCATGAGAAGACTAACAAGGAATCCCAAGGCTATAGTCAAAATTGACAACATGGACACCAAAATGCAGCAAAGGTTATACCTAGGTCATCCATGTAAAGGTAGGCTCTACCACCTAATTACGACAGTTATAAAGCATCAAATAAGGTTACATGTCGCACTTCGGTGGGGTCGATCCTAATTTGGCAAAGTGGAAAATACAACAAGATGCAGAAAGTTGGGAGTGAAAACCTAACTTATATGCAAAATTTTGAAAAAACAATTTTTACCAACGGATGACGTAAATGTAACCAGTCTCAAAAAGGTACCAAACCATAAGGACTAGTTTATCAGGATGACCGAAAGATAAATCAAAAGAGAATTTAAGAAGCCACTAATCTAGGAAAAGAGAAAAAGGGGGCCAAATTAGGCAAAAAAGGGCTAAAAAATTCTATAAATAGAGGTGAACAACTCATTTTTACCATTGCAACTTGGAAATTAAGAAAAAGTGAAAAAAACCCTTCATCAAAAAAGAGGATTCTGGGAGATACAGTGGACGAAAAACCCTCCTACTTGGACCAAGTAAGTACAAAATCCCCCCTCTTGCAAATTAATTTCCTTGTATTCATTTAATTTTTAGTTTGGGAGGGGAGTGGCTTTGAAAAAATGTTGCTCCTATGTGTATATGGGATGTCCAAAGCCAACCCAAGTATGTACTCGGGAAGAGTAATAAATAGCCTGAGTAGATACACGACTGTGTAAAATACATCCCGCGTACACCTCGTTTTGATGTGAAAAAAAAAATATAAGAAAATAAAACCTCTCCATATTTGTATGTGACAGGATGTATGTGCACTAGAGAGAGAGGGAGCATCAGGAGCTAGATTTCCTAGTTGAGGAGGACCCTACGATGCTTTTTACGGTAAAACAATGTGTCCTTTAGAAATTTTTTCAGTGTTCATTAATGGGGTCACAACCAAGGTTTCTTAACACCTTGGTAGAATATTGGCATCCAGACACAGAAGCATTCATGCTGGAGGGTAAATCATTTACCCCAACCATGGAGGATATTTACTTCTTGACCGACCTCTCTAGGAGAGGGGAACCGGTTAACTTGAGGAATTTTCCTCCAGGGCCATACAACATTGAAGACTATATTGTGATGAATTATGATGATGGTACCGAGAAAGTAGGTTCTCAAGAACTAATCCATAAGATTACCATCCCCTCTTTATGAGTGATTTTACTCATGATCGAACAAATTACTGGATCCACAAGACTCCATCAGGCTTCTCGTGCACAGATGCATTGTGTAGTCTAGTGTTTAGAGGTGACCATATTTGACTGGATCACTACCATGCTAGTATACATGAAAAGACACCTCATAGAGTGGCATAGGAATACCAACAGAAACTTTGAGTTTGGTACCCCTCTGAGTTTTGCCTCAATTCTATCATACATGGCTACTTGTTTGGTTTTAGTGTTCTGCAAGAGGTCCTATCAGGCATCTGATATGGCTGTGATGATGAAGTAAAATTCATCGAGCGTGAGTATAGTCTGTAGCTTAGTCTTAGTAGCTTTGGAATTCTTCCAGGAAGTAGGTTTCGTGGGGGAAACCTTCCTTTTCTTGGAGGGATCAGCCTCATCAATAGGATCCCTAGGTAGTGTCACTTAACCTTTCTTCTGCTGATATTCTTTTCCATTGGTCTCTTCTTTATCTACTTCATCATCACCTCCTCATCTTGGTGATTGTGAGGCAATTTATTCTGAGGCACTGCTCAGATGTTGGACCTCTTCGGCCTTATTTCTTCTTCTAGTTCTAGGTGTATGATGTTCTTCGCGAGTGGCCTTCGAGCTTTTGATTTGTTCAGAGTCAGACAGTTATGTGGGGTGAGAAGGGATAAGGATCTATGTAGGCCAGTCCTTGGTTATCTTTTCTAGGTCTTCCTCTGTGAGCTTATAGTATGATTGAATCTCTTATTTACTCTCATCTGCACATGCAGTGATGTAAATGAAGTGTTGATCTGTGTGAAACTTCATAAGTATTATGAAGTGGTGTAGAGTGTTTGGAGTCATACAAGGGACAACTTCAATAGCCCTCTTTAACTGGAGATAGTATGTACAGAATACCATGTTCGAATGTCATTGTTTCCCCATATCGCTCAAGTATCAAAGCATAGTGAACTTCGTAGTGAGTGACTCAAATGGCTCAATGTCCGGGAAGACCACACCTTTCGACATCTCCCAAGAAATAAACATGATGAGGATTAGAAACCAACTAAAATGGAACTCATAGCCCTAATCCTAAGCTTCACGAAAATCCAATTCTAATTGGTTGACTAAGTACTTTTCCAAGTTCATATAGAGTCCTTCCACACATTTTCTAGCAAGGTTGACAACGAACCCTGTGACCTGCATAGGTTTGTTCTTTCTCACTAGCTTTCCTACGATCAGCAGGCAGGCCAGGTGCACTGCACCATTCTAGATGGAAGCTACCTTGTAGCCTTGTGTCCCCTTTTCTACATTTCCATATGTATCTTTAATACTCTGTGCCAGTCCACGTGTCTGTAGCCTTCCCTCGATAGAAGTCTTGTGGGTCAGGTCCCAACATGCTCAACCTGGTGATCCTATGGATCAACATCAGATCGACGATGATGCGTCTATATAGCCACAGATAGATGCCATGGAAGCACGATAATAGGATATTAACGCACACGTTAACCTCTTGGTGCCTTCGAAAATGAAGTATCTTCATTACGTTTAAGACAATGGACTACGTGATGTCCATAGTCCATGGTTGGGGTATTGTCCTCGAGTTCTTCCCCTTTGTCCTATTCAAATACCTGTGAGGAGCGAGCATACTATGGTTCTTATGATCCCCTAGGTTGAAGTCACTGAATTTTATTGCCATGATCTTATCCAACTACGGTCAAACTGGACGTATCCCCTTCAGGAGGTACGTAGTAACCAGAGTGTAATCAAAGCCTCTGGGGACACTATCATGACTCACCATGTTGGCTAGAGGCGAGATGTAGTCGGGTAGGATAGTCAGGATTAACTTTGCATTCGCCAAGTCATCTCGATGCTTGGTTATTTTCTCGACTGCAGGTCGGGATGCTCCATATCTACAAGTAGTAAAGGGAGAGGCTTTGTGACATCCCCAAAAATAAAGTATTTTTGAAATTTAAAATTTGTTGGAAAATTATTCCGTTTTGAGTAAATTCGAATTTGGAAAATGTTTTCCATTTATGGAAATTTTGAATTATGAATTTGATAATTGTAATTAATTATTATGACTTTTGGGAAGAGATATGATTTGACCAAACTAACTATTTGACTATGACACTTGTATGAAAACAAAATATTTTATATTGATTACAGGAGGACAAATGGAACAACCATGTTAAAATCAACTGACCTTGACTCCATGAGTGGGGAACATGTTGGAACTACCTCTGGTTTGTTTGTTACAAGCAGAAAATCATATATTTGGCCATTGGCAGCCCCTGAAAATCAGGGATTTAGAAATCTACGAAAATTCCCAAGGGGGGAAGAAAGACCTAGGCAAAAAATATTTGTTTTGTTAAATAGCATATGCGAGGAGGCAGGACGTTGTCAAGTATGATAGGAAAAAGAGACCACTATGTACTTGAAGTTATGAACACCAATTGCAGAGTGTGAGGCAAGGAAGGAATACTGATAGAAGAGGACAGTGTCGAGGAGAATATTTCAAGTTTTCCCTCATGGATTCATGGTCAAGTTAGGGGGTGAATTGGGTAAGCGTTGGTTTCCTGGTTCTACGGTTGGGAGGAACATGGTTGTTTCCTTTGTTTTCTTGTGGAGTAATTCAGATATGTCTCTCTACTCTCCTTTTTCATGAATGTAGTATTGAAATGATTATATTTGGTTACTATCATAGACGATCATCTTAGCATCATAGGTATTGGATATAATTACATAGTTGATGTAGATTAATTGAAGTAGAAATAATTTGATTCGATTAAAAGGATGTAGCTATTCGAGCCTGACATATTAGTCACTGTAGGGATGAACTAGTATTCTACAGAATATATCTACATTGATTCTATAAGTTCCATGTTGTATGAACATAATCTATATCTTAAATTATGAAATTATAAAGTGATGAGATATAGTTCTAGTTGAAATAAAGCCAGATCTGAACATTAAATGATGTTACAGTACTACTATGTGTTAATCGTGTCAAGACAGATCTATTCTACTTAATAAAATAAAACTTAAGTATGCACATCCTGAATCTTCAATTTCTAGAATGTTCTACCGATCATAAGATAATCATATGGCCATACATCTTTAAGTACCCATTATCTATCATGAGATTTCAATATGTGTAAACATTTAGAGAAATCTGGAACGAATGAAGAATATTATAATCATGTATTTCTACATGGAACTATAACTACAACTATCTAATACACAGAGGATAATTATTGAATATTGTAGAAAAGTTCCAATGAAATACAACCAAGACTATCTAATACACAGAGGATAATTATTGAATATTACATAAAAGTTCCCATGAAATATAACTACGAATATTTAATACATAGGGGATAATTATCGACTGCCATAGAACAGTTCCCATGAAATCTCACTATATTAATATAAAAGAGGGTTATAGTTGTCCCCCTCCTAATAACCTCAAAACAAAAGGAATGTACAGAGTCGACAGAATGTCTAGGACGAGTCCTTCGACTCTCTAGAGAATAAATCCTTGGATAGTGAAACTCGTTTCAATAGGGGGTTTCTTCCCTTCTAATTTATATTAAGTATTTAAATTACAAGCAAATCGGTTACCCTAGGAATCCTGGTAACAACAAAGCCTTGCAGTGAAATTTTGCACAATAGTGAACATAACCTAGAGACTAAGTTGAATTCTGGTTGTCGAAACTCGAGTACCTTTTTGGGTCCGGCGATAAACGAGTCCATTGAACGCAAAACATATGAATCCTGAAAATGGATCGCATGAGTCAGCAATAGGATTTAGAGAGAGAAAAATTTAAATAGAAATGAATTATATTCGAAGACCAGAAAGTAGTGAAATTTAACCTGAGGAAATAAATCACTCGCAGAGAAAATTAACGAAATTAAATACAAAAGATTTAATACAAAATTATTACTTAGCTTGCGATTATCGTGGGACCTTTTCCATCAATGCCACTAAGAGAATAAATCCATAGTAGAAAGTGGGAATGGAACCAAAGAAGGTTGATGGGTACCCTCACAGAAAAACAAGGGCCCACCATTAGCGATTATAACTGAGAAAATTCTTAATCAAAAAAGGACAATGAATAAAATAGAACTGTAAACAAGTAGAATAATAACTAGATACATTATGATACATCAACCACTGAGATAACTACCATAAATCAATTACTACTTTGATTTACCCTTTTTGTTGAAGCAATGCGAAGAGATAGTCCTAAGTACACATTTCTAGACCCAAATGCTTGGAATAAAAATCCCTACATCGAAACAATTTCACAAGCGAAATGATCACAAAAGTTTAGGGAGTGTGTTCTTCCTCTCATATTTAAGAGTGGTTAGTTCAAAGATTTTCGCTATCCCCAACTCCTTACGGACCCAAGGGATATACTACACAACCACATCAACAACAATGATGAACAGTTTATATACATAGGGTATGGTGACAGATATATGAATCACAGTAGAAACAAGAAATAATTTAATCATAGGATGTACTCGACGATAAATATGTCGAAGACACCCTGACTTAAGATGAAAGTGTTTAGGCGATATAAAAATATACAGTGAGGCCTATTATTACTTTTGGGGATCCCTGTCATTTATTTGCACAGACTTAGGATGAGAGGGGAAATCAACCTTTGAATCCTTGAAACCCCGAAAAGGAATCATAACCAGGAATTTAGTCTCTTAATCGAGTGATACCGAGATTAGACATACATTACAAAAACTGGAGATGTGTAGAAATTACCTCTGAACTAGAAAACCAGCTCGTAGACTAGTGACTCTCCTATCTCCTTCAGAATCCATTACAGTCCCAAGCCTTCTATGAGGTTTGGTAGAAGAAAGGATACCTATCGCAGAATAATGGAAGATAAATAAAAATAATAATAAAAAACAACACAGAATAGGAAATCTACGACGACCCAACAAACCGATAAACACTCAATGCAAAACCAGAGGATATCAAAACCAGCAGAGTCTTCAACATTCAAGAGTCTCAAATTCAAGGACAAATTAACATAGATTCTTTGTCTTACCATGTACAGGGAACACCAAGGAATGAATGCCTCCATATCCTCCACCCAGATCGCACCCACCCAAAACTACCAACCTCTTACAAAGCTAAGCTACCACATGGTTTGTACTAAGGCATTTCTTTTTGCAAATACCTAGACACGAGAAGGAGATAAACTTTAATCACCTACCAACCCTTCGCAGAAGTAGAGTAATGGTGATAGTATGCAACAGTACCCTACCATGTGAACAAGGTTAGGTGGCAGGTTTTTCATTTCACACAATAATCGATTTATAAACCTCGAAAGGCACCCAAGCATAACGCCATTACTTAGGATGGACAATGGCTTTAACTTAGGATCTGACAAGTACCTCAGTCAGCTTTACACAGAGTTTATTATTCGAACAAACTAACAAGATTTAAAGTCCCTCATTAATCTAAGACTTGTGACCTTTAATACGAAGAAGGTGTAGTTCATTTTGGAACCCAATACCTCTTGTATAGGTGCTCGTATGTATAAGAAATGATAATGTTATGTTTGGAGAGATTTGGAACACCTTTTATGCTTAACACTTTATAAATTCAAAAGTTATACCTCGAGACGGGTCTTTAACCCTTTTACTAACATTCACAATGTTAGTAAACTGAGGAACTAGTTTTTATAGCGAGTTTAGCCCTGTATCTATTATATATGTGATTTCTAGATAACCAGAGACATTTAAAGGATAAAATATCTTACAAAGGAAGGTAGTTGTATAAAAAATAGTGGTATACATAGCCCTTATTGGAGTTGATAGTATCAACACCTAATTACTTACGATAACCTTGAGACCTTCGAAACAAGTTGATCGAACAAAAAGGAAATTTCAATGTCCCTAAGATTTTTATTTTTATTTTTGTAAATTTGAGGAACATTACATATGGTATCAAAGAAAAGTTTACAACACTAGGCCTTGAACAGGGCCACATTAAATTATTGGCATATATTTTTACTCATGCAAAACTAATAAACCTTCATTGTTACAAACAATTTTTTTTTTTCTATTTTGTGTTAATCATGGAATCTTAGGATGATGCAAAAATCAAAGTGGAAGGAAATCTGGAGCAGAGACCTCCTGGAGATCCAAGATAGAACAATGATGGAAGCTCACCTATGGAAGTGATGGAAACAATGAGGAATCTTATTATTGAGATGTAGGTTTTCAAATCCGACAACGAGAAACTGAAGAAAGCACAGCAAGAACAACAAGAGATAAATGAAGTCCTTTTACGCAGTATAGTGACCAAGAAAATACCAAAGGAAAATAACCATGATGAAGAGGTCAGCAAAAGGGCCTCCAAGAATTTTGGGCCTGAAACAAAGAAAGGAGACAGTTCATCTAAAGGTACACCTTCAACTGAGGAAAAAACTAAAACAGACAGAAAAAGGAAACAAGTAGACCACCTTGAAGGAGAATTTAAAAAGATTAAACCAACTACCTTTGATGGAGAATCGAAGACAGGAGAAGAAGTTGAGGCATGGTTGTTGGACATAAAAAAATACTTCCAGATCTACAACCATTCTAGCAATATGAAGGTCAGAATGGCCATCTACAATCTAAAAGGGAAGGCCAACATTTGGTGGCAAGACCTGAAATTGTCCAAGGGTCGAAAGGTGAAATAGTTGGAATGGTATGACTTTAGTAAGTATTTCAAGAAAAAATACCTTTTTGAAAGCTACTATGAAAGGAAAACGAAAGAATTTTACGAGTTACGACTTGGACAGATGACAATGAAGGACCTTATAAATAAATTTCTGGAACTACTAAGGTTCGTACCGTACATCCAGGAGTATAAGGTAAAAATCCAATGATTCTTAAGTTGTTTACCACAGTCCTACAGGGACAAAATTGAGTTTGACAACCTCAAATCCTTGAGTGAAGTATTCAAGAAAGCGCGAATGTGCTACAATCAGTATAAATAGTGGGCAGATTTTCCCAAAGCCTAGAAGGATAAGAAACATGATCAAATGAACCAGCGGAAGAAGGGATACCAACCAGATCCTTATCGGAATGCAGCAAAAATATTTCCGAGAAAAGATTTTCACTCCAACCATCTGAATATGCAAGGCAGCGGTGAACCGGTAAATCTGGGGACTAAGAAGTTTGGGGACAGCCCCCGTGAACCATTAAAGTGTTGGGAATGTGGAGAACCTCATCTAAAGAGGAATTGTCCATGTTTAATTTCAGAAAACAGAATTGTTCTTCATAATTTGCAGGAAGCCTCGACGATGGGTGACATGAGAAGAAGCCTGAATCGGATAAATGCAGCCATAGATGGTCGGCAGGCGGACCACCAATCCTGTATGGTAGAAATCGAAGGTAAAATCAATAACACTCAAATTTTTGTTCTAATTGACCCTAGAGCTACGTTAAGTTATTTTACTTATGATGTAGTAGAGTCAAATAAACTTAAGAAACTAAAGCACACAAAATAATGGTTGGTACAACTAGCAACATGAACTAAAAGGAAAGTAGTTGATTTTGTTTCTGAATTCGATTTCATCTTGGATGGTCAAAACATAAGAACAAATCTAAACATCCTACCACTAGGATCTTATGATATGATTATCGAAATGGATTGGTTGGAAAAGAACAAAGAAATACTAGATTGTTATACAAAGACACTTAACTATAAAGACGATTATGACACTACCTGAAAAACACAAGGTATACCAAAACTTGTATCAGTTAGACAAGTTTCAACGATGCAATTCAATAAATGTATGAGAAAGGGATGTCAAGTTTATGTCATCCAAGTAACGAATCTATTAGAAAAAGGAGATAAGCCAAAGTTAGAAGATTTTGCTGTCCTACGTGAATTCAGAGACATGTTTGTGGAGGAGATATTGGAATCACCTCCTAGAAGGGAAATAGACTTCTCCATAGACCTACTTCCTGGTTCACCCCCTATCTCAAAAGAACCTTACTGAATGACTTTACCAGAATTGACATAATTAAAAATACAATTACAGGAATTGTTGGACAACGAGTATATCAGACCGAGTGTTTCACCATGGGGAGCACCAATAATCTTTGTGAAAAAGAAAGACGATACTCTAAGACTTTGTATCGATTATAGACAATTCAATAAAATGAATATTAAGAACAAGTACCCCTTACCTAGGATAAGTGACCTATTTGATCAAGCAAGTGGAGCCAAGATCTTTTCGAAATTGGATTTACGATCTGGTTATCATCATGTTAGGATAAAGGATGAAGATATAAGAAAAACAACTTTTTGAACAAGATAGGGACACTACAAATTTGTATTCATACCTTTCAGACTCACTAACGCACCAGCCATGTTTATGTGCCTGATGAACCGTATTTTCAGTCAGTACTTAGACAAATTCGTACTAGTATTTGTCGACAATATTCTGGTCTATTCTAAAACAAAGGAAGAACATTAAGAACACTTAAGAATACTTCTGCAAACTTTGAGGAAACATAAATTGTACACCAAATTTGATAAGTGTGATTTATCAAAATAAAATACAATATATGGGACATGTAATTTCAGCAGAAGGCATTTCCATAGAGCCTGAGAAAATAAAAGGCATCATGGAATGGATGGTACCTAAGGATGTAGTGGATATCTAGTCATTCATGGGAATCACTGGATATTATCGCATATTTATAGAAGGGTTTTCCAAGATAGCCTACCCTATCACGTCATTACAAAATAAAGGGACCAAGTTCAACTGGTCACAGAAGTGTCAAGACAGTTTTAACAAGATGAAGGAATTATTGACCACTGAACCCATTTTGAAGGTAGCAAACCCAGATAAAGACTTTATTGCATGTGTTGATGCAAGTAAAGAAGGACTAGGTGGTGTCCTAACTTAGGAAGGACACGTGATTTGTTATGAGTCCCAAAAATTAAAAGAACATGAGCGAAATTATGTCACTCATGACTTAGAATTGGCAACGATAATACACGCCCTAAAAATGTGGCGAAACTACATAATGGATAGGAAATTTCTACTATTGACGGATAATAGTGGCATGAAATATCTATTTAGCCAACCAGAGCTTAATGCAAGTCAAGCAATATGGCTACCCTTCTTTAGCAAATTCGACTTCAAGGTCAGACATATCAAGGGTAAGGAAAATAAGGTAGCAGACGCTTTAAGTAGAAGGGCCCATGGGTTATTTGAGATAAATATCAGTAGGGCAGAAAGTGATCTGGAACAAAGAATAAGGATAGCAAGCATTAATGACGAAAACTACACTAAGATAATGGCAGAATTAAAAAAAAATACCACAAGCTCAGATAAAACAAATCTGAGTATCGACAAGAAGGGACTATTACGATTTAAAAATAGACTCTACATACATGATTGAGCAGAGTTAAAGATAACAATCCTTGATGAAGTGCATAAGAAACTGTATGTTGGTCATCCAGGATACCAAAAAACGATAACAACACTTAGAAAACTATTTTACTGGCCTAACATGAAGGGTGAAACAATAGAATATCTGACTAGATGTCAATATTGTCAGCAAGTAAAGGCCGAACACCAACATCCGGTTGGCCTCTTACAGCCATTACCAGTACCAGAATGGAAATGGAGACCATATCGTTGGGCTTTATTACAGGTTTTCCTAAAACTCAGAAACAGAATAACTCCATTATGGTTGTAATCGATAAACTCAGTAAGTCCGCACACTTCATTCCTATAAAGTCTACTTTTAAAGCTATAAATATTGCTGAAATATTTTTGAAACAAATTTTTAGACTGCATGGTATTCCTAAAATGGTGATTTCACATAGAGACGTAAAATTCACATCCGCTTTTTGGAAGGAATTGTTTGCAGGGATAAATACTAATTTGAATTTCAGTACAAGTTATCACCCACAAACAAATGTACAGACCAAATGGACAAACCAAATCGTAGAGGATATGATTTATATGTACGTAAGAACAAAACCAAACAAGTGGGAAGACTATGTACACTTGGTAGAATTTTCATATAACAATGGGTACCAAACTTCAGCTAAGTTAAGACCTTTTGAAGTACTATATGGAAGAAAGTGTACGACTCCAATTAGCTGGAATAACCTAGTTGACAAACTCATGGTTGGACCATAGATGCTCCAAGAAATGGAGAATATGGTAATAAAGGTACAACAGAACTTAAAAGAAGCACAGGACAGACATAAGAGCTATGCAGATCAGAAAAGAAGACACTTGGAATTTCAAGTGGGAGACCATGTTTATTTGAAGGTCAAAGCCCAAAAAATTTCATTGAATTTAGGGAACTATGCCAAGATGGTACCTAGGTTTTGTGGGGCCTTCTAGATACTAGCTCTAATTGGACCCGTAGCATACCAACTTGCACTCCCAGCTAATCTAAGAATTCATAATGTATTTCATGTTTCTTTGTTGAAAAGGTATGTTCATGACCCTACTCATATGATTGATTGGAACTTGGTGTAGGTGGAACCCGAAGGCCAGTTCCAGGTGGAACCCCTCTGTATTCTGGACCGGAGAGAAATAACACTTTAGAACAAAGACATCGCTCAGGTAAAGGTGAAATGGAAGCACTTTAGTCCTGAGGAGGCCACTTATGATTTGGAGGGAGATTTACGGAAATCTCATCCAATCCTATTCCAAGAAAGGAATGAGCATTGAGGAAAGTGTTTTATTGAAGGGGGAAAGGATGTGACATCCCCAAAAATAAAATATTTCTGAAATTTAAAATTTGTTGGAAAATTATTTCGTTTTTAGTAAATTCGAATTTGGAAAATTTTTTCCATTTATGGCAATTTCGAATTTCGAATTTGATAAATGTAATTAATTATTATGACTATTGGGAAGAGATTTGATTTGACCCAACTAACTATTTGACTATGACACTTGTATGAAAACAAAATATTTTATATTGATTGTAGGAGGATAAATGGAACAACCATGTTAAAATCAGCTGACCCTGACTACATGAGTGGGGAACATGTTGGAACTATTTTTGGGCTGATTGTTACAAGTGGAAAATCAGATATTTGGCCATTGGCAACCCCTGAAAATCAGGGATTTAGAAAGTTGTGAAAATTCCCAAGGGGGGCAGAAAGACCTAGGCAAAAAGGATTTGTTTTGTTAAATAGCATATGCAAGGAGGTAGGACGCTACCAAGTATGCTGGGAAAAAGAGACCATTGTGTACTTGTTGTTATGAACACCAATTACTGAGTGTGAGGCAAGGAAGGAATATTGATAGAAGAGGAAAGTGTTGAGGAGGAGATTTCAAGTTTTCCCTCATGGATTAATGGTCAGGCTAGGGGGTGAATTGGGTAAGATTTGGCTGCTCGGTTATACAGTTGGGAGGAACGTGGTTGTTCCCTTTGTTTTCCCACAGACTAATTCAGATATGTCTCTCTACTCTCCTCTTTTCATGAATGTACTATTGAAATCATTATATATGGTTACTACCGTAGACAATCATCTTACCATCATAGGTATTGGATAGAATTACAGAGTTTCTATAGATTAATTGAAGTAGAAATAATTTGATTCGAATAAAAGGTTGTAGCTATTCGAGCCTGACATATTAGTCACTGTAGGGATGAACTAGTATTCTACAGAATATATCTACATTGATTATGTAAGTTCCATGTTGTATAAACATAATATATATCTTAAATTGTGAAGCTAGATCTAAACATTAAACGATGTTACAATACTACTATGTGTTAATCATGTCAAGACAGATCTATTCTACTTAGTGAAATAAAAGTTAAGCATGCACATCCTGAAACATCAATTTTTGGAACATTCTACCAGTCATAAGATAATCATATGGTCATACATATTTAAGTACCCATTATCTTTCATGATATTTCAATCTGTGTAAACATTTAGAGAAATCTGGAACAAATGAAGAATATTATAATCATGTATTTTTGCACAGAACTATAACTACAACTATCTAATACACATAGGATAATTATTGAATATTGTAGAAACGTTCCCATGAAATACAACCACGACTACCTAATACACAGAGGATAATTATTGAATATTACATAAAAATTCTCATGAGATATAACTATGAGTATTTAATACACAGGGGATAATTATCGACTGTCACAGAACAGTTCCCATGAAATCTCACTATATTAATATAGAAGAGGGTTACAATTGTTCCTCTCATAATAATATCAAAACAAAAGTAATGTACAGAGTCAACAGAATCTCTAGGATGAGTCCTTCGAATCTCTAGAGAATAAATCCTTGGATAGTGAAACTCATTTCAATATAGGGTTTCTTCCCTTCTAATTTATATTAAATATTTAAACTACAAGCAAATCGATTTCCCTAGGAAGCCTAGTGACAACAAAATCTTGCGGTGAAATTTTGCACAGTAGTGAACAGAACCTAGAGACTAAGTTGAAGTTTGATTGTCGAAACTCAAGTACATTTTTGAGTCCGACAATAAATGAGTCCATTGAACATGAAACATCTAAATCCTGAAAATGGATCGCATAAGTCAGCAATGGGATTTAGAGAGAACAAAAGTTAAATAGAAATAGATTATATTCAAAGACCAGAAAATAGAAAAAATTAACCTGAGGAAATAAATCACTTGCAGAGAAAATTAACGAAATTAAATACAAAAGATTTAATATGGAATTATTACTTAGCTTGCGATTGGCGTGCGACCTTTTCCATAGAAGCCACTGAGCGAATCAATCCACATTCGAAAGGGGGAATGGAACCAAATAAGGTTGATGTGTACCCTCGTAGGAAAACAAGTGCCCACCATTAGTGATTATAACCGAGAAAATTCTTAATCGAAAAAGGACGGCAAATAAAATAGAATTGTAAACAAGTAGAATAATAACTACATACAGTATGATACATGAACCACTGAGATAACTACCGTAAATCGATTACTACTTTTCTTTACCCTTTTCTTTGAACTAATGTGAAGAGACTATCCTAAGTACACATTTCTAGAGCTGAATGCTTGGAATAAAAATCCCTAAACCGAAACAATTTCAGAGGAAAAATGATCACAGAAGTTGAGGGTGTTTGTTCTTCCTCTCAGACTTAAGAGTGGTTAGTTCGAAGATTTTCGCTATCCTCGACTCCTTGCAGACCCAGGGGATATATTACACAACCACATCAACAACAATGACGAGAATTTTATATGCATATGGTATGGTGATGGATATGCGAATCACAGTAGAAACAAGAAACAATTTAACCATAGGATTTACTCAGCGATAAATATGCCAAAGACACCCTAACTTAAGATGCAAGCGTTTAGGCGATATAAATATATACAGTGAGGCCTATTATTACTTTTGGAGATCCCTGTCATTTCTCTACACAGACTTATGATGAGAGGAGTAATAAACCTTCAAATCCTTAAAACCCCGAAAAGGAATCATAACCAGGAATTTAGTCTCTTAATCGAGTTACACCGAGATCAGACATACATTACGAAAACTTGAGAAGTGTACAACTTACCTTTGAACTAGAAAACCATCTCATAGACTGGTGACTCTCCTATCTCCTTCAGAATACTTTATAGTCTTGATCCTTCTATGAGGGTTCGTAGAAGAAACGATACCTATCACAGAATAACGGAAGACAAATAAAATAAAATAAAATAAAATAAAATAACCCAACACAGAATAGGAAATCTATGACGACCCAACAAACCTATAAACACTCAATGGAAAAACAGAGGATATCAAAACTAGCAGAGTCTTCAATATTCAAGAGTCTCGGGTTCAAGGACAAATTAGCGCAGAGTCTTTGGCATACCGTGTACAGGGAAAACCAAGGAATGAATGCCTCCATATCCTTTGCCTAGGTCGCACCCACCTAAAACTACCAACCTCTTACAGAGATAAGCTACCACAGGGTTTGTACTAAGGCATTTATTTTTTAAAATACCTAGACACGGGCGGGAGAAAAACTTTAATCACCTACCAAGCCTTTGAAAAAGTAGATTAATGGTGACAGTACGCAACAATACCCTACCATGTGAACAAGGTTAGGTGGAAGGTTTTTCATTTGACACAATAATCGATTTAAAAACCTCGGAAGGCACCCGGGCATAACGCCATTACTTAGGCTAGACAGGGGCTTTAACTCAGGATTTGAGAAGTACCTCAGTTGGATTTACATAGAGTTTATTATTCGAACAAACTAACAAAATTTAAAGTCCCTCATTAATCTAAGACTTGTGACCTTTAATACGAAGAATGTGTAGTTCCTTTCGGAACCCAATACCTCTCGTATAGGTGCTCATATGTATAAGAAATGATAATGTTATGTTTGGAGAGATTTGGAATACCTTTAATATTTAACACTTTTTAAATTCATAAGTTATGCCTCAGGACAGGTCGTTAATTGAGGAACTAGTTTTTATAGTAAGTTTAGCCATGTATCTATTATATATGTGATTTCTAGATAACAAGAGACATTTAAAGGATAAAATATGTTACAAAGGAAGGTAGTTCTATCGACAACAGTGGAAAACATAGCCCTTATGGGAGTTGATAGTATTGACACCTAATTACTTACGATAACCTTGAGACCTTCAAAACAAGTTGATCGAAGAAAAAGGAAATTTTAATGTCCTTAAGAAATTTTTTTTATTTTTGTAAATTTGAGGAACATTATAGGCTTGTACTCCTCTTGTCAAGGAAGCTTGAATTCCTATGGAAATTACATTTTTGGCCATTAAATCGATTAGAACTTCTTCAACCGACTTCTCTATGGCACTAAGTTCGTATGACATGAATGCTCAAGATCGGATAAATTAGGTCGATGAATGAATGTTCAATGCAATAGAATAGGTGTCGATCTCAGTAAACATAGCGCGTAGCATTGAGTTCGTTTGGTGGCCCAAATACAATTCATGAAAGGTATCGGTGCAATAGTCGACAAACTAAGTAGACATTAAGGTAACAGATCTCTCCAATGGGTCAGAAGCCTTCATCAATGGAGTTTTGTTTGTTACGATGTGGTCCCAACAGTCTGATGGCAAGATTTATGTTCATAACTATTGTTCTAACTGTTCGGGAGCATTGGTCTAATGGTGATAATGCCTCCAATGGTTATATCACTCCACCATGGCGAAGTGCCATTTTGTGTTGTTCTGATATCCCGATGAAGTTCCAGTTTTGAAAATCTTCCTTCTGTGAAGTTCCCTCTGGTACCTCCTGTAATTTTTCCAACTTTGTCTTCTTCTTGTTAAGCTTTATATCATTTTTCACTATGATATGCATTACTGGGTTCCTCTTCCCATTTTGATTCTTATCTATAACCAACATAGTAACTTCATGTTGTTGATATTCTTTCATAGGGTTAGAGAGTAGTACTTCATCATTGTCTGAGTTAGGTACTCTACTCTTCTGTACAAATAGATATTGTAAGTCTTCCTGGGTTCTTTCATCTTCGACATCCATATTGTTGGTCCTCAGAAGCTTTGACTGGTCCTCTTATTCTTTTAGTAAGTTTTCTATCCTCTTCGTTGTGAAGTCTCTTAGTTACTGCTTCTTTTGTTCTAGAGCTTCCTCTTCTTTTCTTCTGGTCTGATCCTTCTCAATACAGGTTTTTCCTAGTAACATAGAAAATGGGGCATGTTAGCACTTGGTAAATTTCCTAGAGGTTGAAAAAAAAGAAATCTACAAAGGTAACCTTAACAGGCGAGACTTCGGGCTATGCCTAGCATAACTAACTTAACTAATAAAAACTTCTTTGATGACACGATGCAACTGTTTGCTGAACTTATGGGTAGGCCGCTGGCGAGGTGCCTTCGCACCCTCTTCTGACTGGACAGGTGACTGGATCGTGACAGCTAATCTAGCAGATCGCATAGCTCCTCCCATCTGATATGACTCGGCACTGTGATTTTAAGCAATCTCCTGTACACCTCATCCATATCCGTGTATTTAGCAAATGTGGGCTTGATGATGAATATATGCTTAATTTCATGTTGGGTATCAATATCCAACTGTAGGGCTTCTATGAATGCTTTTCCCATGACACTCCCTTGTACCCCTGCAAATTTGGAACTAGAAGCTTCAATCAACTTCTTCTTATAATCAGGGAGTGTCATCAATTTATCATTGATGACCTTCATACCAGGCAGGCCTTTTCTTTGTAGAGCATCTATCTTGTGAAAAAACCTTTGCACTCCTTGATCCATAACTTGGATTTTCTCTTCAAGCTGGAGCATGAGGCCTCTTTTGGTCAGAACTCTTTTCACGTCCAATATAGTTTCTGTCATTTCCTCAATTTTCAATTCTTCTAGTTCCTCCCTGGTTTTTGAATTTAGGAACCTTATGATTTCATTAGCTTGGGTTGGCATGTCTCCCAACTCTATCCTGATTTTCTCCATAGCTTGTTTTCTCCTTTCGAGCAACTCGTTATGCTCAAACATTATCTGAAACATAGGCCATATTTCATTTATGGACTTGGAAATATCAGTCCATATCACTTCTTTGGCCTCAACTAGAGTCTTCCCTACCACGGTCTTCTTTTGGAGCTGCTGTAGCTCCTTATGGATTTGCTCATTCACCTTCTTCTCTTTGGCTAGACTTCTCTGGAAAGAAGTCTTTAGCTCTTGGATATTTTCCATTTCTTTCTTGAGTCTATTGATTTCAGACTCCTACAAATTCATTCTCTCCATAGACTTAGCCAGATCTATGGTGCCTCCAACCTGCACTGCTGTTGTGGATGGAACTGTTGTCACTGTCACTCTGCTCAATCCTGCAAGGGGGATAGCACTTAAGGGGATGCCTTCCATCATCTTTGTCTTCTCTTTCTCCTTTAACAGTTTTTCCATCTCGGCCTCCATCTCCCTTAGTTGAGCATTCTGCTCCATGAGTAATCTCAGCATTTCATCTTTTTCCCCTTCTTTTTCGGCTATCTCCTTCGTTTGTGGGTATTCTGTTGGAGGGAGCTTTAGCTTCTTTCTTAAGGACGTGATGTCAGCGTTTTTCTTCTTAATCATTTCTTCAGCTAATTTGATATTCGCAGGGTCATAACCAATCTTGAGGACCAGCTCCTCCAATGTTTTGATTTTGCTGTCCTTCGCGAAAGATGATATTTTCTCCATCTTTAGTTGTGTCTGGTCATTGCTCAAAGCTATCCGATACTTTGAAGCAGAAGCTGTAGCATGGGCTAAAGTGTGAAAACCCATCTCTCCGGTCTGCTTATGAAGATCCATCTGGTCCGCTGGGTGTACGTCCTTGGCCTGGAAATCAACGGTGACCCTTTTGTAACCGGATATTACTTTGGGATCCAGCACTTGTGCATGGAGGTAGGCCATATGCATCCTCTCTTTCTCTGTATCGAATGCCGAAAGGAGCTTGTGTTGAGCTATGGCTGACTTCTTCTGAAATTGGGCATAAGCGTTGTTGGTCAGGGTCTGGTTCTTCTTTTTGATTAAGTCATATTTTTCAAAAATGCCCAATTTGGGCCCAACCTTGCTTGGTGGAGTATCTAAGGGAGAGTATGTGGTTTTCAATGTTTTCTCTATCTCCTTGTGTTGACTCGAACCAAAAGGTAGACTTATGGGCTTGGCCCCTGGGGAGGCCACTGTGGTGGTTGTGATCTCTTGCTCCACTGTCGTGCCTATCGTTGGAATAGTCCTTGTCTTTTTGGCGTGCATATTAAATTCCTCCGAAGACACCTCTGTTACTAGAGAAGACGATTCTTTCCGAGGCCTCTTTTCCTTGGGATTCTGAGGTGTGGCAGTGGGAGGCGCGCTTGTTGAGGCTATCTGTTTTTCCATCCCGACAGTTGGTTCCACGTCCACCAACGTATCAGGCTCCCATTATATTTGATTAGAAAACCTTTCGATTTTGGGTCTGGGCTCATGTGCATATGGGGCATTTTTATTTCTGACTCTCATCTCTGAAATGATCCCACAGGGATCATAACGCCATGTGAAACTTGTGGGAAATTTCATTTCCCTCAACAGTTTGTCGGCTTCGTCACCTGCGCCTCTATTATTGCAAATGAATGAACCTATATTCCCTTTAATCCACAACTGTTTCTTCTTTTTGAGGGAAACAAAGTGAACATCATTAGAATTCATAATTTGCCTAATATATTCCAGTGCGAAAACTCTTACCGATATATATCTAGGAAGCTTGTATGGTGCCAACTCGCACCCTGTTGACAAGCAAAATTGACCATCCGTCAACTGGAAGATCGAGTCCGGTCCGGGGTTGTCTAAATAACCCAAGCCGTTTGGGGTAACTCGTTCTGACGGGTTTAATGGCTCCGTTAGCCAATCTAAGAATCCTAAAAGAAACGAATAAAAGAGAGAAATAACTAACTAATTACTAAACACAC
>ML777079.1:247047-257630 GCA_009831015.1 Picea engelmannii | reverse complement strand
AAAGAATAAACACATAATCATAATTTAAACAAAAGTAAACATTTGATAAAAAATTAACGTTTTTGTTTAAATTGAGATTTTTATGCTCTTTTTTTAACTTTTGACATATACTCTAGTAATAAATGACTCATACTAAAGAGAATGTTTTAAGTTTGTCTCAAAGCAAGCCAAGGAATGGAACTATTTGAAAAGGTTGATTCTGTAGCTCATTATAATTATCAATATTTTAATAGGGGCCCTTTAAATTTTGTAAAAATATAAGGGGAGTTGTTGGGGCCCAACACACCCATAGACTCGGATCACGGAGTGATTCTGATACAAGTACCAGTCTCCTGTCTTCACATTTTTTGAGAGGTGTATAACTCTCCGGACTTCGTCATTTACTCATGGCTCAGACATGCCACTCATCATACTTACCACAGGGTGGTAAAACTAATCAATGAATGTTGTGAAGTCGTATTCGACAGAATTGCGCTTTAGAAGAGACGTCCACGTTGTGACAGGTTGTGGCCTCCCGTCGGCGTCCATCTTCTGCATGGAGAAATTGAATCTATCTGCTTGGAAGTAGATGAACATGTAGGCTAGGATGGACGAGTACCTGAACATGCCTTCTGTGGTGAAATTCACCAGTTGTTCATGGATGTTATGGGCCAAGAAGGTGCTGTAATCGAATTGGGTGGTTGGTTGTTCATCATTTGAGAAGATAGATAGAAAACCCAGGATGGGTTCGTCTACCCACTGATCGGAATAGTACCCGAGCAAGGCGCACAGTGAGGAAATAATCTTATTTCCTTTGGTGGAAAACAAAGAAGAAGGGTACGGAGGATTTGTGGTCGGGAGTGGAGTGGAAGTGGGGAGGAAAAGCTCCACTATCTGAGCTCTCTACGGGAAAGTCATTTTTTGGTAGAGTTCAGTGAGGATTTCCAGGTTGAATGGGGACGCAGACTCCGGGCGGGTTATTTGCATCATTTGGTCGATATCTTCTGGGGTAACGAAGAAAAGGACGTCCCTAGAGGAAGAAACAATGGCTTTCTGTTCAAGGACGTAGTGAGCTTGGCACTTGAGTGCGAATTCTAGGAAATGGTGGATTTGGGGGAATAGATATAGGGGTAAATTAGACTCCCAGAGTCTAATTTCGTCGCTCTGGTCCAAGAAAACCTCCTGGATCCACGACTAGAGATTAGAGAAATTGAAATTGCATATGGTATCGGCTATCAAACGGTCCTTGTTGACTAGGGGAATTTTATCCAAGTCAACTGGAGGAGGAACGAACAGATTCTCTTCCTCTTCAGCTGGCTTTATTTTAGACACCATCTCAACGACTGTACCTACAACAAACATGTTAGTGGGGTCTACAAGGGGTGGAGGAAAATGACGAGGAAGCAGTGGGAAGACGATAGATACGTTCTCTGGTGCGACGGATGGTTCTGGCGTGAGGGATGAATAACGAGTGAAAATTGTTGCAACGGTATATTTATTCAAAACTGGGTCGGTCGGACGCGGGAAAATGGTCAGCATGACAATGGGCATATAATCCAGTTATTAATGGACAATGGGCCACTTGGGGTGATATGGCAGGTGATGGTGACCAAAGTATACGGACGACTGACGTGGAGGTTTGTGATTGGGGGTAAATTCGCCAAAGAGGGTTGTTCATGAGTGAAGGGTGTTATGGCGTTGACACCGTGGAATGACAGTAGTAACGGGATGGGACTCAGACCCGGACGCGAGTGGGACAAGTGGGTTCAGTGGAGGGTGACATCTATGAGTGATGAGTTGTCAGGTAGCATGTGGGTGACGGGACTTATTGACCAATAGGCTTGAGCCACCTGTGATAATGGTCCCACCTGTGGGGAACATTCATTTCGGGACCCCCCCCCCCCTTTGGTTAAAAGAAGAATGCTAGGGGGGGGCCGAAATCCATTTGGAACCATAGATCCGCATGATGTATTTGAGGCCGCAGATCTCAGCCCATACTTTAATACCAATTCCGGACCCCCCCCCCTCCATTAAAGGCAGAACGGAGGGGGGGTCTGGAATTCAATGTGATCCATAGATGTAAGCACTCATTTCAGAGCCGTCTAGATGTGCACCCAGTTTATAACCAATTCCAGACCCCCCCCCTCCATTAAAGGCAGAACGGAGGGGGGGGTCTGGAATTCAATGTAAGCCGTGGATTAGGGCGCTCCTTTCTGAACCGTTCATATCTGTGCAAAGATTATCGCCGATTCTGGACCCCCCCCCTCCGTTAAAGGAAGAACGGGCGGGGGGGTCCGGAATGCTATATGAACCGTTGATCTTAGCATCGATGATCTGGGCCTTTGAAAGGTGAATGAGACATAGGTAGGGGGTGGAAAATGTCATATGCAGGAAAGACTTAGGATAAGGACATTCACATGGGTTTTCCTTCGATTTTTCTTATATACCCCACCAAGGGGACATCAATTCAAATATACATAGGCATTGGAGTCACAGGGTAACATCTTCATCGATCTGGCTTTATTTTGGCAAGGCAGGCAAAGCAATTAATCTACATCCTAACCTACTGTCACGAGGCAATTAACCCAGATTAAACAGTTGGGTTAAGATTTTATTCTTTCTAGGGGTTATCTGATCAGTATTAGATGGTCTGATCAGATGGTCTGATCAGATGTATTCACTAATTCTAACCTAGGGACTATCTGATCAGGATTAGATGGTATGATCAGATGCATTCACTAACCTATCAACATTGAAAATTTAAAAGAACTTGGTCATGCTTGAAAGGTATGACCAAGTTGCTATTATTGCATGGGGCCTTTGTTTCAATTCTTTTTAGCCCTCTTTTCCTTTCTTTTTCTTTCTTTTTTCTTTTCACAAATTATTTGAAGAATGCAATATCATTTGTCAACCAAATCACCAGATACAAATAATATCCAAGTCATCAGCCGATTCCCATAATTTATGGGGTGATAACAGGTGGCTCCACATGGGGATGGCACTTGCCCTGTTAAGTGCCAAGAATCCATTTTTTCCTGGCATCCTGAACCAATCTGTCTGGTAATCTTCATTGGTCTGATTCTAAGAAAGGCATTGAAGAAAAATGATCAGCAGCTTAGGGCCTTCTCTTCGGGCTTCAACAACCTGACCACCGTCCTCCATTCGGAAAATGCAAGTGAATAATGAAAATTAAAACGGTATGTACAATGGAGAGTGGTTTCTTCAAAACTTTTACTCAGGGGGAATATAATGCTTCAGCATTCTTCCATTCACAGGTGCTCCTGGTAGATCTGACCCATCGTCATTGTTCAGTAAAAAGGCATTGTTTCCTCTGAAAGCTTGGATCATGTAAGGCCCTGTCCAAAGATGATCAAATTTCCCATGCTTTCTCTTGTCCTCGTTCCTGGCATCCCATCTCAACACCAGGTCTCCCAGCTTGAAATCGTCCTCTTTGGTTCATTTGTCAAATATCTTCTTGACGTTCTCTTGGATGACCTGTGTTTTGTTGAAAACATCCTCTCTAATCTGATGCAAATGAATCATTTGATTAATTCGTCTCTGAGAGTCATTTGGTTCAGCTTGCATCTCTTGAAGTAAATTCATGACAGGGACTCCTAACGAAGTTGGAAAAATAGCCTCAGTACCATATACCAGCTGGTATGGTGACATACCAATGAACCTTTTGGTAGTCAGTCTATCTGCCCATAAAGAAAATACCAACTTGTCATGCCAGGATTTTTTATTCTCCTGCAACGTTTTCTTGATGATATTTACCAAAGTCTTGTTTGAGGATTCCACCAACCCATTCCCTTGAGGGTAGTAGGCTGTGGAATGTCCCAAGACAATGTGGTAATGATTGCAGAAATCAATAAGCTTCTTCGATCAAAAGGCAGCTGCATTGTCAGTAATGATCTTCCTAGGACAACCAAAACGGGATAAAATATTATTTTCAAGAAATTTAATAATAACAGCGTTTGTGGCTTGCCTGCTTGGTACAGCCTCGATCCATTTGGTGAAATAATCAGTGGTAGTGAGAATCCACCTATGTTGGCCCAAGGATGGAGGGTGTATCTCTCCAATGAAATTGAGTCCCCATTGCTGGAACGGAGCCTCAACTAAAATTGGTTTGAGAGGTAGAGGAAGGAGCTTCCTTTTACCCCCAAACAACTGACACTGGTGACATGCTGTTACTTTCTGATGTACATCTGCAAACAGGGTGGTCCAGTAAAATCCAACTCTGAGTATTTTGTTGGTTGTAGCTTTCCAGTTCACATGGCCACCACATTCACCTGCATGGAACTCCTGCAACACTTTGTCATCTTCATCTTTGAGCAACAAATTTAAAAGAATACCTACAGGGTCTTTCCAATACAAATTTCCTTCTAGAATACAGAATTTCAAAGATTTCAACTTTAAAAATCTAGATTTAGTTTTAGTTAAACTAGGGGGAGCTTGTAAATTTTGTAAAACAAAAATAAGGTCTGCATACCAGGGAGAATTTAGAAAAACCTCTTTAACGTGTGGAGTCGTCATCTCGCCCTGTTCATCTGCCACGTCTAGAAAATTAATGTCAAGAGCTTGAAAGTTAGATTCAGCAATTAGTTTAGCAAGGCCTTGACCTATGATCAATTTTGTGGGCTTAATTTCTATGTTGTATTCTAGAATAACCACAATCCACTTTCTCCTTCTCCCATTAGGGTTGTCTTGTGTCAAGATATCTTTCACTACCACGTTCGGAACATATGCTATAACGTGTGAATGAAGAATATAGACCCTGAAATCCTTTATAGCCTTCACTAAAGCGAAAGCCTGTTTCTCCATGATATTGTAGTTTAGTGCAGCATCTCTTAGGGCTTTGCTGAAGAAAGCTATGGGTTGTTCATACCCTTCACTATTCTTCTGCAGTAATACAACTGCTATTGTATGTTCGGAGGCGAAAGAAAAAAGATAGAAATCTTTAGTGAAATCGGGACTGATCAAAACTGGGGCTTCTGTGAGTGCTTTTTTGACTTGTTCAAAGGAATGTCTAGCTTCAGAGTCCCATTTTATCTTAGCATCCTTTTTAAGCATGTTCGTAATGTTTCAGAGGAGCTCAGCCAGATTAGGAATGAATCTTTGAAGAAAGTTAATTTTCCCTATAAATGACTGTAGTTCTTTAAGGTTTCTGGGGTGTTCTATCTTCAGTATGGCATCTATCCTGTTGAGATCAATCCTGATTCCTTCTTTAGAGATGATATGTCCCAACAATTTACCCTCTTCTAACCCAAAAAGACATTTCTTGGGATTTAATGAAATCCCGAACCTTCTACACTTTTCGAAAACTCGTCTGAGGTGCCGCAAGTGTTCATCATCAGATTGGGAAAAAATGGTCACATCATCTAAATAAACGACAATGAAATTACCTGTCTCTTCAACGAAGGTGATGTCCATCGCCCTCTGGAATGTTGCTCCTATGTTCATCAGACCAAAAGGCATCTTCACATACATGAAAGTGCCCCATGGGGTGGTGAAAGCGGTCTTTTCCTGATCGTCTGGGTGAACTAAGACCTGGTTGTAGCCTGAGAAACCATCTAGTAGGGAAATTCGACTGGACCCCACCACACTTTGCAGGAGGTGATCCATTTTAGGCAAGGGGTAATTATCCTTCAAGGATGCTTTGTTCAGATTTCTAAAATCTATGTAAAGTCTGATTTCACCGGTTTTCTTGCGTGTAGGTACTAAATTAGAAACCCACTTAGAGAAGCAGAGTGGGACTATGATCTTGGCATCATACATCTTCTTAATCTCCTTTTCTATCAAAGGTAGCAACTTGGGATTTATCCTCCTAAGTTTCTGCCTAAACGGTTTCTGATCTTCCTTTATGGGAATCCTGTGTTGTATAATGATGGTGTCATAGGCTTTCAGATCTTCATAGCCCCAGGCAAAGACATCTGAATATTCTTTGAACAGTTTAATGTATTTAAGATTTTGTTCTGGGGGTAGAGACTTGGACAGTTTGACCATCTTAGGCTTTTCGTTTGTTCCTATATTGCAGTCTTCTACATCTTGCCCATGAGCTTCTATTTTTGGTTTCTTAGCTACATCATCACTATCAAACAGATCTTCTAAAGGGACGAGACCTCTAGGTAAAACATTGCTTTTCAGTTGTAAAACATCGGTATCCACTTCGTCACCCCCTAACTCTCCTGAATCTACTGTRTCTTCTATATCTACTGTATTTACAGTATTAACGCTATCTATTTCAAATTCAGAGTTATTTACATTCTCGTTTTCATTTTCTAAATCTATGTTTGTACATTCAAAATCGTTCTTGCATTGCAGAAAGTATTCTATCTGATCGTCATTTCCAAACACTTGCCAATACCTGATATTATCGAGCACCGTGGGTTTGCATCTCACCTCAACCGTGTATGGGCGAGTTTGGTGGAAAGGAATCTTGCAGGACGTGGCTGACGTGGCTAACCCGTCGGCCAGAATATTCTGTCCTCTCGGCATTACCTGCAAGTCCACCTCTGCAAAACATTTCAACGCATCAAGAATGGAATTTATGTAGGCTCTAAGATGTGGATGTTTAGCGTCATATTCACCTTTAACTTGTTTAATAATTAATTCAGAATCACCCCTTATCATTATTTGCTTGGCACCAACTTTTTTCAACAGCTTCAGACCGAGCATTAAAGATTCATACTCAGCAACGTTGTTGGTGCAGTGGAAATTTAACTTGTAGGAATGTTTTTCTGAATACCTTTTTCGATGGTTATGCAACCAGACGCCAGCCCCTGCTCCTTCTTTACTCACAGCTCCATCAAAATCCATGCTCCAGAAATCAGCAGGGAACTCTTCAGTGATTTCATCTTCCATATTTGTTGCCTTATCGCTTTCTGGACTTTCATCTTGAATTTTTACACCTTCTATCAGCTGAGTATATTGTTCTTCAGTATCACCATCATTGTACAAGATGAATGAATCTAAATCTGAGTGGGCGGAGTAGAGGGGGTAATTATGAGGTTTCTCTTGACTACTGACCATATACTTCATCAGTGTTTCTCTGTATAACCTCCTCTGTTGTCCAAAAACTGGGATAGTGGCGTAAGACATATCCAGTTGTAAGGTTCCTTTGAGCTTAGCTCCCCAAGACCGGGACAGTAACATACCATACTTTGGTGGGATGTCTGCAACCACCACGTCCATTACCATGCTTTTTGAAGGGATCTGAACCAGGGCGATGCATAGATCCTTAATCATACCAATACATTTGACTTTGCTAGAGTCAAATGAGTGTAAGTCTTTGTAAGGCCTGGTGACCTCCAATCCCAGCTTTTCCATTACTTCTTTAGGCATCAAATTGTGTGAGGCACCTGAGTCCAACATGGCGTTATGCAATATCAAATCGTGCATGTTCAAACTGATATAAAAGGGAGCTACATCACTGGTATCGTCTCGACCATCCACTGCAGGTCCGAAAAGTAGTTCAGGGCGATCATCAGCGAGGTTCACAGTGTTTGAGTGAGTCACTGATCCGATAGTCAAGGCTTGGGTGCCTATGCTAGGCTCAATGGCTAATGCCTTTAGTACCTATGAACGATAACCACCTTGGCTTATCAACTCTGTCAGTGCGATGGGAATTTTAATTTTGGCCAATTCTGCTTCTAGGCTAAAAGGTGCTAGTGTTCGGGTCTGACTCATTGATTCTGCTTGGTCTGTATCCCTCCGGTCAAAAGTACTAGGTAGGTTAACAGGCGAGACTTCGGGATGTGCCGGTCTTTTCAGTATGGTGATGTTTTTCTTCACAGGGGCATCAGTTTTACCTTTCTTGTAAGATTTTTCAGCAGTGGTTTTCTCAGGGGTTTTTTGGGCCTCGGCTAACTTCTGCGTTTCGGTCATCTTTCTTGGGGAATTTCCTTCTATCTTATTGCTTCGCAGGTTGTGTTGTTGGTGTACTTCCAGAATAGCATCTTCCTAGGTTGTTTGCCCCACATCCTCAGTCTCCCCACTCACCTTTGTTTGGTTTAGCAGGAATAGTTCCTGCTCTTCTTGAGTAAGGAAAATAGCCTCATTGTCGTGTATTCCCATGAGGTTGATATGAGTGTCTTTTAATTCCTCTATTACTTCCCCTCCATCATCAACATAGTTTTCCTGTAGGAGAGGTCTAATCGGTGGATCTGGACCTCTTTGTTCTCTTTGATCTCTAGGATCTCGCTGATCTCTTTGGTCCCTGGGATCCCTTTGCCTGATTTGAGGAGGGTTTCTTCTAAAATTGGGGTTTCGGATTTGGGGAGCAGGAGTGTCGTCTCTCGGAGGGTTTCTGTCTGAAATTTTCGATCTTTCTAGCAATAATGCCAATGATCTGACTACAGTATCCATTTTGGAATCATTGTTAGACGTGGAAGGTTCTTCCTTGATCGTGACTCTCCTTTCAGTCCTTTGACGTGCTCGTTTTGCCAACAGATTGGCTTCCACACTAATAGCACTCTTCTGCATGTCTTCAAGGGTGGTAGCATCTCTTTCTCTTAATTGATAAGACATGTCAGCATCTAACCCATCAGGGAATTTAATTAATGCCAAACCCGGGGGAGGTTTGATCTCAGTTGGGATAGCATTATACAGGTTATTAAAATCGGTGCAATAGTCTTGGACCAATTCACCTTGATTTCTTTTAATATTCTCGTATTCTGATAGTATTTGGAGAGGGTTTTTCTTTACCTCCCATCTGTCAAGAAAACTTCTTTGGAATGCGACAAGGTCAGGAATTGATGCGGCGGGTAAGGCTTTGAACCACTTCTTGACGTCTCTTGTCAGACTCCAAGCGAACAATCTCATTTGAACGTCAACTTCGTCAACTTCTTGCAAATCCAAGTAGTCGTTCATTTTATCCACATGTTGTTGTGTGCTCAATGTTCCAGTTGCATCAAACTGTGGAAGTCTAGTCTGGTAGTCTTGGGGCATGGCATGTAGTGGCACGGCCAACACCAAAGGGGCATATCGAGCTATCATGACGGGCAGAGGAGGTGGAACGACGGCCTAGGTGGTGGGAGAGGTAGAGACCGAAGGCGAGGGTGATGAAGGGTTGGGTGGCGTTGTGGTATAGGTTCGTAGCTTAGTCGTGGGCGACAAAACTTCAGGGGTTTGGGGTTGCACCACGGTTGGGTCAAAGATGAGCTTAGACGCAAAGGTTTCGGACCGTGTTCTACTAAGGTTTCGTGGCGCAATAAGACCAAGATCAGGGTTTTGAAAGATATACCGTCCTTTGGAAAAGGAAGGAGACTTGTGAAGGGGAGTGTAACTCACTGAACTTGTAGCTAAGGTCTTTCGCCTTAACAACTTCTCGGGATTATCTATCGCGGTAGAGGGTTCTGGGTCTGGATGAGATCGAGTGTGAACTTTCTTGGGAGCCAGAACTCTTTTTGGTTTTTATATATATTTTAATTTTTATTCAATTTTATGATAAAAAGAGACTATGGGATATTTCTGCGTTGACGTCGTCTCACTTCCAATTGTTCTTGAGCCGCTATGTCTCGTTCAATGGCTTCCCACGAACGTTCTATCTCTTCCCGGTTATTGGTGGTTTTGAGGATTAAGTCAAAAAGGTTCAACGCAATATGAGTTCGATTCACTAGCCCGGGTTCAATATTGGGTTGTACTGCTGCAGGGACAGTCATAGAGGAGCAAGAGGTTCTAAGAACAATACTGGGAATAATATGTACAGAGTTAATCAACCTCTAAACATTACTTTCTCCTCAGAGTCAATGTTTCTTCGGGGGAAAGAAGTCGTGAGATATCAGTTTCAGTTCGTCCCCAGTGGAGTCACCATTTATGTTAGCACTTGGTAAATTTCCTAGAGGTTGAAAAAGAAGAAATATACAAAGGTAACCTTAACCAACTGCTTTCAAAGCTGGGATCTAGCCCTTCCAGCTTCAGAGAGGGATCTCTCTATATATTTTATCTTTGTTTTAAATTAAGATATTAGGCTAGCTATCGAAAATGTAGGTTTTGTTGTAAGGGTTTTTTGAAGTTGGTTGAGACAAACTACACATCCATTGGGCTATGGGGTCTGTATTTAATAAATCTAAGATACAACCAGAAATGATGAAGAAATATTTCACAAGGCGAGATAACACGCTCACTGGATCTTTAATAAATTAAGTGATGAACAGAAGAAAAGATAAGGAAAATAACTCCAATTAACAAGCACTTAAGAATCTCTTAACTGAATATATTTAGAAGATGAACATTAAAATCTATAGAATCGGAAATAGGGTATCAGAGATAAATCCTACAACATAACGCTATTCGTACAGATTAGTTATAGAAAACAAGATGATTACAGAGCAAGGAAACATTTGACTAAGAAAATCACATCACCAGTGAACATGCGCAAGAATCCTGTAAAATGCTTTTTCTTTATTAATGGCAGGTCTCTTCAAAAATAGTACAGCTTGATAGCAACCGGGTGTGCATATCAACAACCCTCAATACATTGAAAAAAGAAGTATTTATAAGTCAAAATACAAACGTTCCTGTCATAACTGAGCAGGACGTGCTCATCCTATTTTTAGCATAACTAACTTAACTAATCAAAACTGCTTTGATGACACGATGCAACT
>ML777079.1:222340-246352 GCA_009831015.1 Picea engelmannii | reverse complement strand
TTGCTCCTTTCGAGCAACTCGTTTTGCTCAAACATTATCTGAAACATAGGTCATATTTCATTTATGGACTTGGAAATATCAGTCCATATCACTTCTTTGGCCTCAGCCAGAGTCTTCCCTGCCACGGTCTGCTTTTGGAGCTGTTGTAGCTCCTTCCGGATTTGCTCATTCACCTGCTTCTCTTTGGCTAGACTTGTTTCGAAAGAAGTCTTTAGCTCTTGGAGATTTTCCATTTCTTTCTTGAGTCTACTGATTTCAGACTACTGCAAATTCATTCTCTCCATAGACTTAGCCAGATCTATGGTGCCTCCTGGTACCTGCACTACTGTTGTGGATGGAACTGCTGTCACTCTCGCTATGCTCAATCCTGCAAGGGGGATATCACTTAAGGGGATGCCTTCCATCGTCTTCGTATGCTCTTTCTCCTTTAACAGTTTTTCCATCTCGGCCTCCATCTCCCTTAATTGAGCATTCTGCTCCATGAGTAATCTCAACATTTCATCTTGTTCGCCTTCTTTTTCGGCTATCTCCTTCATTTGTGGGTCTTTTGTTGGAGGGATCTTTAGTTGCTTTCTTAAGGATGTGATGTCAACATTTTTCTTCTTAATCATTTATTCAGCTGCTTTGACATTCGCAGGGTCATAACCAATCTTGGGGACCAGCTCCTCCAATGTTTTGATTTTGTTGTCCTTCGCGAAAGATGATATTTTTTCCATATTTAGTTGTGTCTGGGCATTGCTCAAAGCTATCTGATACTTTGAAGTAGAAGCTGTAGCGTGGGCTAAAGTGTGAAAAACCATCTCTCCGGTATGCTTATGCAGATCCATCTGGTCCGTTGGGTGTACGTCCTTGGCCTGGAACTCAACAGTGACCCTTTTGTAATCGGATATTACTTTGGGATCTGGCACTTGTGCATGGAGGTAGGCCATATGCATCCTCCCTTTCTCTATATCGAATGTCGAAAGGAGCCTGTGTTGAGCTGTGCTTGACTGCTTCTGAAATTGGGCATAAGCGTTGTTGGTCAGGGTCTGGTTCTTCTTTTTGATTAAGTCATATTATTCAAAAATGCTCAATTTGGGCCCGACCTTGCTTGGTGGAGTATCTAAGGGAGAGTCTGTGGTTTTCAATGTTTTCTCTATCTCCTTGTGTTGACTCGAACCGAAAGGTAGACTTATGGGCTTGGCCCCTGGGGAGGCCACTGTGGTGGTTGTGATCTCTTGCTCCACTGTCGTGCCTGTCGTTGGAACAGTCCTTGTCTTTTTGCTGTTCATATTAAATTCCTCCGAAGACACCTCTGTTACCGGAGAAGACGATTCTTTCCGAGGCCTCTTTTCCTTGGGATTCTGAGGTGTGGCAGTGGGAGGCGCGCTTGTTGAGGCTACCTATTTTTCCATCCCGATAGTTGGTTCCACGTCCACCAATGTATCAGGCTCCCATTCTGTTTGATTAGCAAACCTTTCGATTTCGGGTCTGGGCTCATGTGCATATGGGGCATTTTTATTTCTGACTCTCATCTCTGAAATGATCCCGCAGGGATCATAACGCCATGTGAAACTTGTGGGAAATTTCATTTCCCTCAACAGTTTGTCGTCTTCGTCACCTGCGCCTCTGTTGTTGCAGATGAATGAACCTATCTCGCCTTTAATCCACAATTGTTGCTTCTTTTTGAGGGAAACAAAGTGAACATCATCAGAATTCATAATTTTCCTAATATATTCCAGTGAGAAAACTCTTACCGGTATATATCTAGGAAGCTTGTATGGTGCCAACTCACACCCGTAGACTCGGATCTCGGAGTGATTCTGGTACAAGTACCAGTCTCCTGTCTTCACATTTTCCGAGAGGTGTAGAACTCTCCAGACTTCGTCATTTACTCGTGGCTCAGGCATGCCACTCAGCATACTTACCACAGGGTGGTAAAACTGATCAATGAACGCTGTGAAGTCGTATTCGACAAAATTGTGCTTTAGAAGAGACATCCACGTTGTGACAGGCTGTGGCCTCCCGTCGACGTCCATCTTCTGCATGGAGAAATTGAATTTGTCTGCTTGGAAGTAGACGAACATGTAGGCTAGAATTGATGAGTACCTGAACATGCCTTCTGTTGTGAAATTCACCAGTTGTTCATGGATGTTATGGGCCAAGAAGGTGCTGTAATCGAATTGGGTGGTTAGTTGTTCATCGTTTGAGAAGATAGATAGAAAACCCAGGATGGGTTCGTCTACCCATTGATCGGAATAGTACCCGAGCAGGGCGCACAGTGAGGAAATAATCTAATTTTGTTTGGTGGAAAACAAAGAAGAAGGGTACGGAGGATTTGTGATCGGGAGTGGAGCGGAAGTTGGGAGGAAAAGCTCCACTATCTGAGCTCTCTGCGGGAAAGTCATTTTTTGGTAGAGTTCAGTGAGGATTTCTAGGTTGAATGGGGACGCAGACTCCGAGCGGGTTATCTGCATCATTTGGTCGATATCTTCTGGGGTGATGAAGAAAAGGATGTACCTAGAGGAAGAAACAATGGCTTTATGTTCGAGGACGTAGTGAGCTTGGCATTTGAGTGTGAATTCTGGGAAATGGTGGATTTGGGGGAACAAATATAGGGGTAAATTGGACTCCCAGAGTCCAATTTCGTCTCTCTGGTCCAAGAAAACCTCCCGGAGCCACGACTGGAGATCAGAGAAATCGAAATTGCATATGGTATCGACTATCAAACGGTCCTTGTCGACCAGGGGAATTTTATCCAAGTCAACTGGAGGAGGAAAGAACGGATTCTCTTCCTCTTCAGCTGGCTTCGTTTTAGACACCATCTCAGTGACTGTACTTGCAACAAACACGTTAGTGGGGTCTATAGGGGGTGGAGGAAAATGACGGGGAAGCAGTGGGAAGACGATAGATACGTTCTCTGGTGCGATGGATGGTTCTGGCATGAGGGATGAATAACGAGTGAAAATTGTTGCAACGGTATATTTATTCAAAACTGGGTCTGTCGGACGCGGGAAAACGGTCATCATGACAATGGGCATATAATCCAGTTATTAATGGACAACGGGCCACTTGGGGTGATATGGCAGGTGATGGTGACCAAAGTATACAGACGACTGACGTGGAGGTTTGTGATTGGGGGTAAAGTCGTCAAAGAGGGTTGTTCATGAGTGAAGGGTGTTATGGCGCTGACACCGTGGACTGACAGTAGTAATGGGATGGGACTCAGACCCGGATGCGAGTGGGACAAGTGGGTTTAGTGGAGGGTGACATCTATGAGTGACGGGCTGTCAGGCAGCATGTGGGTGACGGGACTTCTTGACCAATAGGCTTGAGCCAACTGTGACAATGGGCCCACCTGCGAGGAACATTCATTTCAGACCCCCCCCCTTTGGTTAAAAGAAGAACGCTAGGGGGGGCACGAAATCCATTTGGAACCATAGATCCACACGATGTATTTGAGGCCGCAGATCTCAACCCATACTTTAATACCAATTTCGGACCCCCCCTCCATTAAAGGCAGAATGGAGGGGGGGTCCGGAATTCAATGTGAGCCGTAGATGTAAGCGCTCATTTCAGAGTCGTCTAGATGTGCGCCCAGGTTATAAACAATCCCGGACCCCCCCCCCTCCATTAAAGGAAGAATGGAGGGGGGGTCCGGAATTCAATGTAAGTCGTGGATTAGCGCACTCCTTTCTGAACCGTTCAGATCTGTGCAAATATTATCGTCGATTCCGGACCCCCCCCCCTCCGTAAAGGTAGAACGGGCGGGGGGGTCTGGAATGCTATATGAACCGTTGATATTAGCACCGATGATCTGGGCCTTTGAAAGGTGAATGAGACATAGGTAGGGGGCGGAAAATGTCATATGTAGGAAAGACTTAGGATAAGTACATTCACATGGGTTTTCCTTCGATTTTTCTTATATACCCCACCAAGGGGACATCAATTCAAATATACATAGGCATTGGAGTCACAGGGTAACATATTCATCGATCTGGCTTTATTTTGGCAAGGCAGGCAAAGTGATTAATCTACATCCTAACCTACTGTCACGAGGCAATTAACCCAGATTAAACAGTTGGGTTAAGATTTTATTCTTTCTAGGGGATATCTGATCAGGATTAGATGGTCTGATCAGATGTATTCACTAATTCTAACCTAGGGACTATCTGATCAGGATTAGATGGTCTGATCAGATGCATTCACTAACCTATCAACATTGAAAATTTAAAAGAACTTGGTCATGCTTGAAAGGTATGACCAAGTTGCTATTATTGCATGGGGCCTTTGATTCAATTCTTTTTAGCCCTCTTTTCCTTTCTTTTTCTTTATTTTTTCTTTTCACAAATTATTTGAAGAATGAAATATCATTTGTCAACCAAATCACCAGATACAGATAATATCCAAGTCATCAGCTGATTCCCATAATTTATGGGGTGATAACAGGGCGTTGCTCACAATAAATTTAACAACCTCAAAATCTTCCTCTGTCGAATTTCCATGAGCACTCATAGATATCTGGGTAAGTCTTCCACATAGGGTTATCAAATTTCCTCTAAATAATCCTATTCCTCCTAATGAAAGACTCATAGCGGGCTCTCCTAAAATTTCCCATGTTCTTTCTGTCATGATATTCACTTGTGTTTCCTCATCTAGAACACAGTGAATGTCGAAGTCTCCTATTCTTGTTTCTATGCACTCTTTTTCTTTGAAGATCTCTGATAAGTTGATATTTCTGTGTTCAGTGAACGTTTCTTTCATTTTTAATAATATATTCTCTTATTCTTTCTGGGGTTCTATCATGGTCTTAGTTTCTTGAACTTCCTTAGGGTTTTTTTGTCTCATATTCATTCTTTCAAGATTAGCAATCATTCTACGGAAATACAAAACTTAATGATCCATAGCTTTACAACAAATACAACTAGATATTTTCCCAAGGAATTCCTTAGCAAGATGTCCCAGTCTTCTGCAACTATAACAAAGGGTTAATTTTCTTTTTCTGTTAAATGATCCCAAACCTTTCCTATACTGTGCACTAGGATCATAGTAACTAACCTGCAAAAAATTCTTCCTAGGATCCTACATCCATTTGTTAGTCCAAACATTCGTTATATGCATAGGAATAACATACCTTTCATTATTTCTATCAGATCTATTCATATCAAGTCTTCTTTCCTCTAATTGTTCCCTAGTTTTTAATATAGGACAAAATTTATCAAACATACCTAGATCCATAATTTTGAAAAAAATATTTCCACTTATCTTAATTTTATCAAAGCACAAATCTTTCAGATCTTACCTCTTTAATAAAAAGGTTCCACTGGCCTTACCTCTTTTCTTTAGATCTACCTCCTTTCTTAGCACAGAGCTTCATATTCAAGTATAATATTGTGCACTAGGGCAATATATCTATCCACGTAGCTTTCTCTTTTCTTCATTTCCCAGCAATCATAGTTTCAGGTCCCAACAATAGAACCATTTGTTGGCACACGGGGGAAGACCCAAGGTTCAACGCTTCAATAGCGCACCAAAAAACCCCTAACTACCGACCCTTTTGGCAACACTTGCAAAGAAGATGAAGTCTCACCCAAGGTAGAGGCAGGGGTGGTTGCAGGACTCCAGTGTCTACAAACTTAGCTGGGACACAGATATGTTATTGTAACACCTTAACAAAACACTTAAAAGTTATAGTTCATTAGTATTTAACCTTTGTTTACAGCGTCGATGAACCCTAATTATAGAGCAGCGTAGTATTCATGAAGATCTAATAGATTCAAGCCCTAAGTATATCAACATAGATAATAACTATCATATTATTTAAATCATTAGGCATTAAGTTATCATATTCATCTAATCATATATCGTTACACTAACCATTAATCATATAACCAAAAAAACATTCAAAATGGACAAAGCAACCATGACACAGGATATACGTGGTTCACCCCCAGCCTGGGGCTATGTCAACCAACTCTTCTCTTGTTTATTATCTTCGGCCAAGCTTCTTACAGGCACATAGCATCAAAATCCTGCTACGTAGAAGATAGGATATTTGCATGCACCTCGCCAGATCCTCCTTCCCTAAGCTAGGTTATAGAACAAAGCCTCTATACAGTCTCTTATAGTCACTTTCACTTAGCCTTGCAAGCCTCACACAATATGCACAAAGTATTAACAACTATCACTTAGCACAACATCACATAGATGCGTATCTTGTATTAGCATTTAGCAAGGTACCAAGCCCCTCTTTACATCGCCTAGACATCTATTTATACATTACAAAAATGCCTAACCATGGGTAAACCCATGGGCCGACATCCCCATACCCGTTACATAAGCCCAAAACCCAAAATCCCTAAACAAGGGAACGAGAACCCGCGATCTCCACTTCGACTTTCCCTCCACCTTCGACAACCTGTCAAAGTCCCAAAATAGGTCAAACTTGACCAAGGATCCCCAAAACTTGGTCAACGACCAACCACGTATACCAATAACTTTTGAGGCTTTCATGCTCACTTTTGTACTCGTGACACCAGTTTGGACATATATATACATATTTCTTGTTGTATGGATGGCATTTTTTACAAATGTATGTACATGTGTATGTGTGATTTTTCTCTTACATGTGAGCAACATGCCAATCTAAAACTTGATTAGCTAGAGTATCAGTTAAATTATTAAATCTTCTAGTAACATGAATATATGTAATACAATAAAAAGATCATTCTAAGAGACGTATCCTAAGGAATCATCGGTGAAGAGTGCGATCATAAATGCCGTAAACCCCATTTAATTGGGACACAACCAGTTGAGAATATCAGTAAACCCATATGAGAGAAATGTCGTGTGACAAAGAATCACATAGCAATTCTTTCACTGCGTTATACTCGACAACATTATTGGTTATGTCACCTAGACAAATACCTCCGGAAGATAGAAATTGGCCTCCAGGTGTGAAAATCACCCAAGTTACTAAAGCAAGCCTTTGAGTGTGTCTGCTAGCACCATCTACAAACCCAAAGTAAACCTCTGATTCACTTGACATCTGTCACGGTGAAAAACAAGATATAAATAACTACACATCCAAAAAATGAAAAAAGACAAAACATGTATAAAAGGATATACATATATGCAAGAAGTCACCCACGTGACCAACCTTAGAGTAGTACTTCTTAAGGTAGAGCCCATTTATATGATCTTCTAAATAATTTCCCTCAAAATAAACCATACACTAAGTGCCCTTATATAAGACCTTTTTCATAATGGAAGGTCTAAATCAAATGGGTTTGAAATTTACCGACCCCAAGGGATCTTTGTCTTGGTCGTAAACTAGGACAAGATTTCCTTTGGAGAAAATCTGAGGGTGAATAGACCGATCATATTTACACTTGACACATTGCTTATGAGCCTCATTATCCAAGGCTTCATCACGACGTTGCTCATCTAGATGCTCGAGATATAGAAGGTGTTCCTCAAGCGGTGTAGTGTCGGGAAGTAGTTATATTGCCAACTTTAAAGAAGGGATGTGAAACTCAATGGGTAAGACTATTTCTATCCCATAAATGAGTTGACAAGGTGAAAAATCAATGGCAATCTTTACAGAAGTTCAGTAGTCCCACAATGCCAAATATAACATAAACTTCCAATCTGATGTGGCCGAATTGATCGTCCATTGAAGAATAGTCTTGAGAGACTTATTCACAACTTCAACCTGACCATTCGCTTCTGTGTAATAGGGTGATGAATGTTGTTGTTTAAAACCCATCTTTGACATTAACTAAGTCATCATTTTATTTTGGAAGTGATTTCCATGGTCAGTCACAATCTCCTTTGGGATACCGAATCTTGCTACTATTTGATTGAAAATGAAAAGGGTGGGGGATTCTCCATCATTGCTAAACGTCGACATAGCTTTGACCCAATTAGTGAAGTAGTATGTACTTCTATGATGATGTAACGATTCCCCCTAGATGAATCCTAGTGACATGTATTGAAATCAATCCCCTACTTGGTGAAAGGACCGACAACAATGATTGGAAACAAAGGAGTAGTGTGTGCCCACATCTTCCAATAGAAGATCTAGCATGGGTGCCACTTCTTGAATACCTCAACACAATCCTTGATTAATGAGGGCTAGAAGTATCATGTGTGTAGAATCTTTTGGGTTGTTGCTAGCCCAGATAAATGACCACCACATGCTCAATTGTGGCAGTTGTTCAAAACAAGATCTGCTTCTTCAAGGGTGAGACATCGTCAAAGAATGAAATATATGCCCCGACGATACAAAGGGTCATCTAGAATAAGAATAACAATAATAAGAAGCAAAAGAATAAGAAGAAGAAGAAGAAGAAGCAGAGCTAAATCAAAGACTCTCTCTATCTATGTTTTTGTTGGGGTAGATTTATACAACATTAGAGACCTAGGAACAACATTTCTGTGAATTAGAAGAAAACAGTCCAAACAAGGGGAAGGAGACTATCTATGTCTATTTTTGTATTGGGGTATATTTATACAACATTAGATACATGAGAACAACATTTCTACAAAATAGAGGAAAATAGTCCAGAGAAGGGAAGGAACTGAAAACATTTGATTTTTTTTTTTTTTTTTTTGAAAAAAAGTAAGATGGAGTTGAAAACATTGGAAATTTTTAAAAAATTTTGAAAATTAAAAAATATGTTTTAATGTTTGTAAGATGTATAATCCAGTATCTATTTGGATCCCCATTGGAATTCAAACTCGGTAACTATGATTTAAATAGGGTGTAACGACCCTACTTAAATAGATGTATAGGATTATTAATTATAATTAATTTAATAATCTAACTGTCCTAAAAAGTTAGCTAAACAATAATTATTTATTAAATAATATTAACTAATTAATTATTATTTATTACTTGTTCATGTGTGTCAAGGATTAATTAATTATTAATTAATAATCATTAATTAATTGAGTAAAGAATTAGAGGGGTTAATAAGTTTAATTTGTTAAAGACTTACGTATTCGGGAAGGGATAGGACATTAAATATAAGGATAAGATATTAATAAGGGATAAGATAAGATAATAAATACGAAAGGATAAAATAATAAATAATTGGATAAGGGGCATTAACTGTGTGTAGGTAAGCCCCGGATGGGGTGTTAGTACAGGGTATGTGCCAGATGGAGAGGTAAGGCATCAGCCACCATGGCACAGAGCCACGTGATGGGCTCGTGCCACAACCCGCCACCCTCCCATCAAATTAAATGGAAATTACGGTGATTAGAGGGCGCATTTATGCACTCCTCCTCTCCATATCCACATCGTCATTTGTCTTGTGCAGCAATGGTATTCTCCCATATCTGTTTGCAGGCTGAAGGACCCTCCCCTGTGCAGCCATGGCAGCTAGGGCTCAATCCAGTTAGCATTCTCTGGTTCCATGCTCGCCACCAAGTCACACACCTCTGCATCATGTATCTATTCTCGCAAGCTCGTAATCACTTCCTCCCTATGCCGCGTCCCAGGGGAAGGTCGTAGAGGGGCTCTCCCTGGAAGCCTCGTTGACCCTCGGTCTCTCCCCCTGACTCACCTTCTGTAGACTCCTCCCCCCCGCTTCATTCATAGCATCTCTTGGCTCCCCTTCATGAACCGTCGAACCTGCAATTGGGATGTTTAGTGTTAATACCCAGGCTGGCGAGCTCCTTCCTGCACCCTCCGAAGGCTTTCACTGCCCCCACACCGACCCCTAACCATCCGAGAAGCTCAAGTGGTGAGCCTCCTCTGCACAACAGGCATTAGGGTGTTGATTCCTTCAACAGCGAGCAGTTTAAAGATAGCCTCGACATCCTTTATAGCCTAGTTTTTGAGCTACACCAAGGAGTGGCGGATCTCCAGTTCCGTTTGCAAGCAACTGATGAGAGGGTGGAGGTCTTTCTTCAGACGTTGTCCTCCATGCAAGCAGCTTTCTCCTCAGACTCGGCAGAAGCGACCCCCACGGAGGATCCCAGGGAAGCTCCAGATGGTGGATATGACCAGGGATGATTTTAAGGATGGAAATTTATTTTAAAATGTAGAAACCTTGGCGAATCTTACTTATACTTCATATGCCAACTATAAATGTTTGGCGATATTTTTGTAAAAATATTCAAATTTCTAAGGATTTAATATAGTTTTTATAATTTTTTGGTGATTTTTAAGGTAAAATAATTTTATCCTATAGAATTTGGGCGAATCATTTTTAAAATAGCGAATCTCGTTTTTGGAAAAACCATGGAAAATTAGCCCATTAGCGAAATTTAGCCCCTAAAATCATCGATGGATATGACAGGCCACAATGTTATTCAGAGACGGCACAAGCGCAAGGCATGCAAAGACGCAAAGTAACGGAGAAGGATTCGGCAGGGATCTCGATGCAAAGTACAACTACAAAGGCTGAAGCAACCATGGGAGAAATACAAGTTGATCAGTAGTGGGCAGATGAGGTGACGTATATCGAGGAGGAGCCCTGGACAACGGACCTCCACGCCACGTGGTCGGGCTTTCCACCAGGTGTCTGAGTCTGTAGTGTTTTATTATGTCTTTTCAGTTGATGAACAGTCTAGTTGATGAATAGTATTTTTTGGCTAGTTTCAGTTGATAAACAGTCTATATAGGACTGTTTTTCTTAGCTTGTCTTATTAATTTTGCTGAACTCGTTTGCTGGCTGGACTAGTTTCCCCTCTGTTGGGGCAGTCCAGTTATTACAGCATGACTATCACTGCATTTTGTAACTTTGCCTCAGTTTTGGAAGGTTCTTAATATATGCTACTTCTTACTTAAAAAAAAAAAAAACTATGTGTAGGTAAGGAAGTAAATGAGGTGAAAGGGTGGTGAAGGAGGGATATAAGCGGAGGATGTTTACGAAGGAAGGGGATTATCATTCTACGAGAATTTTTATTTTGGTGGTTCTCTTGGATTTGCAGAGAGGAGAGTTTGAGTTCTGTAGTCGGGAAGGATGAGTACAGGGGGCACTGGTTTGCTAGAGGTTTTGGGCACGGGGGCCAAGATATCCATATGATATCCTGGAGCTAGGAAGTTGTCCTAGTTGGCAGGGTGGAACAAGGTTTGGGCAGTGTTTGACACAGTTCAACAATGAACAACCAGATCGACGGGGGAATTAGCATCAGACCAAGGTATTTTAAAATTGCGTATTTGTTTTATTCTGTTATAAAATTAATATTCGTTGATAAATTTAGCATGCGTATGTGCTAAATTAAAAGGAATTATTGAATTTTCTGAAATCAAGTAGAAGTTACTGTTATGTTTGTGGAATTAATTAATGTTAAATTTATTCGGCTACTACATAGGGTTACAAAATAGATTTAAACATAAGGCAAGTTACAATTGCAATTGTATAGAGTTTCATAGCTCCAAAGGTGTTCAATGGAATAATGGTCGTCAACATGAAAAATAGTTAACAGATGGTTGTGATACAATAATAATTGCAATATCATGGTTGTGACAAACCCAAGCGCAATTTCATGGCTGTGACAAACATCGATGGGTGAACATATAGATTTTAAATCTCTCCAAGTAAAAGTATTTTGTAACTGTTAAAGTTACATAAAATGGTCAGTATAGATAGCCATGTATGGGTAGTATGGTTAATCCTTATGGGAACAATGACTTACATATGATAATAAATATGGGAATGGGTGATTTCTTGTATGCATAATTTTTCAAAGTTAAGATATTGGTGATGATGATTAACTTCCAATGAGATTGAATATAGTTTATCTAATATTTTTAAATGATTTTCAAAATATTAAGAGAAATGTTTCAAAATCACTGTAATTTTGTTATTTTAAAAGGTTAAAAAGATTAGTAGTGTAACAATTTATTTGAAATTGAAATCCAATCTAAATATATGTTGGACAACCAAATATTATGTTACTTTAATATTTAAAGTTGTATTTGTTATTTAATCTTGTTATTATAAATATTTCAAAGAATATCTATTTATGTACTTGGCATGATGATATTGAATTTCGTTTATCTAATCTTTTTAAATGATTTCCAAAAATATTAAGAGAAATTTTTCAAAATCACCATAATGTTGTTATTTAAAAAGATTAGTAGTGTAAGCATTTTTTTGAAATTGAAATCCAATCTAAATATATGTTGGATGTAACTAAATATTATATTACCTTAATATTTAAAGTTTTTTTTGTTATTTAATATTGTTATTATAAATCTTTCAAAGAATATGTATTTATGTCCTTGATGTTTCTAAAGTTAGATTTATCTAATGAAAGAGTGATGTTAGGTATTATTTTTTCTAAAATTTAAAAACATCATGAAGCGAAGTTCTAAAATTTGAACGTGGTGTGAAGAGATAATGTAATTTTAGAGGTGTGGGAGGGGTTTTTTCATAGCTTATTCATAGTGTTAGTATCCAGATATTAAATATTCAATTTTTTTCTTCTTGCAGGAATGGTGTTATTCTTATAGCACAGAAAAGTGTTAGTACTTAGAACTTCAAGTTTAAAATGCTAGTTAAAAAAATAAAAAATGTTTTAAGAAGGCAGATTTTTAATCAGTAATAATGGATTATTGGTTGAAATCTCATTTTGCCGGAAAATAAAAATGGTTGGTTTCATTAAGCCAATTTCATCTTGTGGCTTCGTTTATTAATCAATTTTTTAGTTGGCTGTCGACCTTATACAGGGTTTTTATATTTTAAAAGAAATCTAGCCCGAAGGCTAGCTCCCACTCTAATGCTCCAGTACCATGTGACATGCACAACTACAAAACAGATATCAATATTAGCAAAATCGTTGAGCGCAGTCTTCGAAGCCACACACCTGCGATCAACACACAACACATAAGTCAAGACAAAGCCAATGCATAAGCATTAGACCAAGCCATGAAGAGGAGAAGGAACCCTTATGCTCCACGCCCCAAGACTACTAGCAAGAAATATATAAACATGTGTTGTGTTCTCTTAGTATATGAGTTGGCTGAAATATATTTCTCAGTTTTCTGAGTACAAATTCCTGGGATGCTATAAAGTTCTTGGGCATAAAGAGGAGTATTTCATAGAATTTCCAGGATATAATAATATTCATCCATATGCCTTTATAAATGAGCGATGTCGGCCTTTACCTCCTACCTATAACAGGCCTCCACATCGCAGGGTTTTGTTGGCAGAGCTTGTATCTTGTTCCGATTGCACAGACATGATGAGGATATCAAAAATAAAGTGCAGGGAAATATTGAAACACTTAGAATGGTCAGTCATGTCTCATAGTATTCATTATGAGTACACAACTCCATTTGGTTTGACATTTGGATATGCACGATCTGCTGAGATCTTGTTTTTGGGTTTTTCTACAATTATTCGACTATTATTTATGGGCCTTACCTATTTAAGCTATGGCTATGGAAGAGTCTGAAAGCATTGGGCATTTTTTTTACAAGATCTAGAGCATATTAGATGCCACATCATGAAAGTAAGAGGACAACCCAAATTATTTGATGATAGTCGAGGTCCAGATTCCCCTGCGAATAGTCTGAAAACAATACCATTGGAGTTTTCGAATCCACCAAGGCCAAGCTTCAAATAGTTCTGTGGATTAATCATGAAGGAGAAGTTAATAAGGAATGCAGAATTCATTTTTTATTGCTTTGATCAAAGAAAGCATTCGTCAAAGACCCCTCAAGAAAGGGATTTCAATCCTGAATTGATATTTAGAGGTCATACTAATGAAGGATCTAGTTTATCGTGGAGCTCTCTTAAGGAAGGTCACCTATTACATAATTCCCAAAATGTTTGTGGGATATTAATGCTGCATCTGGAAGGAAAGTGTTCGATCCAAGAAAATATTTAAGGTCCATGATAGGGAAGTTGAGGATGTTTAATGGCATTTGAAGAATGAATATCTTATTGTATCTGTTGGAATTGATCATCATTTTCTTATATGGGACATGCGTGCAGATGTACCTAACAATCCTCAACAATTAGTTGTAGCTTACTCGATCGCAGGCACAAGAATAGCAGGCAGAGGGTCAATCTAATTAGTTGCAGATTTGAAGGGAGGAAATCAGGCGAATTCAAGATTTTCAGGAAGACATCTTCACAGGTGACAGAGCATTTCTGGAAGATGTTGATAAATTTCTACCAACATAAAGTGTTGAACCTCTCAAAGAATTAGTCTCTCTTCCATATTTTTAGGCATCGAGTCAGCATTCAAGGAAAAAGTTGAAGACAAAACACCTTGTAGCAAAGGACCATCAGTAGAAATCAAATCCTAGATTTCAAGGCAAGGTGGCAGGGCAGATGTAAAGCAGAGGGTGGCAGTCAAAACTTCCATTGAAGAGGGAAAAATGGCAGAGTATTCAAATAGTAAATCACACATCCAAAATTTACAGGGGCACCTGGAAACAATAGATGGCAGTCAAGATGTCAAGCAACCTCACAATTTCCAGATTTCCTACATTGATTCGAGATTGAATTCCATTTTTAGTATATAGATAATATTTGATCCCTTAAAATTTATAACAGCTCCAGGATTGAAGAGGCTATTTAGTCTGGGTGTTGAATGTAATCAAATGGGGAGAAGAGTCCCATGAGGGTAAGGCCTTAGAAGATATTAATTAAATAGAATCCAACCTGAGTTATTGTAAGCCTGAAGGCATTGTATTTCTGTAATCGCTTCTGACATTGAGGATATATGACATTTGTTTTATCAGATTGTGATTTTCTTGTCTAAAGACTATTTTTCTATCTTCCTTGTTTTACATTCTATCTTTCATCTTACTTGAACGAATTACAGACATTGAGAATCAATGGCTACTCATGGATGACAGATTCCCGAGCGGTAAATATTTTTTCTTGACTGCCTATCATTTGTGTGTTTTGTTTCAGGTATCATTGCATCCATTTGACAAACAGAATCTTGGTTTGATGAGGTGTTCTACTTTTCATTTATTCCCTATTCTTCTACCCATTTACATATAAACATCTTATCTGATATACAATTTGATTGCCTCTGATCAACATGGTGTTTACTTGACTCCATGCCCAATGGTGTTTTTATTGATCGACATTTAGCATGTTTCTCTTTTTCTTTCTCTCCCCATCTACATGATCCACCTTATTTCAAAACCCAAACACATCCTTATTTATAAATTTATTGCAATAATCGAAGATGTGCTACGCTTGACCCTATAGCAATCTAGGGGCAACTTCTAGCACTAACATATTTTTCCACTGTTGTCGAGGATGGAGACACAAAGTATTTATCCCTGAGAGAATGACAACTATCAGATCAGCTTATTGATGGTGAACAGGAAGGGGACAAATACATGACTGCAGATCTTTCACCATGGCAACTCCACTTTCTAAAGATTAATAGGCGAATCCACTGGATCCAAGCATGGAAGCCATTTTGTATCAAAGGTTTGCTTTTTATGATTTTTCAGATGTCATTGGTTTTCCAAACCTAATTCCTAGTAGAACTAAATGGGAAGGCACCCTTCCTACATTTAAAGGAAGAGATTGGGAGGTTTCGGCTGAGCATCTGCTATATTTTCATGAGTTTATTCATGAACGTCAGATTGTGCATGAGGATGTCAAGATCAAGCTTTTTAGATACTCATTGAAGGGAGCAGCCCTTGACTAGTGCAGATCTCTTCCAGCTTCAAGTATTAACTCATTGGCAAGTTTTCATAATGCTTTGAATATATTTTGTAAAGAAATTTTTTTAGCTGAAAGTCTTTTTGAAAATTGTTGTGATGAATTTGATAAGCATATTCAGCAGAAAGAAAATGTTTCCTCTGATTGCAAGAATTAAAATCATGTTGTTGAGGAAGTTTTTCCAGATCTAATTTATAATAGGAAAGATGATTGCATAGTTGTGGATGCATTAGATTTTGTTTCTGATGCACCTATTGTCTTAGATCTGAATCAAAAAATAGTTGAAGAAGAGGTATTTCCTCAACTCCTTCAAGTGGATTCCTTTGATATGTTGTTACATGTGATTAAGGAGGAAAATCAGGAGGTTTCTCATCAAGAACAGATATATGAGGAAACATATTGCAATGTTAGATTTGATCAATAGGTTTATGAGAACATTCTTCTCATTTGTCATGTACAATCATAACCAGTTTATGGCATCCATCTACCAGAAGGGGAAGAAAAGTTTGAGTTGTAAGAAGAGGTAAACCTGTTTGGTTGTTCATATATTTCTTTCTTCTATAATTCGGTAGACATTTATATGGAATCATATTTCTCAGAAGATTTCACTCTTGCTATTTTTGGAATCAAAGAAGACGATGGTTGTAAGTATGTGTTACGAGTTAAACATTTTTTACACACAATGAAGTTTTCTTTGATCTTATTCTGCATGCAAGGAGTTTTTACAGTCAGTTGGATGTTATCATGGTTTCATTGGAAACATGATTTCACTTGATCAAGTGACAGTATTATTGGTTAGAAGTAGAGCAGGCAATAAGCCTTCTTCTGGAGAATTTGTTTTTGCAGTTTGCATAGTGTAATTAGTTTGCAGCAGAAAGTTTGGTTTCACCATTTTGTTAGAGTTTGAATAAGTTGCAGAAGTTTGGGCCTGATTTGAAATGCTATTGATGGACTCCATAACCCAATGTACTAGGCCAACATAGAAGAACATGAACAGTTGCACAGATGGACAAAGATTAAGGCACACAGTCTGCTTGTTCTTGGCAACTCGTAGGGAGTATGCCATCCCTAGAAGGAGCCAATGTTAGTATCCAGATATTAAATATTCAAGTTTTGCCTTGTTGTAGGAATGGTGTTATTCCTGTAGCACCAAAAAGTGTTAGTACCTAGAACTTCAAGTTTAATGTGCTAGTTAAGAAAAAAAAAATGTTTTAAGAAGGTGGATTTTTAATCAGTGATAATGGATTATTAGTTGAAATGTTCTTTTGCCAGCAAATAAAAATGGTTAGTTTCATTAAGACAATTTCGGCTTGTGAAATTGTTTATTAATCAATTTTTTAGTTGGATCTCAGCCTTATACATGGTTTTTATATTTTAAAACAAATCTAGCCCAAAGGCTAGCTCCTGCTCCAATTCTCCAGTACCATGTGACCTGCACAGCTACAAAACACATATCAGTATTAGCAAAATCATTGAGCCCAGTCCTCGAAGCCACACATCTACGATCAACACACAACACATAATTCAAGACAAAGCCAATGTAGAATCATTAGACCAAGCCATGAGGAAGAGAAGGAACCCTTATGCTCCACATGCCAAGACTACTAGCAAGCAATATATAGACATGTGTTGCATTCTCTTAGTATATGAGTTGGATGAAATATATTATTCAGTTTTCTGAGTACAAATTCATGGGATGCTATAAAGTTCTTGAGCGTAAAGAGGAGTATTGCATAGAATTTCCATGATATAATACTATTCATCCATATGCCTTTATAAATGAGCGATGTTGGCCTTTACCTCCTACCTATAATAGGCCTCCACGTCGTAGGGTTTTCTTGGCATCGCTTGTATCTTGTTCCGATTGCACAAACATGATGAGGATATCAAAAATAAAGCGTAGGGAAATATTGAAACACTTAGGATGGTCATTCATGTCTCATAGTATTCACTATGAGTACAGAACACCATTTGGTTTGACATTTGGATATGCACGGTCTGCTAAGATCTTGTTCTTTGGTTTTGCTACAATTATTCGACTACTATTTCTAGGCCTTACCTATTTAAGGTATGGCTATGAAAGAGTTTGAAAGCATTGGGCGTTGTTTTTACAAGATCCAGAGAGTCTCAATTGCCACATCATTAAAGTAAGAGGACAACCCAAATTATTTGATGATAGTTGAGGTCCAGATTCCCCTACGAACAGTCTGAAAACAATACCATTGGAGTTTTTGAATCCACAGAGGCCAAGGTTTAAATAGTTCAGCGGATTAATCATGAAGGAGAAGTTAATAAGGAACTTAGAATTCATTTTTTATTTCTACCAAGATAGTCAGCTCATATCTTTATGGGTTTGATCAAAGCAAGCATTCGTCAGAGGCCCCTCAAGAAAGGGATTGCAATCCTAAATTGATATTGAGAGGTCATACTAATGAAGGATCTGGTTTATCATGGAGCTCTCTTAAGGAAGGTCACCTATTAAATGATGCCCAAAATGCTTGTGGGATATTAATGCTGCATCTGGAAGGAAAGCGTTTGATCCAAGCAAATATTTAAGTTCCATGACAGGGAAGTTGAGGATGTTTCAGGGCATTTGAAGCATGGATATCTTGTTGTCTTTGTTGGAGTTGATCATCATTTTATTATATGGGACATGCGTGCAGTTGCCCCTAACAATCCTCAACAATTACTTATAGCTTACCCGATCTCATGCACAAGAATAGCAGGAAGAGGGTCAATCTAATTAGTTCCATATTTGAAGGAAGGAAATTATGCAGATTCGAGATTTTCAGGAAGACATCTTCACAGGTGATAGAGCATTTATGGAAGATGTTGATAATTGTCCAACAACATAAAGCATTGAACCTCTCAAAGAATTAGTCTCTCTTCCATATTTTTAGGCATCGAGTCAACATTCAAGGAAGCAGTTGAAGACAAAACACCTCATAGCAAAGGACCGTCAGTAGAAATCAAATCCCAGATTTCGAGGCAAGGTGCCGGGGAAGATGTAAAGCAGAGGGTGGTAGTCAAAACTTCCATTGAAAAGGGAAAAGTGGCAGAGTATTCAAATAGTCAATCACACATCTGAAATTTACAGGGGCACCTGGCAACAATATATGGTATTCAAGGTGTCAAGTAGCCTCATCATTTCCAGATTTCCTGCATTGATTTGAGATTGATTTCCATTTTTAGTATATAGATAATATTTGATCCCTTAAAATTTGTAACAATTATAGGATTGAAGAGGCTATTTAGTCTAGTTGTTGAATGTAATCAAAGGGGGAGCAGAGGCCTGTGAGGGTAAGGCCTTAAAATATATTGATGAAATAGCATCCATCCTGAGTTATTGTAAGCCTGAAGGCAATGTATTTCTGTAATCGCTTCTGACATTACGGATATATGACACTTGTTTTATTAGATTGTGATTTTCTTGTCTAAACATTGTTTTTCCATCTTCCTTGTTTTACATTCTATATTTTGTCTTACTTGAACGAATTACAGACATTGAGAATCAATGGATGCTCATGGATGATAGATTCCCAAGTGATAAAGATTTCTCTCTGACTTACTATCATCCGTGTGTTTTGTTTCAAGTACCATTGCATCCATTTGACAAAGAGAATCTTGGTTTGATGACCTGTTCTACTTTTCATTTATTCCCTATTCTTCTACCCATTTACATATAAACGTCTTATCTGATATACAATTTGACCGCCTCTGATCAAAATGGTGTTTACTTGACTCCATGCCCAATGGTGTTTTTACTGATTGACATTTAGCCCGTTTCTCTTTTTCTTTCTCTCCCCATCTACCCGATCCACCTTTTTTCAAAACCCAAACGCATCCTTATCTATAAAATTATTGCAATAACCGAAGATGTGCTAGGCTTGACCCTATAGTAGTCTAGGGGAAACTTCTAGCACTAACACATAGTATAAATATAAATATATTGCATAACAAAGTTGCAAGACCCTATCACTGCAAAGAATATAACATATCCTTAGATATATGTAATAATCCTCCATCGTTTCATTGCTACAAGAACTTGTAGATTCAAGACAGAGATTCCAATAGCATGAGTTGCAAAGATGAAGACATTATGATCATTCAACGAAGGGTTCTGATACAACTCGCTACCACAAGATCTACCTTTACGTTTCGGTGTTACCTTTACCACTCATCTGAATACCACGAGAATTGGGTTGCAACATGTAGAAATAGAATTAACTATACTAGTTCCCCAAAATGATGATGGAGGACTACCAACGAGCCATTCAACAATGCAAAAGTCAATGGCTGGCCACCACCATTCCTCACAGATGCCAAAATGAATGGTATTTCCCTCCAATGTTGTGACAAATTTGTTTTGCGGCCTCTGTCACATAATCTTTCACATATCGCAACTCCAAGGATTTTATTTTATGGCCTACATGGACTGCAAGACTTTTTCTTCTCTATGACATCAAGATTCGCCTCTAGTTTTCATCTCCATGTAATTTTGGCAAATCCATATAGTGTTAGTTTCATGGTTAGGGTGCTATCCTTTAGCCATAATAGAGGGATAAAAGCTCTAAGTGAGTACTAGTTCTCTTTTAGTATCCTAAACAAATGTAAGGAATGTTGGGATAGATGTGTAATACACCTTGTATAACTATAGTGGTGCACGTAATGATTGCTAAGAAGTGGTCGGAAATAAATGTAGAGAACTGGTTGGGAATACAAGTTGATTGGTGCCATGGAATAAATGCAGGGAACTAGTAAGCAATGAATGCTAAGCAACAACTGCTAGTGGTTTCTAACATATAGAATTGGAAATCCATCAATGGTTTATGGTTTTGTTATGCATTTTTATTCAATGGTAGGATTGGAGTAAAACAAAGTATATGTTTTATCTCGATGTAGTGCTACCAAAATTTCTCCAAAATTATGTCACTATTGAACACTCTTCTTGAGAGCATAGAGACTTGGTATTATAACCATTTATTTGTTTAATACTACATTGAGTTTGATTTAGACTCTTGGAGGTTTTTCCCCATGATATCATGTTGTTAATGTTTTTTTTGTTTATTTCATTTGCTTGCAACTATTCCATTTTAAGTTTTTTCACATTCTTCTATTGTGGATTAGTGTATGAAGCATATTCCGCACTTATTCTTCCTTTCATTTGGTATCAAATCTTAATCACCTCTGATCCAAGGTGTTAGGTGTTGGAGAAGTTTCTATTTTCGGCACACTAGGTCAGTGGGAGTTAATTGACTAGTTCTATTTTAGACTTTCTAATCTTAGACCATCACTATTATGCATGCATTCCTAATTATAGGATGTCATTGTATATATGAGTGAATATCACTCACTCATTGATAAGATAATAATATGCATTGATTCTCATTCTTCAGTATTTATCTCTCTTCCTTTTCTTGATAAGATTTGTTTGTGTATGCTTTAGATAGATCTCATGTGCAATTTTCCATGAAACACTGACATGGTATCAGAGCTATGTTGCTTGGAGCAAGCCAGACAAGCCAAATAATAAGGAAAATCAGAGTTTCAACAAGTTAAATCTGTGGTTGTACCTTTCAACAATTATTTCTCCAAAAGTATTAATGTTTTGAGGAAACGGCCCCGGTGGGAAGTAAATCAACCCATTATGTAAGTGGGTTTTCAATCGTTAAGTGGGCCTAATGGTTAAGAATATGTGTTTCATCTTAAGAGGTCACAGGGTCAAATCCAGATGGGGGTAGGGTATGTATACCTTCGTAGACTTTACCAGTCAAATCATTGGGCAGAGAGGGGTCCCTTGTCCCACAAACAAGGGGGTCTCATACACCAATTTGGTGTGTTGGCTTGGTCGTGACCTTAAAAATAGATTATTATTATTATTATAAATAAACCCATTCTACAAGTGGGTTTTCAACCGTTTGGCACGATTCCTCACCGTTTTCTTAGAAAGTAAGCCGCACGATAGCCTCATGAAACTAATATGAATTTGTGGTTGTACCTTTCTACAATGATTTCTCCCAAAATATTAAGTTTTGGAGGAAATGGCTAGAGTGAGAAATAAATCGACCCATTCTGCAAGTGGGTTTTCAATCATTTGGTGATATTCCTCACCATTTTCTCAAAAAGTAAGTCGGAAGATCGTCTTGTAACACTAATACGAATTTTCACTTAAAGTGCCCTTTCTACTGTGATTTCTTAATTATTCACTAGTAGATTGAGAGTAAATTTTTAGGAGTTCTTAGAAATAGTGGAAGAGATGGAAATAACAACTATTATACAGTCAAACTTGGTGGTAATCCTCACACCATACAATTATTTTGATTGGAAGCCCAAGGTAGAATTCCAACTTAGAAGGAAAGGACTGTATAATTTGACAATGGCGACAAAAACATAACCTACATCAGCGATTGAGAAGATGAGATGGGCGAACCATAAGGATAAGGCCACAATAATACTTTTTGAGTTAATATCCATTGATTTATGGTTTCATGTTGTTGCATGCAAGTCTCCAAACGAGATCTGGACCACCTTGGAAGGACTCTTTGGAAAGCAAGATGAGATGCGAGGTCATATGCTTAAGGTAGAGTTGAATACCTTAGACCCTAAAAGTTTAATAATATACAAGATTTCTTTACTAAATTTAAATCTTTGATTTGGAGCTTGGGTGAATGTGGGATTGACAAGTATACACAAGAGAAACAATTTATTCTAACAATATTGGCTAAGCTAGGACCATAATACATTGTATATGTCTCTAATTTTCATTCTGGCAGATGTCTTTTTGGAACAAATTGGAAAATGCCTATGTTAGCTTAGTTCATTGAGTCTCTTACATAAGAGCAGACAAAACTCATACAGATGGGCCTCATGAAAGATACCAAAGAAAATGCACTCACCATGCATGATGGAAAAGGATCATCCAAACACAACAGAAGGGTGAAACAGAACGAGAAGGAGGGATATTCCAAACCCTTCAACAATTCTTTAGGTTCTAGAGACTCTTTATATTCCAAGAAGAAGAAGACGAAGGGAAAGTAGTGCACTTACTACAATAAACCAAATCATGAAGAATCCACATGCATGAAGAAACAGATAGATCTTGTGGCACATTCACTTCAACAAAACTACCTTGGAAACTTCATTCCAGAAGGAGTCAAGAACAAGAAGGAAGAATATCATGCTCCTAAGAAAGGTAATCATCATGCTCTTGTTGCAATTAATTCCTCATTTGATTCATGGATTATAGATTCTGGTACATCCTATCATATGGTAGCGAAAGAGGAAGTTTTCTCCTCTTTGAGTCCATGCTCAAGACCCCCTATTCTCATGGGGGATGATAATCAAGTAGTAGTAGCAGGAGAAGGGAGAGTGGAACTCCATAATAGAATTTTTTAGAATGTTTTACATGTTCCAAATCTTTCTATGAATCTTCTCTCAGTTTATTAGATCACTTAGAAAGGTAAAAGGTTGAATTTACATCAGATTCAGTTTTAGTAATTGAGATGCATGACAATTCCATTATTGCAATTGGTGAGGTGGATCACAAGTCAAGGTTGTATAAATTCACAAATTTTTCTGACGATGACTCATATTTTCTACTTACACATAAGGAAAGTACTTTGCATTCACCTCCAGTGAAACATGCATATACTCTTGTACTTCCATCAGTTTTAGATATCATAGATGATTCCATACACTCAGATTATGTACATGGAAATAAGAAGGTAGTACAGCTAGATTAGAAGCCAGTGCCGAAGCTTCGGCAGATGCCCAAGAAGGGACAGACCACACTTCAGGCAACAGGCAACCTTGCAAGGAATCCATTGGATTCAAGGATGACGCGATCTCATCATGAGGAGCCTTCGTATGTACTTTCAGCTTCAGAACTGGTGATGTCCATGCATTTTTATATGGTTCAATATATTGATCCACATAACTCCAATAGGGTTGTGGGAAGTCCATTATGGAAAGAATCCATGCAGAAGGAGTATGACTCACTCCTGCAGAACTAGACTTGGAATATGGTTCCACTTCCACCAGAAAGGAATATTTTTAGGTGCAGATGGGTCCATAGGATCAAGAGGTACAAGGCTAGACAGGTTTCCAAAGGACTTCATCAGATCCATAAATATTTCTACATCTTCACGAAGACTTTCAGTGAGCAAAAGTTTCAGACTTTGATGGATCATCTTGTAGTGAAGAACACAGTTGCCTAGCAGCTGTCATTTTCTTATTTTGATACATTATCTTTTGAGGGGGGGGGTTTGTTCCCACATGGTTTTCCCTCTTTCCTCATTTTTATTCAGTATTCATTAGTTTCATTGTACATGAGTACCTAAAATGGCCTAGTAGCCGAGACTCATTTTTTACTCTA
>ML777079.1:195267-222312 GCA_009831015.1 Picea engelmannii | reverse complement strand
CAATGTGAGTTAACTGAGTAGTTTTGTTTTAGACTTTCTAATCTTAGACCATCACTATTATGCATGTATTCCTAATTATAGGATGTCATTGCATATATGAGTGAAGATCACTCACTCATTGATAAGATAATAATATGCATTGATTCTCATTCTTCATTGTATATCTCTCTTCCTTTTCTTGATAAGCTTTGTTTGTGTATGCTTTAGCTAGATCTCCTGTGTAGGTTTCCATGAAACACTAACATTAGGGAGAAAATTTATTGATCTAATATTTTTTTGAGTGGTAGTTTGTATAGAAGTAAATCATTTTGCAGGGAAATGGCCAACACTTCTAGATTAGAAATTGAGAAGTTTAATGGCACTAACTTTACGCTATGGAAGCTCAAGATGGAGGATCTTCTTGTGATCGATATCTTTGGGTTGGAGTATCTGGAACCAAACCCACTCGTACTAAATATGTGGAGTGGGTGGTGTTGAAGAGAAAGGTGAGAAGCCTTGTCAAGCTCTGTTCGGTCGATTTGGTATTATTGAAATTTTCTAAGCAAAAAATTGCAACAACTCTCTCGAAGAACTTAGGGGATTTGTATCAGGATAAATCATTGGTTAATAAATTTTTGTATGAAAATAAGTATTTTTCCATGAGGATGGATGATGGTGATTATATAGCCAAGCACCTAAATATATTTAATACTATTGTGACCTAGTTGATCTAAACTATAGTGAATATGGATGAAGATAATTGTTGTATGATCCTTTTGTGTTATTTGTTAGATTCGCAAGACAAGATAGTAATGACCATTGGAAGCACTGTAAAAACATCAGTGCTTGATGAGGTTGTGGCTTCTTTTTTCTTAGAGGAGATGAGGTAGAAATATTTTTAATCCACGAATTAGGCCTTAGTTGTTCATGGAAGATTGAAGGAGAAAGGAAACTTAAGATTGAAAAGGGAAAATCCAGATCATGTAGGAGACATAAATATCTCAGAAAGTCCAAGGAAAAATGTTGTAATTGTGGAAAAGTTGGTCATTTTAGAAAGGACTAGAAGGAATATAAGAAGAAAAATTATAATTTTGATGATGACTCCAAAAAATATTCTGAATAGGATGGTTGAGATGCCTTTGTTGTAGCTTTGGCAAGCCATGCGGAGGAAAGTGTGTGGTTGATAGACTCTAGAACTTCCTTCCATTTAAGTTCCCATCAATAATGGTTTTTAGAGTATGATAAACATGATGGTGGGATTGTATGCCTTAGTGATGAATCTCCTATCAACCTATTTGGTCATGGTAGAGTCTTGATCAAATTCCTTGCATTGAAAATTGTAGGGGCTAGATTTCTCCCATGGGATAATTTTCCATGTTTTTTTCTCAAAAAATGATTTCCCAATTTCCATTGTTTCTAAAACCATTTCTCCCAAATTTTATAGAACCATTTTTTTTAACTTTATAAATAACCCAAAGTTTATAGAAACTATATAAAATCCTTAAAAATTGAAATTTTTCTGTAAATGTGTTGAAACTGCACATAATAGATCTAGCTAGAAAATACCACACACATTTTCAAAGAGAAATTGAGAAGGAATAAGAAAGAGAGAAAGAATGGAAGAATTTTCATTAACCGTATGAAAAATGAATAATGTACACATGATATACTCGGTATATCTCAACCAATGAACACTGGAGGTGAATCCAATGCGCCATAGTGGGGGTCTAGAGTGATATGGACATGCACCATTAGTTACGGGAGTGAACTTCCACCCAGTCTAGTCTCTTAGGAAGTTACGGGACTGAACTGCCACCTAGATGAGTTAACTAGTCTACCAATCTTTAGTTCACTAATTGAAATAGAGTGAAGAGAGGAGGACATCATTGAATCATGGATAATGCGCTAGTCTAGTGATGATACCAAGTAAAATGTGAATTATTTGGTGATGATCCCATTGTTGCATGGTGACAAAACCAATGAAAAATCTAGACTCCACTCAACTAGTCAAACTGAAGTGAAAAATGAAGAGAATTTTCTCCCTAAACTTTAGGAGACTGGAAAAATACTAATAAATGTAGGAAAAACCTTAAGAAAAATAAATCCTAGGCGTGTGTGAAGTAACTCCAACACCGCCCCTAAACATCACTATGGTGAAAATAAAGAATGGGTCCCGACAACGAGGCCATGTTAGGGACCCAAATACAAAAAATACACTAAAATAAAGTGAGGAATGAGGGAAAACCTCATGGGAAACCCCCCCCCCCTCAAGGTACAATGTATGTAAAGAAAAGAACTGACAGTTCCTAGGAAACTGTGTTCTTCACTCCAAGATGACTTCGCATAGAATGGAACTTCTTCTCAGTGAAGGTATTGGTGAAGATGTTTTTCATGTGTTGTGCTAAAGGAAAAAATTGTAGGTCGATGATCCCATCATGTACTAAGTCCCAAATTTAGTGCATGTGGATCTCGATGTGATTCATCTGCTTCCTCTGAAAGGGATCTTTCCAGAACTTCAGAGTGGTCTAGTTGTCACACTAGATGATTATTGGCCAATGAAACTGAATGTCCAACTCGATGAGAAAATAATGTAGCCACATAGATTGAATGGTTATGTTAAACACCCCTCTGTACTATGCTTCAGTTGAAGATAGAAAAATAACAACCTACTTGTTTCTCGACCAATAGATAGGCCCATAACCAAGACTAAGTGAGTAACTAGATGTGGACTTGTGATTAGTGCTATCACCATCCCAATCAGAATTAGTGAAACTTATGAGATCCAATGTATATTCTACTGCATAATGAATCCTAAAGGTGATGGTTCCCTATACGTATCAAAGGATACACTTTGCAACCTTCCAATGTAGCTCATGCGGCTCATGCATGAACCTAGAAACTGCACCAACTGAATAGGAGAGGTATGTTTTGAAGTATGTGAGATACAACAAGATCCCCACTAGATTTTTGTACAGTGTGTTTTCAACCAATGGAGTCTCCCTTCCATCCTCAAGTTTGACTCCTGATAGGAAAGGAGTCCGAGAAGACTTGCAATTTGTCATATGAAGTATCTCAAGGAGATCTCATGCATACTTGTCCTAAGACAGTTTGATTCTTGATGTAGACGGATTGATCTCGAGTCTAATAAATAAGTGTAACGGACCCATCTCTATCATCAAGAACCTATCATGTAGAATCATCTTGACTACAGGAATCACTGAAGTCGAGCAACTGGTGATCAGAAAATCATCAACATACAGAACTAAGAGTAGAAGTGAATCAGTCGTCCTGAGCATGTAAACATTTAGGTCTGATTTACAATGTACAAAGTTCCATGACAATAGGTAGGAGTCCATATTTTCATACCATGCCATCAGAGCCTGCTTGAGGCCATAAAGAGACTTCTTCAGTCGACAGACCAAAGATGAATCCTGCATAAATACCTGGGGATGATCCATATAGATATCCTCAGAGAGATCAGCGTGAAGAAATTCATTCTTCAAGTCCATCTGATGGAATTCCCATCCCTTGGTTGCCACAATGCAAATGGAAAATGTATGGAATCCATCTTCGCTACTAGAAATAATATCTCATCATAGTCAAGTCCATGTACTTGTTGAAAGCCTTTGGAAAAAAGCATGGATTTTTATATGATAATCTGTCCATCCATTGCATTCTTGGTTCTGTAGACCCATCTGCACCTGACAAGATTCCTTCCAGAAAGAAAGGGAACCATATCCCAAGTCAGTCTCTCAAGGAGGGAGTTGTACTCCTCTTGCATGGCGGATTCCCAAAATGGATTTCCAATAGCCTCGCCATAATACTATGGATCTAAATATTTAAACAAGAAAATATGCCTAGGTGGAAATGGTTCAGTGGAAGTGAGTGCAAGAGGAGGCTCCTCAAAATCAAATTGATTCCTCCCAATATCGGTTGGATCACCAACAAGATCCCCTGCATCCTGAAGAGTAGTTTGATCCCACTTGGGCCTCTACTCTGGATCTGCATCTACATCTGGATGCACTGACTTTCAATCTCACTGTATTGAATCTATATCTAGATCATATGAATCATATGAATCATAACTCTTGTCTGAATAAGAGTCATCACGTGCATGTTCATCATCTCCGACAGGTGGAAGAATGAAGGTGTCTGCATGCGACTGTTGATGTACATGTGAGACACTTTCCTTGAATTGGACACTACGCTAGATGATGAGTCCATCTAAGGAAATATCAATGATGATGTATCCCTTCAGGCCTTCGAGGTATCCAAAAAAAATACAATCATTTCTATGTGGATCAAGTTCCTTCCTCTTTTGAAAGGGAATCCGGGCCCATGCACGTGAACCGTAAATACAAAAGTTTACTTCTAGTTTGAGGCTACTCCAAGCATTGTAGGGGATATTATATTGGACAGATCTATGGGGAGATATGTTTTGGTTTTAGATTTGACAATGAAGTGCTTTATCCCATAATCTCTATGGAAGTGACTTTGCATGTAGCATTCAATATGCCATCTCTTTTAGAGATTTGTTTTTCCACTCAACAACTCAGTTTTGTTGCGGAGTATAGGGAATTGTATGTTGCAATTGAATCCCTACCTCATGAAAATGATTATGGATCTCATAATTGACATACTCTCCCCCATTATTAGTTCATAGGACTTTGATTTTATTTCCTGACTGTATCTCAACCAGAGCTTTAAAATCTTTGAGGTGTTGAAAGACCTATGATTTTTTCCTAAGAAATTAAATCCATGTGAAACGTGAGAAATCATCAACAAAAATAAGAAAAAACCTCACTTTGTTGATTGATGGATGTGGAAAAGGGCCCACGAGGTCACTATGGATCAAATATAAAGGATAGGAAGCTCTCTGAGTCTTTCCTTTGTCGAATTTCTTTTGAGCGTGTTTTCCAAGAACGCATCCCTCACAGATTCCTTTGGAGAAATGGATGTCTGGTAGACCATAAACCAATATTTGCTTGCTAATTTATTTCATATATCTGAAATTTGAATTCCCAAACCTTTCATGCCATATCCTACTTCTTTCATCAGCATGGGTAAGAAGTAAAGAAAAACCTGGTTCAATAAATTCATAAAATGTATACAATCTAGATTAATGATTTACCTCACTGGTAGCAGCCTTGGAATTGGTTTGCATGTCATATATGTCCATTGCATTAGTTGTGAATATGAATTTCTTTCTGGTGCTAGAATTTTTCATATGATACATGGAGAGAATATTGACGAAAATTTTGGGAACATGCAACACATTCTCGAAGATTTTGTTGGTGAGTTCAATCCTTCCTTTGCTAGTGACCTTGACTTGAGAGTTCTCCCCCATTAAAATAGGAGGACCTTTTCATGTATCCAATGAATAATTGACTTCTTTTGTGGAATCCATGTTATGTAATTCTCCTAAATCTACGATCCAAGCATTGGGAGAGGAATTGATGCCAATCAAGGCATGGCTACAATTACCTTTCTTAGAATTCTGATCTTCTGGCTTCTTCTTCTTGGCACCCTTAGGGATGCGATATCCAAGGTTTTTTGGCTGAAGTATTTGGGTCATTAGATCTATTTTTTCCTTCATGCATGTGGATTCTGGATGGAATCCTTTATGGAAGTATATGCATTTCTCCCATTTTCTTCCCTTTCCACCTTTGAATCTAGAGGCATCGGTGAAGGGTTTTGAGTACCCTTCCTTCTTTGGATTTGCATGAGCTTTCCTTTTGTATTTATCTTTATATTTATGATATTGATGGCTTTCATATTGCACAATAAGTGCATTTTCCTTAGGGCCTTTTATTTTTCCCATGTTGATGAGCTTGGTTTGCTCTTGTGTCATATATTCGATAAATTCCTCAAGGGAAGGCATCTTCTAGGTGGCTACAGAGGCAAAATTGACTGAATGGAATGTGGATACAAACAACGAGAATTCAGGACTAGGTTTAGAGAGAATGTTGAGAACCATTTGTTTATCCTCCTTATATTTATCAACCCCACAAGCTTTGAGTTGCGATAGTAAATCTTTGTCTTTTGTAAAGAAATCTTGGAGATTGTCGAAGACTTTTGGATCCAATGTGAGAATTTCCACCTCAAACATGTGTCCCCTCATCTCCTCCTATTTTTCGAATATCCCTTCCATGGTGGTACAGATTTCACTCAGGGTTTTACAGGAATATATGTGAAAAAGGAGATCGGGAGAAATAAGATTGCAATTCATTCGATTTAGATACTTGGATTTTTGTATGGATGATGTCAGTTTTGTCTCTATATTCATGGTTAACCTTTACAATCCTCTTCTTCGAATATCCATGACCATATTCTCCTTCCATAAAAATAAGTTGTAAGGTGTAAGACTGAATTCTTTTGGGAATTCCATTTTTCCGTTGTCTTCAATCTTTGGTACCTGTAAAAATTTTTGGTGTATCTTTGATTAGCATTCCATCGACTCTGATACCATGTAAATGTGTTGAAACTACATAGAATATATATATCTAGAAAATATCATACACATTTGCAGAGAGAAATTGAGAAAGAAGAAGCAAGAGAGAAAGAATGGAAGAATTCTCATTAACCATATGAAAAATGAATAATTTACACTAGTTAAGGAATAGTTAGATTCGCCAAGGTTTCTATATTTTGAAATAAATTTTCATCCTTAAATTTATCCCTAAGTCCCTACTTGTATATTAAAGGGGATCAATGACATTTTTCACATTTTGGGTTTGGAACAAAATTTACTATAAATAACCACACTTAATAATGTGTGTGTGCAAGTTATTTTCTCTAACAAAGGTTGTAATATGTTCCGAGGAGCTATGGTACTTGCTAAGGATGTTCATGTGGGAACTTTGTTCCAGCTTGATGTGTGGACTATTGAGTGTAATATTTATTTTATTCCTATAGTGGAGAGATCTATATGATCTACAATTTCACAATTGAGACACCCTAAACAAGATCTTATTTTAGAAAGCAATCTAACTTCAAAGAAAACAATTCTATGGCACCAAATATTGGGCCATATAGGTAAGAAGGCCCTAAGGACCTTGAGAAACAAAATATTTTCAATGGATTGAATGATTGTTCTCTTGAATTTGATTTTTGCAAGAATTGCATATATGGAAAACAAATTCATGTACAATTTTATTCTAGTTCTCACAAATCTTATGGGTAGTTGAACTTAATCAATTTTGATTCACTTGGTCTAGTTAAATTTCCTTCAATTCCTAGGTTTTTGTGTTATGACTCATTCATTGATGATTATTCTAGAAGGACAGTGTGTATATTTTCTTAGAATTAAATCTGAGGTTTTAGTCGGTTTGAGGCGATCAAACATCTCTTGAAAGATCAAAATGGTAGCAAGATTAAGGTGTTGAGGACTAATAATGGCAATGGGTTTTGTTCTTTAGAGTTTGATAAGTTTCATAGGGATAAAGGAATTGAAATACATAATACAAATCCATATAGCCCTCAACATAATGGATTTCTAGAATGGATGAATAGAACGTTGATGGAGAGAGCTAGGAGTATGCTTAGTGAAGCCAACTTAGAGAAGAAGTTCTAGGTAGAAGAAATTTCTACTACATGTTACTTGATTAATATGTCTCCCACATTATGTTTTGTGGATAAGACCCCTATGAATTTCTATATGAGAGAGAAACCTTCACTTTAGCATCTTCATTTTTTTGGTTGTGAGGAATATGCTCATGTGCCTAAGGTAAATCGATCGAAGTAGAATAACAAGGTTGTGAAATGTATATTCATTGACTATGGCATTGGTGTGAAAGGGTACAAGATTTTCTATCTTGTGAATGGAAAAGTTTTGTATAGAAGGAATATTATTTTTAGAGAAGTTAATTCTTCTCCCATAGTAGTGCATCCAGAAAGTTGAACCAAATAATGAAAAATAAGTTAATGATGGACCGCATCAGGAAGATAGTTGAGAGATGACGCAAACCCCCTGCCTCTCCCAGGGTATTCTCCACCTCCCAGTCTAGGATCGATCAATTTCAAAGTTATATTGACTCTTAGGCTCTTTTTGAACTCCAATTTTAGTTTATACAGGCTCTTGTGAAGGTTCTTTGAAACCCACGAGCATTTTCTTGGAGCATTTTCCCTTGAGAAAAATCTAAATGGCAGACGCTAGCTTCCTCCACTAGGCCTTGTTCCTCGTACGAACTTGATCTATGACCTGGGACTTAAACCCAAAAGGTTCTCAACCTTCGGGCTTCAAAACCTTTGGAAATCACTCTTCCTTTCAACTCCCAAAGTGATATACCCCAAACTCACAATATTTATTCATGTGTCCACCTCTAAATTGCCGGTCATGATGAGTCCTCATCCCCTGGATTTGGACGATCTCTGACCTTCTCTACATTATTTCCTTTATCCTAGAGTTATATACCTCCGAATAGAACAAAATGTTGATGTGTGTCCCTTCTACGATCGATGGTTGTGGAAAATTATGGCCTTCGGGATTCGAGCTTCCTCCACCTTTGCACAATCCCTTCCCCAAAGTTCCTTTCCTCCAAAAATCACAGATCTGTTGACACTTTTCGGTTGTTGGCAAATGGTCACTATCACTTTTCTCCTTCGATACTTCAGCCATCTCACTCCCTTTCACTCCTTTAAACCTCTCAATTCTCTAAGTGACGAAGGATCTTGACAATTATCCTTCGCACAACTATCTGAGATCTGACGGTCCCCAAGTCCCTGGCGATATCCCACGATATATTCATTGTCACTTCTCCAAATATTCCATTCAAATGATCACAATCATTGGCCCTCTTGTGCTTAACTTTCTGAGGTATATGAGACCCATGTCTACTCTTTGTGTGCTCCTCCTGCACTATAGAATGTTGGACTTAGGAATCTACTAAGTATTCTCCTCGACACTTCTGGTTGCTATCTCTCTTGAGCTTAGGTTATAGAGGTATATGAGACCTCCACCTTCTCTCTGGGCACTCTCTTTGAACTCTAAATGTTCAGAATCAGAAAAATTTCTAAGTCTTTTCTCCTCAAAGAATTAGGTTTCTATCTCTTTTGTACTTATTCCTCCAAGGTTCTAAAGACTTGGGTGCACTCCTTATGATGTTGGAACTCTACAATTCCTATTTGTTCTTCCTATGAATAGTAATTTTGAAAACGAATCTGCCTACACACTCCTTTCATGGCTCTATTTTTTCTCTGCACTACTACTATCAAAGATTTAACATGATCTCTCCTGAGCTTCTCTGAGTTAAACTTAACTCTGTCAATGCACTCCTTGCGGACAATGTAAACTCCTTGCATGATCTCTCAAAAGAGAAACAATTGGAACTTATTCTAATTCCACAGACTCATGTATTTAACCACAAAATACATTCACAAGCACAAGAACAGATATAAACAAAGAATTTAAATGAACATAAAGCCTACCATTCATCCATATAAACATAGTAACATCAAAACCAAAAAGTTGGATCTAAGATTCTATATTATATTCATTCAAGTGATAAAATATACATAGATACAAGAAGTCCTCCACTACTCCTTCAAAAGACTTATAGAACACTCTCTGGCTCTCTACAAAAACAACAACTTTAATGGTTTTTTTCTCAATAACCCCCACTAGTGAACAAGAAAATAAATTATATACACGAAGGGGCTTCTCAATCCTTCCCTCCTTTCTGCCTACTGCTTACCTATCACAATAATGATAATTTACAAAATAGATCAGAGCCAAGCTCGAGATCTGTACAATACATCTATACATTAAGGAGATTACATTCTGAAAGGATATTTTTGGGATGGCCTCAACCTCCATACATTAATTACATTTATTTTCATTAAATTCAAATTCAAAAAGGTGTGTTCCCCTTTATATATTCCAAATCAGCTTCATACATGTGTTGGATGATGTGTTGTTCTCCAGCCTGTCCATGTCTTATTGTTGATGTAGATGCTACTGCATCATACTCCTCTGGAAAAAAATCCATGGACTCCTTTCCATGAGGCATCGGTGAAGGGTTTTGAGTACCCTTCTTTATTTGTATTTTCATGAGATTTCCTTTTGTCTTTATCTTTATATTTATTATATTGATGGCTTCCATCTTGCACAATAAGTGCATGCACCTTTGGGCCTTTGATTTTTCCTATGTTGATGAACTTGGTTTTCTCTTGTGTCGTAGATTCAATAAATTCCTCAAGAGAAGGCATATTATAGGTGGCTACATAGGAGAACTTGACTAAATGGAATGTGGATATGAACATGGAGAATTTAAGACTAGGTTTAGAGAGAATGTTGAGAACCACTTGTTTCTCCTCCTTAGATTTATCAACCCCACAAGCTTTGAGTTGCGATAGTAAATATTTTCATTTTGTAAAGAAATCTTCATGATTGTCGAAGCTATCTGGATCCAATGTGATAATTTCCACCTAAAACATGTGTCCCCTTATCTCCTCCTATTTTCTGAAGATCCCTTCCATGGTGGTCCAGGTTTCATGGGGGGGTTTATAGGAAGATATGTGAATAAGGAGATTGGGAGAAATGAGACTGCAAATTGTTCTGAATGATTCATTCATTCCATTTAGATACTTGGATTTTTCTATGGATGATGATGGTTTTGTCTCTATATTCATGGTTAACCTTTACAATCCTCTTTTTAGAAGATGCATGACCACATTCTCCTTCCATGCAAATAATTTTTAAGGTGTAATACTGAATTCTTTTGGGAATTCCATTTTTATGTTGTCTTCAATCTTTGGTTCCTGCAAAATAATTTGGTGTAGCTTTGATTATCATTTCGTTGACTCTTATACCATGTATATGTGTTGAACCTTCACAAAATAGATATATCTAGAAAATACCACACACATTTGCAGAGAGAAATTGAGAAAGAAGAAGCAAGAGAAAAAGAATGGAAGAATTCTCATTAACCATATGAAAAATGTGTAATTTACATATGATATACTCTGTATAGCTCAAACATTGCACACTAGAGGTGAAGACAATGCACCATAGTGGTGGTATAGAGTGATATGGACACACACCAACAATTACGGGAGTGAAATACCACCTATTCTAGTCTCTCGGGTAGTTACGGGAGTGAACTTCCACCTAGCTAAGTTAACTAGTCTATCATTCTTCAATTAACTGAGTGAAACAGAGTGAAGTGAGGAGGAGATCAGGGAATGATGGGTAATACACTAGTCTATTGATGATCCCAAGGACAATGCGCATTAGCTGGTGATGATCCCAATGTTTCATGGTGGGAAAACCAATGCAACATCTAGACTCCACTCAACTAGTCAAACTGAAGTAAAAACTGAAGAGAATATTCTCCTAGAGGAATATTCTCCCTAAACTTTAGGAGACTGGATAAATACTAATAAACATAGGTAAAACCTTAGGAAAAATAAATCCTAAGTGTGTGTGAAGTAACTCCAACATTTTTACAAAAATATCGCCAAACATTTTATAGTTTTCATATTAAGGACTAGTCAGATTCGCCAAGGTTTCTATATTTTGAAATAGATTTTCATCCTTAAATTTATCCCTAATTCCCTAATTGTATATTAAAGGGGATCAATGAAATTTTTCACATTTTTTGTTTGGAACAAAATTTACTATCAATAACCAAACTTTTTTTGTTTGTTTGTTAGTTTGCTCGTGACATGTGAGACTAACCTGTGGCTAAGAAACCGCGACTCAGGGGAATCCAAGTCGTCAAAATCACCCGGGGATCTCACCCGGCCTGAGCCACACCAACCCTTAACATGGTTGGATTTTTTGTCCCTGCAGGTTTCAAACCAATGAATTTAACATAACATAGTGCCTTAAAACCACACTCTATCACCGATTGTCCTACGCCTCGGGGACATCAATAACCACACTTAATAATGTGTGTGTGCAAGTTATTTTTTCTAACAAAGTTTGTAAGATGGTCCGAGGAGCTATGGTACCTGCTAAGGATGTTCATGTGGGAACTTTGTTCGAGCTTGATATGTGAACTATTGAGTGTAACAGTTCTTTTATTCATATAGTGGAGAGATCTATATGATCTACAACTTCACAATTGAGACCCCCTAAATAAGATCTTATTTTAGAAAGCAAGCTAACTTCAAATAAAACAATGTTATGGCACCAAACATTGGCCCATATAGGTAAGAAATCCCTAAGGACCTTGAGAAAAAAAATATTTTCGATGGATTGAATGATTATTCTCTTGAATTTGATTTTTGCAAGCATTGTATATATTGAAAACAGATTCCTGTACAATTTTATTCTAGTTCTCACAAATCTTATGGATTGTTGAACTTAATTAATTTTGATTCACTTGGTCTATTTAAATTTCCTTCGATTCCTAATTTTTTGTGCTATGACTCATTCATTGATGATTATTCTAGAAGGATAGTGTGTATATTTTTTCAGAATTGAATATGAGGTTTTAGTCGGTTTGAGGCACTTAAACATCTCTTGAAAGATCAAAATGGTAGCAAGATTAAGGTGTTGAAGACTAATAATGGAAATGAGTTTTGCTATGTAGAGTTTGATAAGTTTCAGAGGGAGAAAGGAATTGAAATACATAAGACAAATCCATATACCCCTCAACATAATGGATTTTTAGAATGGATGAATAGAACATTGATGGAGAGAGCTAGGAGTATTCTTAGTGAAGCCAACTTAGAGAAGAAGTTCTGGGTAGAAGCAATTTCTACTACATGTTACTTGATTGATATGTCTCCCACATTATGTTTTATGGATAAGACCCCTATGAATTTCTATATGAGAGAGAATTCTTCACTTTAGCATCTTCATTTTTTTGGTTGTGAGGAATATGATCATGTGCCTAAGGTAAATCGATCGAAGTAAATTAACAAGGTTGTGAAATGTATATTCATTGACTATGGAATTGGTGTGAAAGGGTACAAGCTTTGCAATCTTATGAATGGAAAAGTTTTGTATAGAAGGAATATTATTTTTAGAGAAGTTAATTATTCTCCCACAGTAATGCATCCAGAAGAGGATGAGAAGTTAGTGGTTCAACAACCACCCAACAACAAGAAATTTGAACCAAAGAACAAAAAATAACTTAATGATGGACCTCATCAGGAAGATAGTTGAGAGATGACGCAAACCCCCTGTCTCTCCTAGGGTCTTCTCGACCTCCGGGTCTAGGATCGATCAATTTCAGAGTTGGATCGACTCTTAGTCTTTTTTTGAACCCCAATTTTAGTTTACACATGCCCTCCTTAGTTCTTTGTGTAGGTTCTTTGAAACCCGTGAGTGTTTTCTTGGTGATTTTTCCCTTCAGAAAAATCTAAATGACAGACACTAGCTTCCTCCACTAGGCCCCATTCCTCATACGACCTTGATCTGTGACCTAGGACTTAAACCCAAAATGAGCTCAGCCTTCGGGTTTCATAACTTTTGGCAACCACTCTTCCTTTCAACTCCCAAATTGATATACCCCAAACTCATGGGATTTATTCACATGTCCACATCCAAATTGTCCATCAAGATGAGTCCTTGTCTCTAGGATTCAGATGATCTCCAGTCTACTCTTCATTCTTCCTTTTCTCCCGTATTTCTCTACCTCCGAATAGAAAGATCTGTTGATGCATGTCCCTTATGCCATCGATGGTTGTGGAAAATTATGGCCTTCAGGATTCGAGGTTCTTCCACCTTTTCAAAAACCCTTTCCCGAAGTTCATTTCCTCTAAAACTCATAGATCTGTTGACACTTTTTGGTTGTGGGTGAATGGTCACAATATCTTCTCTCCTTCAGGACTTCAACCATATCACTCCCTTTCACTTTTTAAACATATGAATTCTCTAAGTGATGAAGGATCCTGACAATTATCCTTTGCACAACTATCTGAGATTTGATTGCCCCCAGCTCCCTGGTGATTCCCCCCGAGATATTCAACGTCTCTTCTCCAAATCATCCCTTCAAAGGATCATGGTCGCTGACCCTCTTTAGCTTAACTTCTTGAGGTATATGAGACCTATGTTGGCTCTCGGTGCGCTCCTCCGACAGAATGTTGGAATTAGGAATCTCCTAAGTATTCTCCTCTACACTTTTGGTTTCTATCTCTCTTGAGCTTAGGTTCTAGAGGTATATCATACCTTCACCTTCCCTTTGGGCACTCTCTTCGAACTATGAATGTTCAGACTCAGAAAACTTTCTAAGTCTTTTCTCCTCAAAGACTTAGGCTGCTATCTCTTTTGGGCTTGTTCCTCCAAGGTTCTAAAGCCTTGGGTGCAGTCCTTACGACCTTGGAACTCTACAACACCTATATGTTCTTCCTATGAATAGTAACTCTGAAAATGAATCTGTCTACACACTTCGTGAGTGGATCTATGCTTTCTTTGCACTACTATTATCAAAGATTTAACATTATCTCTCCTGAGATTCTATGATTTAGACTTAACTCTATCAATGCACTCCTTGTGCACAATGTGCACTCCTTGCATGAGCTCTCAAAAGAGAAACAATTGGAACTTATTCTAATTCCATAGAATCATGTATTTAACCACAAAATACATTCACAAGCACAATAACAAATATAAACAAAGAATTTAAATGAACATAAATCCTACCATTCATTCAGATAAACATACTAACATCAAAACCAAACATTTGGATCTAATCTTATATCTTATATTCATTCAAGTGATAAAATATACATAGATACAAGAAGTCCTCCACTGCTCCTTCAACATAGTTATACAACACTCTCTAGATCTCTATAACAACAATGAATTCAATGAGTTTTTTCTCAACAACCCCCACTAATGAACAAGAAAATAAATTATATACATGAAGGGGCTTCTTGATCCTTCCCTCCATCCTACCTACTGCTTACCTATTACATTAATGAGAATTTACAAAATAGATCAGAGCCAATATCGAGATATGTACAATACATCTATACATTAAAGATATTACATTCTGAAAGGATCTTTTTGGGATGGCCTCAGCATACATTAATTACATTTATTTTCCTTAAATTCAAATTCAAAAATATGTGTTCCCCTTTGTATATTCCAAATCAGCTCCATACATGTGTTGGATGATGTGCTTCTCTCCATCCTTTCCTCCTCTTAATGTTGATGGAGATTCTACTGCATCATACTCCTCTAGAAAAAAATTCATGGATTCCTTTCTATGATCTCCTGCACTATCTTTCCTTGCTTCTAGATCTCTTATTCACTTACCCAGCTAGCATATTCTTTTGGATGGACTTTCCACTTCACAAGGTATTCAAAATAAGTTTTTTTGTTGGTCCTCTTTTCAATTATCTGATATATGATCGTATCCATAGGTGTCTTCTCTGCTACAGGAATTTGTTTTTCCCATTTTATCCTCCTTTGATCATCTAACCCTCCTTCTGCATCTTCCTTGTAAATATACACGTATGCAACATTAAAAATTGGCAATATTCCTACATTGTCTGGCAGCTCAATTTTATAAGCGTTTGCTGCAAATTTTCTGAGGATCCTGCATGGTCCTATATTTTTCATTTTAATCTTGTTATATGTTCCCCTCTAGAACCTTTCCTTCCTAAAGTGTGATAAAACCTGATCTCCCACTTCAAATTGAAGATCTCTCCTATGTTGATCAACTTTGTCTTTGTACTTTGTGTTGTTGTCTTGCAGCCGCTTCTTGATCTCACCATGAAGTTTTTGTGTCTCTACAACAAAATATTCTTCTCCTCCACTTTTGAACTCATTATGTCCCAAATATCTAAACTTTGATATCTCTCTTGGGTGCATTTCATACACTATCTGGAATGGAGTTTTTCCTATGCTCCTATTTAGTGAATCATTATATGCAAATTCGTCTTGTGGAAGAATTTGATCTCACTGACTGTGGTGCTCAGTGACTAAGCTTCTCAACAAATTCCCCAAATATTTTTTTTCCATCTCAAACTGTCAATATTTATGAGGATGATATGTTGAGATAAAGGACAAATATGTCCCCAATTTCTTCCATAGCCTTCTCCAGAAATGACCAACAAATTTGGTGTCCCTTTCTGAAACAATGCTCCTGGCAAATCCATGTAGTCTCAAAACTTCTTTGAAAAATAAACTTGTTATCTGTGTAACATCATTTTTATTTTTCATGGTATAAAGTGTGCCATTTTGGAAAATATGTGAACTACCACAAATATGGAATCACTTCCCCTTTGGGTTCTTGGAAATCCCAACACAAAATCCATGCTAATAACATCCCAAGGCATATCTGGAATAGGCAAGGGCTGATAAAGACCAATGTTTTGTTGTATTCATTTTGTATAATGGAAAATTCTTCATTTTTTCACAAATTTCTTCACATCAGATCTCATACCTGGCCAATAGTATGATCAACTCAACTGTGTGAATCTTTTATTATTAACAAAATGTCCTGCTAGGCCTCCACTATGCTTCTCTTTCAACAAATTATCTCTCATTGAGCATTTTGGTATGCACAATTTCCTCCCGTTGTGTTGTGTTCATTTCGTCAGTTGGGTGAGAAGAATAAGGGCACTTGCATGCCTAGTTGGGCCTGATAAACAAGATATAGGTTAGTCCATGAGTTGAACAAGCCAAGCACATGTAAAAAACAAGTAAACAAACTAAAATAACTAAGGAAATAAAACTAGAATGCATAAGAAACTTTTAGAACCAGAAACAATCAACCAATGACCAAAATTATGCCACCAATGGATAACTACATTAGTTGGAAAAACATCATAGAGAAAAATGAGGACTTATGAGTCCCCTCTTCCTCCTTGGGAGGGCTCTTGAGTTCCCTAATGAATATCTCTTCTTTCAATGGAACAAAAATTGCAAATAATGAATAAAATCAATGCCTATTCCCCCAAGAGGTGAGTGGAATGGCCTACTGGAATGATGCTAGAATGATCCTAGGAGAAAAGTGGATTCTCAAGGGAGAATTGAGGCAGCATAAGAATACTATGAAGATCATGATTTCTTAGTGCACCCATGGCTTCCATTTATATAATTTATTCAAGGCAATATTCAACTGGTTCTTAGTGTGAACAAGAGGCCCTTTAGTGCACCCTTTGGTCCTTGACCAACCCCCCATTCAGAATTTTCCTAGATCTTAAGGTCAAATCAATTTGGGAGGTGGTCCATAAGTGGTTGGGGGGGAGACAAGAACCATAAATGTGTCGTTCATAGGAGTGCATTTATTTTCTCATACACAGTCATGCATATGGCGCATTGTGTGCTCTAAGGGCTTCTTTGGACCGTGCACTATGCATGCGCTTCCTTTAGTGAGTTGGAACATGTCAATTTTTTTACAATTGTATAGTTTTTTCCTTTTGAAATGAATTTTGGTGTTTCAAGTGAACTAATAGTTGTTTTCATTTCTGTATTTTTGTAACCATTTGTGTGCACAATGTTGCAGCTGAAATTTCAATGATAACAGATGCCTCATGATGTGTCAGGTTAAGAGCATACGTATAGCCGAAATACATCAATGTTTCTTCTACTGAGAGTGCAATGGTAATGAAGAGTGTTGAGAGGAACTACAAGAATGATCCATCGAAGAGAGAGGGGAAACTATGGGACCCAAATCTTTCTCTATGGAGAAAAACGAGGTGGGAATACCCCAGGCTCATATCTTGTAACTCAAGATGTAATACAATGACTAAAGTTGTATGTTGATGTAGATAACTACAGTGCCCTCCAGGGCGGTTTGATAACAAAAGATGAAAATTCTAAATGGTGAAAATACTCTAAAAAGAGGCAAGGACGCACGTAAGAAGTGTCTATGAATCGTAGGCATTGATGGCCTAACAAATTCAGAGGTCTTCGGCTAGTATAAAACAACGAAAATAGTTGCATAGTAAGACCCACTGTAACATGATATTTAACTGAATTCAGATTTTACGGGGGTTAACATAATCAAAGAGAAATGGTGTTTATTTGTGTGTCATATGACACTCCTCATTAGAAATGTAATGAGAATCAAGATATTATCGCCAATCTAGAAACTATGATGATGTTGACATAAAGGGAGACGCGACTCCAAGAAGCAAAGGGCTTCATGAAATCCACAGAAATAAGATCAGAAACTGATAGGGAACATGAACGAAGTCAAGATGTGGTGAGATTCAAGACTTCTCTTGGTTGGGGGTATGTGTGAAGGATGAGAGGCAACAATCAAAAATTGTATCTAGTGTTAGGGGGACGACTAGATATGGGGCTAAATTTTGCTAGAGTCTTGACAAAGTGGACAAACTCAAAGATCAGGGGTACATGGACTGTGGGATACTCAGGGTTTATAAAAAATGTTAGAATGAACAAAGGAGAGTGGATTCCCCAACCAATGGAGACATGGGTTGCATTTCCAGTAAAAGAAGGTCATCAAGGGTGATGACAAAAAGATACGTAAATGTGGGAAAAAAAGGATTTTTACAATTACCAAATAAAATAAAAAATAATTTGGGATGAGTGTACAGATATAGAAATGGGTTCCCTAGTGCGATATGTCTTGGTATGTGAGGGCATAAGTTGCGAAGAGAACTAGTGGAGGGTGGGGGGTACATGGGTGAGTTTCTATATGAGGTAGATGAATGTATGCTAATATGCAGATGGGAAAACTGATTTGTGGATGAAATGGAGGGTTAATGATACTACAGAGGTGTATTCAAAATAGAACCAAGATGAGATAGCCTGGTAGTCCATTGGGAAAGCTAGAAAAATGATGAGAAGAAACATGTGGCTTATTCTTGTAATGCCCCTATATTTTACTAAGGGTCATTAAGTTTCCTAAACATTTTAAGAAAGTAAACTGAAAAAAAACTTCATAACACAATATTGACTTTTATAACAACAACTTTAGTAACTAGATTTATCAATAAATACTAAATGATGTACAGTATGAAATAAATACATAACTTAACAAGTACCTAGATCTGATGCTAAATCCGGTTGCCTCTTTTCTTTGCTGTTGCCTTTCTGCTCCCTGCTACACAGATCAACCCTGCCACAAATAGGAAAATAACTGCCCAAAACTACTGTCCTCCCTGCCAACTAGGAAAACTACCTAGCTCCAGGATATCTACGGATATCCTGGCCCTCCGTGACCAAAACCTCCAGCAACTCGGTGCCTCCCCTGATCAAAAGCCACAGTCCAAAACACTCTGTTCCTTGCTCCCAGAAAGCCAATAGTCCACAAAGAATACAACAGGTTCACAGCCAATACCACAATGCACAACAAATACCACAGTGCATAGAAATTCTTCTCACCGCACAATGCAATGGCTCTCAGCCAATACAACTAGCTCAGCAATACAGTCCGCAGCATCCATCCCCGCTGAATGGTGCGCCCATCCCCCTCTTCTCGTCCCTTATTCCTCCCTGCTGACTAATGCAATTACTCCACAACCTCCCATGTCCTCCGTCCTGCATCCCCCTTTAATATTTTATCGCCTCGGGATTTCTGGGCTATCCCCCTCTGCATACACCACCCCCTGGTCATACGCAACTCTTATTATATCTTTTCTTTTTTATCTCTTAAATTTATGTCACAGGTCATTAAATGTGATCAACAGTTAATTTATTAGTTTGTTAACTGCAATTATCCCTTAATTAAATCTTACTTAATAATATTTATCCATTTATCAATTTAGGGTCGTTACATACTCCCACCCTTCAAGAAAATTCATCCCGAAGTTTAAGGTATCTGATGGTACAAAGGAAAAGAGCATGGTTCGTACATTCACAACAAGTAATTGCATTAACAGTAAATAAGTCAAGAAATCTCATACATACTAGTGTATGTGTACAAGAAATGCATGTGTAGCTAGTACATGCAAGTCTCGGGCATGTACTAATAATAAAACTATCATCCTTTAGTAATTTATGCATACAGTCAATTCAGTCAGCAAGACTAGTCTTTTATAAAAGACAACAATTAATCAATTGTTTTAAAAATTTCTTTAATCACAATTATCTGGTTTAACAATTTTATTTTACACAGCTATAGTTTAGTTAATGAATATTCATATATATACACATTCTCTTTTTTTTTCTTGAAGGGACGACATCACATTCAAAAAGGTGGTGTTACCTACACCCCACCTTCGATAATCTTGTTCTCGAGGTGGTCAAAATAGTGAAGGATAGTGTTGCCGTAGGGTCTCGACATCCTCCCAAGTAGCATATCCCGGACTATACTTGTCCCACTGGACCTTAACTTGGTCTACCAGACGGTTTCTGAGCTATCAGACTCTACGGTCCAATATGCGTAACGGTTCGACCATGAGGGTTCCCACGTCCGATACCTGCAATTCTTTCCAATTTAGTTTATGTGATTCATCAGCAACGTAATGATGTAAAACGGATACATGAAATACATTATGAGTTTTATGCAAGTGGGGTGGTAGTACGAGACGATAGGAAATGGTTCTGATTTTCTCTTGGACCCTAAATGGCCCTATAAACCGTGGTGACAACTTTGTCCCCTTCCCGAACCGTATGGTACTCTTATTAGCCCTGATATAGATGAAAACTTGGTCCCCCACTTCATAACTTCGGTCGGTCCTGTGTGCATCAGCATAACTTTTATGTCTATCCTATGCTTCCTTTAGCCTCTGCCTGATCTGAATCACCTATTCCTCCATTTCCTGAATCAATTCTGGCCCAATTGTCACTCGGTCCTCTAGTCTATCCCAACTCAATGGTGTTCTGCATGGCCTTCCATACAAAGCTTATTATGGTGGCATCCTGATGGAACTATGATGGCTGTTATTGTAGGCAAACTCTACCAAAGATAAGTACTTCTCCCACTGGGTTTGATTATCCATTACATACATCCTAAGCATGTCTTCCATAACTTGATTTACTCTCTCAGTTTGCCCATCTGTTTCAGGATGATAAGTTGTTCTTAAGTTCAAATGACTCCCCAACGGCGACTGTAAACTTGTCCAAAACCTAGATGTGAATATTGAGTCCCTATCTGAAATGATCTTTTTAGGTATCCTGTGCAAACGAATAACCTCGCTTATGAACACTCGTGCCACATCGGTAACATTGTAAGTGTCTCTAACTAGAATAAAATGAGCACTCTTGGTTAACTTATCCACTATCACAAGAATGGCATTGTGTATATGAGATGTGAGTGGCAATCCTACTACGAAATCCATAGAGATGACTTCCCATTTGGACATAGGAACATCATGAGGTTGTAGGAGGCCTGTCGGGTGATGGTGCTTGGCCTTCACTTGTTGAAACTCTAAGAATCTGGCGACGAAATGGACTACATCGCGCTTCATGCCTAACCAAAAGAAGAGTTTCTTCATCTCCGCGTACATCTTCTACACGCCCGGATGCGCACAATAAAGTGATCTATTGGCTTCCTTCAGTATGATGCTTCAAATATCCCCATTCGCCAGGATGTACATCCTTCCTCGATATCTTAACAATCCCTCTGTTTCTAGATTATATCCTTCATACTTTGGTTCTAACTCTCTCCCACTCTGGAGGTTTGAAGTAACCTTTAAATACCAATTGTCTCCTAGTAGTTGTGCCAACACCTGTTCCCTCAGACTAACCTTTAAGGTCACCAAGGAGAAGATACGTGGTTTCCTACTCAAGGCATCTGTGACCACATTTTCCCTTCCCTTTATATATGAAATACCAAAATCATACTCAATCATAAACTCACTCCATCGCCTTTGCCTGGCATTCAGATCTCTTTGGGTGAAGAGATGTTTTAAACTTTGATGGTCTGTTTTGAGTTCAAAATTTTGACCCACAAGATTGTGCCTCCAAAGTTTCAGAGCTAGCATTACAACTGCCAACTCTAAATCATGGGTCGCATATAACTCCTTGTGCTTCTTCAAATTTCTTGACGCCTAAGCTATCACTCCTCCATCCTGCATTAGCACATCCCCCAACCCTTGTTTTGAGGCATCCATGCAGACCATGAAGTCCTTTTCCATATCTGGCACTCGTAGAATTGGCGCACTAGTTAGTAACCTCTTAAGCTCAATGAATGCACTATTACATTATTTTGTCCATTCATACTTGACCCCTTTACGTTGCAACGTGGTGATGGGTTTCGCTATTTTTTAGAATCCTTCCACAAATCTCCGGTAATAAACTGCTAGCCCCATGAAGCTCCTCACCTCATGTGCATTTTTCGGCACTGGCCATTCCAGAATGGCCTTTACCTTTTCTAGGTCCACTGAGATTCCTTCGCCTGAAATGATATGACCTAAATAGTGGATCTCTTTCTGGAAGAAGGAACACTTCGACGACTTTCCATACAATTTGTTCTTCCTAAGGAAAGACAACACTATTCGCAAGTGTTTCTCATGTTATCTTTCATTCCTGGAATAGATGAGAATGTCATCTAGAAAAACTTGTACAAATCGATCTAAGTACTTCCGGAATACACCGTTCATGAGGCTCATGAATACTGCTGGTGCATTAGTCAATCCGAAAGGTACTACAACAAACTCGTAATGTCCAAATCGAGTTCGAAAGGCAGTTTTTGGGATATCACTTTCCTTGATCCTTAACTAATGATACCCAGATCAAAAATCGATCTTTGAAAATACTGTCACTCCCTTCATCTGATCGAAGAGGTCATCTATTCACGGCATTGGGTACCTATTCTTCACTGTAGCACGGTTCAGGTCCCTGTAGTCTATACACAGCCGTAAGGATCCATCCTTCTTCTTTACAAAAATTACCGGTGCACCCCAAGGTGAGACACTAGGCCTTACTAGCTTTGAATCTAGTAACTCCTTCATCTGCATTTGCAATTCACAAAGTTCTGGCACTGTCATTCGATACAGAGTCTTGGATATTGGTTCTGCACTGGGTTTTAGCTCAATGGTAAAATCAAGCTCCCTCTCAGATAATCCTGGTAATTCGTCTGGAAAAACATCCTGAAATTCTGACAATACTGGGTACTGATCCAATGAGGGTCCCTTCCTTTCTCTCACTACCTCCACTACATAAAGTTGACACCCTTGTCTCAAGCATCACTTGACCTTCATAGTTGATATAAAGCATAATGACACTTTTCTATGTATACCCTGAACCTCTATCGGTTTTCCTTCATCATTGACACAAAACACCTTCTTTGCGAAACAATCTATCAAGGCTCGATGAGCTGCTAACCAATCCATTCCAATGATTAATTCATATGCCCCAAGAGTAGTGATGTATACCTTCCACTTGGTAGTGCACACTCCTAGGTCTACTACACAATTATCGACACTAGGTCCTACAACTTGTTTCTTCCCCGAAGCCATCTTGACTTGCTTAAAGTCATCGTGCTCATAGGCTGCCAACCCACTCTTTTCTAATGCAGATCGTGAAATGAAACTATCTGTTGCACCAGAATCAAACAAAATCTTAACATTAACATAATTTAGCATACCCGACGACTCCACTACGGTGGATTGATGTTCATCCTGGTGGTTATCAACCGCTTTGTAAATATGGTGGCTGCTACTTGCTTTCCCCATCGGTGCCTTTCCTTCATAATGCATGAACCCTGGTTGAAACTCTGGGTAGTCACGCTGGTAATGGGGTCCCCCACACCCCCAATAGGTGACACCAGGTGGACCCGGTGCATTACTACATGGTTGTCCTTGAAATGAGTTTCTTCCCCTGGAACCTCTGCCCCTACGAGTTGTTCCCCGAGATGGTCGTGGACCTGTCTGCACCATTGGTGATGAACGAGATGCTGCACTAGCTGCCATTGAAATCCCTACAGATACTATCCTTGGCACATTTCTGTTACCATAAGGTTGTGGCCTTGAGCCCCCTCCCTTAGTAAATGTCCTCAGGGTCTTTCCTATGAACCTAGGGCGATGTGGAAATGTCAATCTTGTACCCCCTTTTAGGTTTATGTGTTCTTCCGCGTAACACGCACTCTCTACCGCCTCTGCCACTAAAGAAGGTTTCCACATTTGCACCATAGCTCTTATTTTCGGTTTCAATCCATAAACAAAGTGCTCTGCTTGTTGTTGGTCAGTGTCCAAATATGAAACGTATTTAACCAGTTCCATAAACCTGATCTCATATTCTTCCACAGTCCTGTTTCCTTGTACTAAGGCATGAAATGCCCCTACTTGCTATTCCTCGTAGTATGTTGGTAGATACTTCCTTCGGAACCTCTCCTCGAAGAGTTCCCAAGATACTATGTTTGGGGTAAGGTGTAGTTGTATTTCTAAGTTTCCCCACCAGTTCAAGGCGCTATCTCTTAACTGGAAAATTGCAATCTTTGCCTTTGAATTGGATGCATAGTCCCCTAAGGAAAAACACCTTGTCATGCCTTCCAACCATGCTTCCACGTGTTCACTGGCGCGACCCCCGAAAAAATACAGAAGTTTGATTTTCTGCAACTCTCGAGTGACGTCTTCAAGTGGAAGTCCTCCCGTTGAATCCCTTGATGCTTCTCGATTACCCATTCCAAATGGTTGGGGTTCCACTTCAGTCCCTGTTGGTTGGCATCCCTTTAAAGTCTCGTTGATGGCTTCTAACGAGCGTAGTATGAGAGCTAGTTTGGGCGATGGTGGTGGTGGTGCTGGTGGCGTGGGTGGAGCCCGTGACGTCACTCCCCGGCCTCGACCTCTTTGAGTCTTGGCCATCTAGTATGACTTAACCTGCATCACCCAAGGCTATCAGGGTGAGTTCCAGGACGTTTCAAATTAGCGCTACTCAAACTTAGAAACAAGGTTAGGCGTAAGTTTTCTTTACTTGTCTGTAAACAGACATTACTCCATAAGGGGAATTGGCTCGGTTTTGGGTTAGGATTAAGCATCTAAGCTTGTTCAACATCGAACTTTAAGGTAGGATAACCTTACACTTTAATAACATAGTTGAATTAAAATTATTATTTACATTAATTTAATCCATTTTAACTTTATAATTTTATTCGTCTCTACGTATGCATGTAGTTAGGTGTATATACTTTACCTTCTGTATTGCTCACGACCCTTGGCTCCTAATTGCCAAATCCCCACTTGGGTTTCGGGGCTTCCTTATGCCCGCTGCCGAGAGTGTCCTTCCCTCACAGATTCCAGATCTCCGATATGTTCCTAGCACTTTAGCCCCTAAGCTATGCTCGTGATCCACATGACCTTGCCTTGTGACCGTAGCTTTATTCCTTATTGGGATTTTGGATATCGTGCTATCGATCTGCATGAATCTCGTTCCTACGGAATTCCTGATATCCCGATGCCCGATGAGCCTCTTCCTTGGGTGCTAGCCTTTCCGGATACATCGAGATCCATGTGACCATAGTCCTAACTCCTGTCGGGATTCGGGGTTTCCCACAACAAAGATTCGACGCATACTGAATCTTGAATCCCTGATCTCTGATTTTGTGATATGATTAAGTCTTAATTAAACAGTCGTTAATTAATCCTTAACGAAGGTTTAAGTTTTAAGTTAATTACGTCGGGCCTTCGGGGTTCGCAAGTTCTCCTGACGTGATTTTCTCATCACCGAGAATCTTGAAATGTCGAATCCCGATCCCTCGGGATCCCCTGACATGCGTCCTCATAGTGAACGGCTCAGATCTCATCAGGAAATCACGGATCATGATTTCGTGTTGCGCAATTTCCTTAACCTTGAAAAATACGAAGAACAAAACTCTGACGGCGCCCGATCCTTTGCCACCTGTCCTCGCAGATGGATGGTCCTGATTGTACCGAGATTTTCCTACGGGTTTCCTGAATATTCCCAGATGATGGACACCTATCCTTCACTTTGACTCTAGTGGTCCCACCATGCTTACATCACCGTCAGGATATCGCCGATCGCGATTCCCAGCGATGCATTTTCCTTATCTTCGAAAACCTCGATTTCTCGATCCACGACTCTACGGGATCCTCTGACACACGTCCTCGCAAATGGATGGTCCAGATCTGATCCTGAAATTGCGTATCATGATTTCAATACGCATGAGTCTCATCTCTGGAAACCCCGATTTCCCGATCCCCGACTATACGGGATCTCCTTGACATGCGTCCTGCACAATGGACAGTCTAGATCTGATCGGGAAATCGCGTATCGCGATTTCAATATGCATGAGTCTCGTCTCCGGAAACCCTGATTTCTCGATCCCCGACTCTACGGGATCTCCTTGACACGCGTCCTGCACAATGGATGGTCCAGATCTGATCGGGAAATCGTGTATCGTGATTTCAATATGCATGATTCGCGTCTCCGAAAAACTCAATTTCCCGATCCCCGACTCTACGGGATCTCCTGACACACGTCCTGCATAATGGACGGTCCAGATATGATCGGGAAATCGCGTATCGCGATTTCAATGTGCATGAGTCTCATCTCTGGAAACCCCGATTTCCCGATCCCCGACTCTATGGGATCTCCTGACACGTGTCCTACACAATGGATGGTCCAGATCTGATCGGGAGATCACGTATCGCGATTTCAATATGCATGAGTATCGTCTCTGGAAACCTCGATTTCCGGATGCCCGATGAATCCTCTTGTGCACGCTAGGGCTTAAACCCCATGCAACTTGTCTAGATCTAATGGCTGATGGGATTTCGTTCGAGATCTGACGGCACAGATCTGTTCTCCCGTGTGACAGACAACTCTTCTTTGAGATAATGATTAATTTCCATGAAACATCACGTAATGTAAAAAGTTCTCTCTTTGGCACGTTTGAAATTTTATAAGGGTCTATGGTTCTTGAAATTTTCACATTATTACAATTGTCGAGGCTTAATATAGGCAAATAGTTCACACTATTCCTGTGCGATACAAATCTGCTAAGTTTCCTTGTTCCGACTGCACATCGACAGTTCCCCATTTAGGTAAGTTTGAGGTAAAGTAGGCCTATTCAAGGTCCCGCAAATGTCTTTTGCATTTTATTTAGTATGGTTTACGTAATTATTGAATCTCACCAGTTTCAAGCCTTCAAGAGAAGCTTCCCTCGACATTTTCATCGGTTTCAGGTGTCTATTCTACCCGAAACTTCATTAACATCATTGCCCAAATAAAATTTACGTTATGACTTCTCTTTTCCGTGCTCAATAGTTTGGATACCATACTGTATCATGTAT
>ML777079.1:178720-195217 GCA_009831015.1 Picea engelmannii | reverse complement strand
AGAAGCTTCCCTCGACATTTTCATCGGTTTCAGGTGTCTATTCTACCCGAAACTTCATTAACATCATTGCCCAAATAAAATTTACGTTATGACTTCTCTTTTCCGTGCTCAATAGTTTGGATACCATACTGTATCATGTATCAATTCCATTTAGTCAAACTAAATGCGTATCTCCTACAGGTTAAGCGTGGTTGGATTTAACACTCTTGGTTTCGGCCCTTAGGCCCCAGATTTCGAACTAAGACGCTCTGATACCATATGTAATGCCCCTATATTTTACTAAGGGTCATTAAGTTTCCTAAACATTTTAAGAAAGTAAACTGAAACAAAACTTCATAACACAATATTGACTTTTATAACAGCAACTTCAGTAACTAGATTTATCAATAAATACTAAATGATGTACAATATGGAATAAATACATAACTCAACAAGTACCTGGATCTGATGCTAAATTCGGTTGACTCTTTGCTTTTCTACTGCCTTTCTTCTCCCTGCTACACAGATCAACCCTTCCACAAACAGGAAAATAACTGCCCAAAACTACTGTCCTCCCTGCCAACTAGGAAAACTACCTAGCTCCAGGATATCTACGGATATCCTAGCCCTCCGTGCCCAAAACCTCCAGCAACTCGGTGCCTCCCCTGATCAAAAGCCAAAATCCATAACACTTTGTTCCTTTCTCCCAGCAAGCCAACAGTCCACAAAGAATACAATAGGCTCACAGCCAATACCATAGTGCACAGCAAATACCACAGTGCATAGAAATTCTGCTCACCGCACAATGCAATGGCTCTCGGCCAATACAACTGGCTCAGCAATGCAGTCCGCAGCATCCATCCCCGCCGAATGGTGCGCCCATCCCCCTCTTCCCATCCCTTATTCCTCCCTGCTGACTAACACAATTACTCCACAACCTCCCTTGTCCTTCGTCCTGCGTCCCCCTTTAATATTTTATCGCCTTGGGATTTCTGGGCTATCCCCCTCTGCATACGCCACCCCCTAGGAATACGCAAATCTTATTATATCTTTTCTTTTTTATCTCTTAAATTTATGTCACAGGTCATTAAATGTGATCAATAGTTAATTTATTAGTTTGTTAACTGCAATTATCCCTTAATTAAATCTTACTTAAGAATCTTTATCCATTTATCGATTTAGGGTCGTTACAATTCTCGAAAGTGCATAAGACTATGGAGACTCCCATCCATATGGGGTGAAAGAAGCATGAGTTTCAAACTGCCAAGGGGAACTATCAATGGGACAACTTAGGTGGGGGGGAGTGCTACCAGGTGACAGGACCAAAATGCAACAGAGGTGACGGTACTATAGAGATGGATGTAGGGACCCTAAAGGTGAATGTCGGAGGGTGTGACTAGGAGATGTAATTGATATTCAAAGGGAATGTTTACATGTCAATATCAAACATATACTTGAAGGTGTTTGGTTTCTTGTGATGACCAACTACCTACACACATGAAAAACTGAATACTCGATGTGAACAATATCAGATGATAAAGAACGTATAACAACTATTTGATAATTTTTAACATGATCATGCGTACTTGAACGTTACGTGATAAAAATTCTCCCTCGGGGCCAAGGTCATATGGTGACCCAGGGAATGTGACTGTGTAGATGGAGGGACCCCATGGATGAAGAAGGATCGAGAAACCTAGGCTCTGGGGGCACCATGAGTGTCAGTTTTGTACATGTATAGGCTTGTGAACCCATTTTGTACCTATAGGGGTGAGGGGACTCATTGGCCTACAGAAAATGTATATTTTGTAATTTTGTAAACATTTATGATACTTTGGCAGATATATATATATATATATATATATATATATATATATATATGGATACATATCTTTTTGGCACTTTGTTATGCCTACATGTGTTGATGTTTTTGATGGTTTATGATGTCTAATCTATATGTTGTGACCAATGTATGATGTTTAGGTATATGTGATGATGTCTTGATGTGATAAATTCCAATCTAACACTAGGTTATCCATATTATCTGCTATTTGATTAAATTGTAATGGAATATGTGTAAATTTAATTGAATCAAAGTTTCAAGTTAAGAGTCTAACTTGTAGGTATTTGTGAAAGAGGAAAGGATCCCAAACATGGTATACATTACTAAGTTGCAAGAGGACAAGTTGGGAATCTAATAAAATGCTAAGGTGATGAACATGGCGGTGACTGGCCTCAATGAGGAGACCAATGACAATGATGTATTCTTTTTGGTTTTTGGTGGCTGAGCCCAAACATATGTCGGTGGAGTGGAGTAGTTCATGTGAGGGGGTATAGAGGGCCCAAGCGAGATTCTGTGTCTAGCGGGTAGCACTGTCAGTGTAACTAGTGTGGTAGGTCAATGAAGGATGCATATGTCAATAACACAGATGGTAGATTAGACATGAGGAGTGGAGGCCGAAAAAAGAAGACTAAAAACTCTAAAAATGTGTACAAAGAAAAATCCTAGTGTAGAATGGTTATGCTCAGGCATAAAAATTCTTTAAGTACAACCTTTTGATGGGTTCTTTGAGAGAATATCCTTCTGGAGAGGCCAAGATGTATGCTCCTTTATTGAGACAGTGTTGGACAATGTAGGGTCCATGCCATAATGACCTGAACTTCCCATGACTGAGAGTATCATGGGTGATATCGTAGGCTAGGATGAGATCTCCTTCGTTAAATGAGAGAAGGATGACATGGAAGTCAAAGGTGGATTTGGACCATTTTTTAGCTTCCTCGTTGTTCTGCAGTGAAGATCGATGATATTCATCCAGTGACTCTAAGTTCAACATGTGCTACTCCATTAGAGAAGTGTCAGGTAACAGCTCGATGGCGGTGCACAATGTGGGAATTTTTCACTTGATGGTGAGGGTGGCTTTGATCCCATGGATGAGATAAAACAGTGTAAAACCGATAGTAGTTTTGAATATTGTACGATAAGCCCATAATGTTGAAAAAAACATATGATGCCAGTTGGTCTTATGTTTGTTGACGATACATTGTAGCATGGTTTTGAGGACTTTTTTGACAACCTCGACCTGTCCATTGGATTGAGGGTACTATGGTGAGGAAAAATCATGGGAGAATCCTAAATTTGTGGAGAGTTCTACAAAGATATTGTTTTCAAAGTTTTCAACATGATCAGATACTAACTATAGTGGAATTATGAAACGGGTAATGATGTAGTTGAAGAAAAAATGCATTGTTGTGTCAGCGGTATTGTTGAAGGTAGGCATGGCTTCAGCCCATTTGGTAAAGTAATATACTTCCACGATGATGTACTTGTGTCCATTATTAGATGGAGGATTGCAGGTCATGAAGTTTATGCCCCATTTTCAGAAGGGGTTGGTGGTGATGACTGGATGTAGAAGACTGGGTGGATCTTGTGCTTTGTTTGCATAGAGTTGGCATTTGTCGCATCGCTTGAAAACATGGATGCAGTAATGAAATAGTGTGGGCCAGAAGTATCCTTATTGAATTATTTTTTGGGTAGTAGAAATACCTGAGAGGTCGCAACTATAAGTGTCATTATAGAAATCGTTCAAGTCTCTGTGTGCTTTGTCGATGGTTTTTGGTCACTATAATTGTTTATTAATTAAAACAATCAAGTGTTACATAAATTGTCAACCCAAGGAAGTCTGTTTATTTCAAAGACAATCACACACTGTATATGCTCAATCTCATAAGCAATCCAAAGTTGTAGTAAAAGATACACTAATCACACCTTTCTTTGAATAGACTGAAGTTCTACTTTGAATTACAGTAAAATCAATCTTTCTATTGCAGAATTCAAGATTCAAAGGAAAATAATTATCAAAAGAATCCTGGATTATATTAAGAAACAACAACCTAGGAAAAAGGAACCTTTCAACAAAATTAAAAAGAGAAGACTAACTATTCTGTAACATAGAACAGGACCATATTCCCCAAAGTAAGAATCTTCAACACCTATCTCTGACTATCACACTTTCATAAACTCATTCTGCAAACAGAATTACCAATCAAAATGATCAACAATTACCTATGAATGAATTGTATGAAAACGATGCAACAATCAGTTGAAACAGAGTTTCAACAAAACAAATTTTTAACAAGGCACGAATAAAAAAAATAATTAACACATTACAGAAACTAATGGGTGAATCTTGTGAGGAAGGTGGACCCTCTCCTTCTCACAAGATTCCCTACAAATGAAAGGGGACTAAGAAGAAATGCTCAAATTGATCTTTTATTCATCTGTCCAATGTAAAAAGTTACAATATCAAAAGTGAACACGCTCCTTCTCTGTAATTCCCTTCTAGCTAAGACTTTTATAATCCCCCTCTAATGTTGATTTCTCCTCTATTTAAAGAGGATAATCCTCTTAATACAATTAAGCATAAGATTACATGTGTACATACAAATCCTATTCTTAGTCTGATCTAATATTCTATGCTGGAATAGGATATTCTGATCTTCCATAGCAAAATGTTGTTATAGTGGTTGTAATGGTGCTGGCTTTGAGGTACAGTTATTGCGTCCAGTGTAACAACTCCTTTAATTATCTTTTCTTGTTACTACTGTATGTGAAATATTGTTTCAACATCGCAAATCACAGATTGTTTCAACAACGAGATTTGCATATTGTTTAATTGTTTCAGCAATGTGGTATTCAAGCAACAACGATATATTAATTGCAGTCTTCAAACTATTTTAGAAACTATATATTTATGATTAATGGCTAAGTATGAAAGTAATGTAAAATTACATGTAAAACAAATTAAACATATAGCAAAGAGAAGAAACATTATATACCTTTGGAAAAATAGATTAAGGTGATAATATAGCCTTAAATATGAGCAGGAAAGGGATGTAATGATAGAAAAAAGTATGAGAATAAAGGTACATTATAGGGTCCTAACATCCCCCCCAACTAAAAAGGTTGCATGTCCTCAGGCAAATTCAATCTGAATCAGAATTCAGATACTGACTCTTGGCGTGCAAATTACTTAAGCAGTAGTTGTAGAAAGTACTATATGTTGGGGCTCTGAATCCTTGAACATATTGTATCCTTTTCTAGGTTGTTGCTTCAACCTTCTTGGGCAACCTATGATGAGCCTGATACTTCTCTGTTGGCATCCATAGAATGGGAAAATGGAACTGATAACTTATCCAATTTTCAGCGCATTGCTGGACACATTTGATCTAACTGGGTACCCGAAAGATTGTTGTCTCAAGATTGGTAGGACTAAAGGGATTGTGCTCCTGCCTTTCCTCAAAAGATTGTTTCCAAAACATGTTATTTTCTTTTAGGGAAGTAGTCTCTTTGGTTTTAATAAATTGTTGACAATCCTGAAGTACTGTTGCCTGTAGTTGCCGCATATGTTGAATCATCCCTGGTTTCTTCAAAAATTGATAATATTATGCAACAAAGGTGGCAGTGTTCTGTGGTTTTGTCTGTATCCAGAGGAGACGGTTATCTTCATTATGCCTCACAGCTAGAAAAACATTCTGCCACATAATCTGGTTGGCAAGGAAGGAGGCAAGTGCCTGAATCTGGATATCACCAACAAGAGGATTAAGATTAAGCTGTTTGTTCTTAGGAATGGCTTCATTATGAAGATATAACTCACATAGTAGATGTTGATCACTCGTAGAGGCTTCTGCAAAAGTTTGAACAAAATATTCTGGTTTGAACATTGCATAGGGTCTTCCATCTTTGATTGCTTTCATCTGAAAGAATTCAAGTTGTTTTGTAAGGAAAAGAGAGTAATTTGGGGATGGTTTCCTAGCAGCCAACAATTTTTGTACCAAATCAATCATTAGGAGCAATTTTATTTTTAACTCCTCATTCTTCTTCTTATGGGCATGAGATTCTTGGTGTGTTTTCTCCAAATCTTCCCAGTTTGAATATATGTGGTTCAGCCAAAGTAGTTTGTGCTCCTATAATAATTTGTCCTATGTAATAGCAGACTCCTTTTTCCATTTGTTCATTATTACCTGCTCATTCCATGGTTGAGTTTGTGTTCCAGCATTGCAAGTGGTAGGCTGAGGTAGTGTCTGAGTGGCTTGTTCCACAAAAGTAGGGGTACTGATCTTGCCAGGAGGGGTTGATTCATCAATAGGCAGAGTTTGAGCAGCTTCACTAATAAAAACAGGATCTTCAAATTTAACAGTTGTTGTAGGTCAGGGTTCCTGTAGATTAGCTTTGCTTTTTGGAATTTTTGAAGGTCCTACTGGTTCTTGTGTAATAGTAGGGCGTTCCTTTTTTTTAACTGCAAAATCATAGGTGCAAGGGAAGCTCCAGGCATTGGGATTTGAACCACTTTGTAGCCTGCTTGATCATAAATATCCCCACATTGGCTACACATATACTCTCGATACTGATCATCTTTTGTGTTTTTCTCTTCCATGGCCGTTGCGCGAGCTAAGGTATACAAATTGAGTTCCCTATCATAGGCTTCCTTTGCCATTACCAGCTCTTTCTTGTAAGCTTCCAGTTCTGATCTTAGAAACTCATTCTCTTGTAAGAGAGAAGCCATTGTTGGTTCTGGTTGTTGATCTGTCATAGGTGTATCAAGAGGGGTGACTGGTTTTTGTGTAACAGTCACAACCTTAGTAGCTAGTTCTTGTGGAGCAGCTACAAAGTCAGCAAGTAATTCTTTTGTTTCAGCTACTTGATGTAAAGAAAATAGTGTTGCAGCACCCTGGGCACCTGATTCTTGTATTTCAGGAACAAAATCAGCAGCTGGTTATTGTGTTTCAGCTGTAGCTGGTTCTTGTGTAGCAATTATAGTTGGTTCTTGTGTAACAACTACTTAATGAGTAGTTGGTTCTTGTGTGACAGCTACTGAATGAGTAGATGGTTCTTGTGTGACAGCTACTTGATGTAAAGAAAATGATGTTGCAGCACCCTGGGCATCTGATTCTTATATTTTAGGAACAAAATCAACAGTTGGTTCTTGTGTTTTAGCTATAGCTCATTCTTGTGTAACAATTATAGCTGGTTCTTGTATAACAACTACTGAATGAGTAGTTGGTTCTTGTGTGACAACTACTGAATGAGTAGCTGGTTCTCGTGTGACATCTACTTGATGTAAATAAAATGATGTTGCAGCACCCTGGGCCTCTCGTACTTGTGTTTCAGTGCCCGTGGGTGGAACGAGTAAAAATTCTGGGATTTGGGAGGGTGGAGGTGTATGGGATTTTAGGAAAATGGGTTGGGGGGTTAGGGTAGTGGCAGTAGTTGCTTCTTTGGTTGAATCCCTCATTCGTCTTTTAGGTAAAAAGATAGGAAAAGTAGTAGTTTGCTTCTTTCTTTTGTGAGTGGGTTTTTCCTCAGTGATAGAACAGGGGGGGTTATCAGGTTTATTTTCTTGAGAATCATCGCTAGGGATATGAACAATAGGAGTAGATGATTCTGGTAAATTGTGGGGTGGACTTGGTATGGTAGGAGGGTTAATTGGATCAATTGGATTTGTAGGCGGATTAATAGGTATTTTCGGAGGGTCAGGAAGGTTTTGTGGTTGCTCTTCATGGGGGTTTTTAGGATGTTCAATAGCTTCTTGAGGGTTTATGGGTGGATTGTTTAGGAGAGGGTTTTGTTGGGAAAACCCTTTTGGATGAGTAATTGAACGAGACGGTGATGGGTGAGGGAAAGGATGGGATTTTTAACCTATCTACAATAATGCGACATATTTATAAGACATCCAAGTAGATAGTAAGGAATATTCACTAGTCTAGCATGTCGTAAATGAGATAACAAGACAAAGTCATACTGGTAACCTACCTGGTATCGACCTTGACAGGTAAGGTAGTGCTTGAAAAACTCTGCAAATTTCAGCCAAGGAGGTGACAACAAGCTAAGTCGAACACCCTAGGCTTTAGGCTCAACTTGTTCACCTGGTAAGAGAAAATCTTGTTGGGCATTAAGAATAATGTGTTTGCAGTTGAACAAACGAATTCCAGTGACGGGAAGACCCAAAACCTATGCTATATCATCCTTTGTGACTGGAATCTGAACCCCTTGAACAATAGAATGGTCTTCTTGAAGATTCCAAGTAAATTGAAGAACCTGTTATTGATCAAATCCCTGGAGCCTCTTAAAATAACCCAGCCATCCTTCCTGCTGAAAGATTTGGTAGACTTCTGGATACAATTCTAGCAGGGTTTTCGTGCTGGGTTCGTATCGTATAACAATACCTCCCATAGCTATTCAGCTCAGTAAAATGCACAGTCATAGAGATGAGTAATCGCACCTGGATAGAGTGAGTTTTGTGGATGAGGGCATGTAAATGATGGTGAAAGATGAGATAATGGGTAAAAAGAAGTGACGGTAGTCAGTTCGTGTGAAATGATGGCATAAATTTTTTATATTCCCCCCCCAAACTACAGCTAAAATAATGACTTTAAGTGTATGGGGATCATGGTAATAATGAATCGGTATCTCCTCATTAGCCATAGTTCAATTGTATTTACATATAAATTTTTCATACCTCATCTTTACCTTTGATTCGTACTTAAAAAAATATAGTTCCTGTTCATAATAGATCTGCAGTAATCATGGAAGAAACTTTGGAATTATGAAAGAAATTGTATCAAGGGTTTGTTTAATAATGGGAGAAGGTAGTGAAAGGACATAATGTAATATGAAAAATAGGAGAAGTGAGAGCGAAAGGGCTGAAGAAGATGTTCTCATGACAGTAAATGTTGAATAGTCATGTCTTAGCAACGAAAAAATGGGCAATGCTAAAAAAGTGGTGTTTCAACAACAAGAAAAGAATGAAAGAAATGTTGTTGAAGAGTGATGTTTCAACAATGGAAAATATTGCTGAAGAAATGGTGTTTCAACAATGGGAAAAATGGGGAAAATGTTGTTGAAGAGTGGTGTTTCAGCAATGGGAAAAATGGGGAAAAATGTTGATGAAGAGTGGTGTTTCAACAATGGGAAAATGGGGAAAAATGTTGAAAGAAGATTGGAAGATGGGAAATGAAGATGAATGGATTGAAGAAAGAGGGAGAAATGCTTCACAAGATGAAGCTTGGATCTACTTGTAGTAAGATTGTCCTTTCTTGGTAGGACTTTTTTGGATCAAGAATCTGCAAAAGAATCAATTGTAACATGCCATCCCTTGGAAGGGATTATTAGTAAAAGAAATTTAATCTAATACTAAAAATAAAATTCAGAAAAATTAAATGCAATAAGGGGCAGGAGGCTCCTCTAAAAAGAGATAATGTGAATCTACAACACATGTGGCCTTAAAATATTCTTTGGAAATGGGGTGTTGGTACAGACGGAGCCGATGACCATCCACTAATAACGGTATTTTAGAGTCATCAATTTTTAGGAGCCTTACTGTTGTGTTCGGGAAAACAATATCCACTTCGTAAGGTCCTAGCCATCTTGTACGTAGTTTCCCTTGAAATTCTTTAAACCAAGAATCATACAATAAATCCCAATTACCTTTTTGGAATTGCTTATGCTTGATGATTTTATCATGCCATTTTGTTCTTTATTGTTGAATCATAGTTGTCTGGTGAATGACATCTAATTGTTTTTCATCCAATTCATTGAGCTGCTGCAACCTGGTTGTCTATGCATCAGTCAAATCAAGGTTAACGACTAAAGCAGTCCCTAAGGTTTTGATTTCAAATTCCACAGGAAAGACAACACTTTTACCATAAACTAATTCATAGGGGGAGAATCCTGTAGTATTTCTCCAAGTAGCTATGTAATCCCATAATGCTTCAGGGAGCCTTTGAGACCAATCCTTCCGGTTTTCCTTCACTATTTTTGTTAGAATGTCTTCTATTACTTTCTTTGTGCTTTCCACCTATCCATTGGCTTGGGGGTGGTATGGTGTAGTCATTCTATGATGAATATGATATTTTTGAAGGGTGGATTTAAAACCATGAGAGGTGAAAGGAGATCCTCCATCTGTGACTAATTCTCTAGGCACTCCAAATCTAACAAAGATATCTTCAAATAAGAAATCTAGAACAACTTCTTCAGTAGCTCTATGGAGTGCTTTAGCCTCCACCCATTTGGTCATATAATCTATTTAGACCAATATATAAACTTTTTGATTGGATGGTGGGTTAATGGGTCCTACAAAGTCTAAGGCCCATCCTTCAAATGGTTTGAGTACTTGTTAGGACCACACAATGTACTTTTTTCCACTATTACACTCTTGATCACTCACATTTAAACTCATATTATCACTTTATCTTATCTTTCCAAAGGTATATAACGTCTATTCTCTTTACTATACGTTTAATTTGTTTTGCATATAATTTCACATCACTCTCATACTTAACCATTGATTAGAAATGTATACGTGTTGAAACAGTTCAAACTGTAGATTATCATTTGAGGCCTGTTGTTGAAACATCAATTCACAGAACTTGTTACACAGTCCATGGTCGACGATACTGAAAGACAGAAGTTGTTACACAGTCCATGGTCGATGATGTTGAAACACAGAAGTTGTTACATAGTCCATGGTCGACGATGCTGAAACACAGAAGCTATTGCACAGTCTATGGTCAACGATGATGAAACACAAAAGCTATTACACAGTCCATGGTCGACGATGTTGAAACACAGAAGTTGTTACATAGTCTATGGTCAACGATGATGAAACATAGAGGAAGCCATTACACAGCACGTGGTCAACAACAACTCACACAGATTGACTACAATAGACACACTGTGAGCCAAGCATCAACCATCGCTGCTACCTGAGAAGTGTTGAAATAGTTAGAGCACAAATCTCGTGGCTAAAAAAGCCCGTGATTTGCGATGCCGAAACAACATGCAACAACAGCAACAAAAGAACTATTACTCCAAGCCATAACAACAACACCTCATTCAACACTTGTAATAGCATTCTGTTGCGGGAGACTAGGACATCCTATTCCAGTTTAGAAAGTCGATCTGACTAAGAATAGGACTCAGATATACATATGTAATTTTTGATCAATTGTATTGAATGGATTCCCTCTTTAAATAAGACGAAATCATCATTCAAAAGGATCTCTAGTTTATGTACTAAGAAAGTTTCAGAGAGAAGGACATACTTCAATTCCAGATTGTAATATGATACATTAATAGATGAATAAAAGACTGTTTTGAGTATCCTTCTCTAGCCTTTTCGTCTCAGGGGAATCTTGTGAGAAGGGAGGGCCCACCTTCTTCACAAGATTCACCCGTTAGTTTTATAGTATGTTAGTGTGATCTCTGTTTATGCCTAGATTAACTTTTGTCTTGCTGAAACACTACTTTTAATGAATTCTTCTTTGTTGAAACACTACTGAACTTTGTCTTGTTAAGAACTTTGTTTTATTGAATGTTACATTGTTTTCACGAAGTTCATAATCATTTTAACTAGCAATCTTGTGTGATGAATTTATAAGGTTTTCTAATCAGAGACCGGTGCTAAAGGTTCCTACTTAAAGGAAGGGATTAAGGGTCTTGTTCTCTATTAGAAGTAGTCAACTTTCAATTATTTCCATGAGTGTGCTAATCAGAGATTGGTGCTAAAGGTTCCTGCTTAAAGGACGGGATTAAGGGTCCTGTTCTCTGTTAGAAGTATTCAGCTTTCAATTATTTCCATGAGTGTGCTAATCAGAGACTGGTGCTAAAGGTTCCTGCTTAAAGGAAGGTATTAAGGGTCTTGTTCCCTGTAGAATTAGTCAGCTTTCAATTATTTCCATGAGTGTGCTAATCAGAGACCGGTGCTAAAGGTTCATGCTTAATGGAAGGGATTAAGGGTCATGTTCTCTGTTAGATAGAGTTAGCCTTCTATGCGTTAATGTTTTCATGAAAGTGTGTTAATCAGAAACAAGGTGTTGGAGTTCCTTCTTGGGAATAGGGTCCTGTTCTCTGGTTACATAATAGTTGTTCTTTCCTGTTACAATTGTTATTTTAATGTAATCCAAGATTATTTAGATTAATCATCTCTTTAAGCTCTGCAATAGGTAGGTTGCTTTCCTATAATTCAAGTCAGAACTTCAGTTTATTTAAGGCAAGTGTGATTAATATAGTTTCCTTTACTACAACTCTATGTTGCTTTTGGAATTGAGCATATATAGTGGGTGGTTATCTTTGAAATAAATAGACTTCCCTGGGTTGACAATTTATGTAGCACTTGATTGTTTAAATTAATTAAGCAATTATAGTGACCAACATTTTGGCGCCGTTGTCGGGGAAGGTAATTATAGATTTCAAAAGCACTTATGATTTTTTAGATACAGGGATTGCATGAAAGGACACGGAAACCCCAAAGATACTGACCCTACAGGTGGCAAGGGAAAAGGAAAAGGAGGAAGAAAGACTTACATTGATGAGATCATATCAAAGTCTAAATCTGTTCTTCAACGACCAAACCTTCGGAAACAAAAGTCGCAGCCTTCATTTCAAGAAAACTTTGAAATAGGGAAAGAAGTTTGGAGTCCTGAGACAGTACAGAAACCAGCAGGAAATATTAAGGATAGAGCAAGTGCAGCAGGGGAGCAGACAGAAGAAAACATGGATGAGTACAATGAAGAATTGCACCACGAAGAACAGGAAGGTCCCGAAGGAGAGATAAATGAAGAAAATTATTTCTCTACATTAGGATTTCCTATTGGTGATCTTCCTAGAGGGGTATCCCCCATGAAGAACATTCCACTCTCAGCACTACCTAATTTTCATGGTTTGTCTTCAGAAGATCCTGATGAGTTCCTTTTTGAGTTTGATATATTATGCAGAAGTTATGATTGCATTTCCAATGCTCAAAAATTAAAGCTATTTCCAGCAACACTAAAAGGAAATGCACTAAGATGGTTTATGAGTCTTGGAGGCCATGTAATCACAACATGGGACAAAATGAAACAGAAATTCCTGAACAAATACCAGGACTATTGCCGAACAAGAGAAAAGAGGGAGGAGTTATTTAAGATGATGCAGAAAGAGGATGAGAATCTGGAGGACTTTGTAGAAAGGATACAGTATAATCTACAAAGATCCAGTCACCCCAATGTAAGTAAATATATTCTCAAAACTATATTATTAAAAGGAGTAAGGGATGATTGTCTAGATATGTTGAATATGCTTGGAAAAGGGGACATATCTAAGGAATCATACGATGAAATTGTTAATTTATGAAAAAGATGTTCAAGAGGAGCTTCAAGAAATAGATCAAACAGCAGGGACACCACATTTTCAAGAGTCCAAAAATCAGCCAGTGGGAGAGCAACAAGAGCCGAGATAGGCAATTTACTTGAAGGTTTTAAAACTGAAATGTTAAGCTCTTTTGCCTCACAAATTGACACCTTGCATATTAAGAAGAAGCAAGCAGAAGAAGAAGCAACCCTGTCCATCTTTTGTTCTCAATGCAGAGACAAGCACCCACGAAGAGAATGTCCATTGGACAAAAAGCCAATCTGCACCATCTGTGATAAATATCATGAAACCCAACATTGTCCATCTTTACCAGGGATCAAGGAAGAATTACAACCAACGAACGAAGAAGATGAAGCTATCTATCTGTTGACACAGAGGAGGCAATGGCAACCACGAGGACAAGGTATGAATCCTAACATGCCATTTGCATCTTCAAATGGTTGGAATAATTATCCTTCTTTCAATCAAATGAGTTACCCCCTATAATCAAATGAATTACCCACCCATGAAACAAATTAACCCACCCTTTGTTGATCCATCAATGTGGATGCCTTGGACTCCACAACAACAACAACCATATCAAAACCAATGGAATCAAAATTGGAGAGGACAACAACCCCCCTTCCAAAATCAATTACCTCAATCGCAATTCCTACAACCACTCTCCTTACCAGCGGGTACTCCCCCAAACAATCAAACGATGAGACCCTAGCTACCTGTACAACCTAACCCTAACCCAAATAATAAAGTTGTGCAGTGCATTGATATTTATAACCATCCCACACTCTCTCTTCTCCCTGTGCAATGCAACGATATTCATTTATGATCTAGGAGAATAGTGGAACCCACCATAGCTGATGTTACCTCTTCTAATAAAGAGGAAACAAAAAAGCATGATGTACCTAAAGAGGTACAATCATCCTCTAACAATGCTGCTGAAACAACAAAACCACCATTTCCTGAGCGTTTAGCCTTAACTAAAACGCCTGAGCCACCAGCCTTCAATCTTCTAGGGGAGTTACAAAATTTATATGTCAAAATTCCTCTACTACAAGCACTCCGAGACGTACCAATATATGCCAGGACGATGCGAGACATTTGTGTTAAAAAGCCTAGTAGGAAAATTAAGGATCCGCTTATAGTCCATGTTATGGGAGACTTGTCTGCACTAATGTCAGGTAAAGCTCCCCCAGTTAAATATGGTGATCCCAACCACCCTACCGTTTCAGTACAAGTTGGAAAAATGATAATCCCTTGAGTTCTGGTAGACCTAGGTGTCGCTATCAATATCATGACTCTGGAAACCTTACAACTGCTACAACTGCAAAATGAACTCAGAGACACCCCAACTATCCTAGAATTGGTTGAACGATCCACAACTAAACCAGAAGGAGTCATTGAAGACCTTAGTATTTTTGTATAATCCTGGAATTATCCAGCTAAATTTGTGGTACTACAACCCAAAACAAAGTTGGGGGGACACCCTCTAATTTTGGGTAGACCTTGGCTAGCCACAGCAGATGCTTTTATCAGCTGTAGATTAGGTTCAATGACAATTTCAAATGGTTACGAAACTAAACATATTACTCTCTACCCTCATGCTACACCCCTGATTAATAATGATAATTCTGTATGGGTATATTTTGATGATCAACTTACTCAACCCCTTTTGACTATCGGACAAGCTCTAAGCCTGAAAGACTCTACCGAGGATAAAGTAATTAATAATTTTATTTGCAAACCCTCCTCTGTGACCCCAGAAACTCATAACCAACTAAATGCACTACTGGAGTCTGATAATCAAGAAAACCTCAACTCGTAAATCCGACCTCAAACATCTAGCACCATCTCCTCTAAAAGCATACCAATATAAATTGAACCTGGCAAAACACTAAACATGAACCCTAATCTGACAGATGCTGAAACACAACAATTAATGAAGTTACTTCTGGAAAATAAAGAAGCATTCGCATGGGATTATACAGATATGAAAGGAATCTCTCCTGAATTATGTACTCATCGAATATATATTAAATAATATTGTCGGCCAATCTGCCAATCTCAACGACGAATGAACCCTAATTTAAGAGAAATATTCAAAGAAGAACTTCAAAAATTGCTCAATGCAGGGTTTATTTATCCTATATTAGACAGTGAATGGGTTTCCTCATTGGTAATAGTTCCTAAGAAAAATGGGAAATGGAGAGTATGTGTGGATTATAGAGCCTTAAATAAAGCCACTGAAAAAGATCACTTTCCATTACCATTCATTGATCAGGTGTTGGATAATTTGTCAGGGAAGAAATTTTTCTCATTTTTAGATGGTTTCAGTGGGTATAACTTGATCAAAATTGCACCTCAAGATAGAGATAAAACCACTTTTACTAGCCCTTGGGGAACCTTTGCTTATAGAGTCCTTCCATTTGGACTATGTAATGCACCAACAACCTTCCAAAGAGTAGTTTTAGGAATCTTTTCTGATATGCTTAATGACTCTATGGAAATCTTTATGGATGACTTTACTCCTTATGGTGTTTCTTTTCAGGAAGCACTACAAAACCTTGAGAAAGTACTCAAACGATGCATACAAGCCCAACTCTCCTTAAGTACAGAAAAATGTCATATGATGATGAGTGAAGGAATAATGCTTGGATATTTTATCTCATCTCAAGGAATTCAGGTAGACCCATCCAAGATACAAGTCATTAAGGATCTTCCTCCTCCCAAAACCCAAACAGAGGTAAGAATTTTTCTAGGACAGGCTGGATACTACAGAAGATTTATCAAGAATTTTTCCAAAATAGCTTCTCCCCTGTTTGTATTACTGATGAAAAATGTTGAATTCAAATGGACTAATTCTTGCCAGGAACCATTTAAAACACTTAAACATCAGTTATCTACAACTCCTATTCTTAGAGGACCTGATTGGACACTTCCCTTTCATATATCATCTGATGCTTCAGATACTACAATATGAGCTGTCTTGGTCGACGATGCTGAGACACAGAAGTTGTTGCACAGTCTATGGTCGACGATGTTGAAACAAAGAAGCTGTTACATGTTGAGACCACATATTGTACCCTTTTACTCATACTTTTTGCCATTGTTATACCCTTCATCACCTGTATTTAGACCCATATTATCACTTCATCTGATCACCTCAAGGTATACAACGTCCTTTCTCATCAATATATGTTTAATTTGTTTTGCATAATACTTTACATTACTTTTGAACCTAACCATTGATTAGAAGTGCAGAAGTGTCCATATTTGCAGAATAGTATTTCAGACCATTGCTGAAACACAGAACTGCCCAAGCTGCTGTTGAGCTG
>ML777079.1:135965-165345 GCA_009831015.1 Picea engelmannii | reverse complement strand
TTCTTTACTACAACACTAAGTGCTTTTGGAATTAAGCATATATAGTGCGCAGCTATCTTTGAAACAAAAGACTTCCCTGGGTTGATAATTTATGTTTCACTTGGTTGTTTGAAATTAATTAAGCAATTATAGTGACCAACATTACACAGTCCATGGTTGACGATGCTGAAAGACAGAAGTTGTTACACAGTCTATGGTCAACGATGCTGAAACACAGAAGAAGTCGTTACACAACCTGTGGTCAACAACAACTCACACAGATTGACTACAACAGCTGCACCGTGAGACAAGCATCAACCATCGCTGCTACCTGAGAAGTGTTGAAACAGTCAGAGCACAAATCTTGTGGTTGAAACAACCCGTGATTTGCGATGAAGAAACAACATGCAACAACAACAACAAAAGAACCGTTACTCCAAGCTGTAGCAGCAACACCTCATTCAACACTTGTAATAGAATTATGTTGCGGGAGACTAGGACATCCTATTCTGGTTTAAAAAGTCGATCTGACTAAGAATAGGACTCAGATATACATCTGTAATTTTTGATCAATTGTATCCCTCTTTAAATAAGAGGAAATCATCATTCGAAAGGATCTCTAGTTTATGTACTAAGAAAGTTTCATAGAGAAGGACGTACTTCAATTCCAGATTGTAATATGATCCATTGATAGATGAATAAAAGACTGTTTTGAGCATCCTTCTCTAGCCTTTTCATATCAGGGGAATCTTGTGATAAGGGAGGGCCCACCTTCTTCACAAGATTCACCCGTTAGTTTTATAGTGTGTTAGTGTGATCTCTGTTTATGCCTTGATTAACTTTTGTCTTGCTGAAACACTACTTTTAATGAATTCTGCTTTGCTGAAACACTACTGAACTCTGTCTTGTTAAGAAATTTGTTCTATTGAATCTTACATTGTTTTCACGAAGTTCATAATCATTTTAACTAGCAATATTGTGTGATGATTTTATGAGGTTTGCTAATCAGAGACTGGTGCTAAAGGTTCCTGCTTAAAGGAAGGGATTAAGGGTCCTGTTCTCTGTTAGAAGTAGTCAACTTTCAATTATTTCCATGAGTGTGCTAATCAGAGACTGGTGCTAAAGGTTCCTGCTTAAAGGAAGGGATTAAGGGTCATGTTCTCTGTTAGAAGTAGTCAGCTTTCAATTATTTCCATGAGTGTGCTAATCAGAGACTAGTGCTAAAGGTTCTTGCTTAAAGGAAGGGATTAAGGGTCTTGTTCTCTGTAGAATTAGTCAGCTTTCAATTATTTCCATGAGTGTGCTAATCAGAGACCGATGCTAAAGGTTCCTTCTTAATGGAAGGGATTAAGGGTCTTGTTCTCTTTTATATAGAGTTATCCTCCTATGCATTAATGTTTTCATGAAAGTGTGTTAATCAGAAACAATGTGCTGGAGTTCCTGCTTCGGAATAGGGTCATGTTCTCTGGTTATAGAATAGTTGTTCTTTCCTATTGCAGTTGTTATTTTAATGTTATCCACGATTCTTTAGATTAATCATCTCTTTAAGCTCTGCAATAGGTAGGTTTCTTTTCTATAATTCAAGTCAGAACTTCAGTTTATTCAAGGCAAGTGTGATTAATATAGTTTCCTTTATTACAACTCTAGGTTTCTTTTGGAATTGAGCATATATAGTGCGTCGTTATCTTTGAAATAAACAGACTTCCCTAGGTTGGCAATTTATGTAGCACTTGATTGTTTAAATTAATTAAGCAATTATAGTGACCAACAGTACTACCTAGGGGTTTAATTGCATTTCATCTCTATGATTAGGTTCACCCATTCTTTGATAGCTATCACAGGCCCGAACATATTTCTTTGCAACTTTAAAAAGTGAGGGCCAATAATAACCCATCCTAAAATTTTTATGTGTCATTCTTTTATCAGCAAAATTCCCTCCACAAGGGCCATCATGACAAGCTTTTAGTAAATCATAAACCTCATCTTCTCTAATGCATCTTTGGATTTCTTGATCAAGTCCTATGTAGAAAAGACACCCACTTATCCAGCTATACCGAGCACTTTGTTGAATGATTTTTCTTTTCTCTCGGTGGGATAGGTGTTGTGGTAACTTCCCTGCAACCAAATAATTAGCAATGTTTGCATACCATGGTGAGTGAGCAGATACTACAAATAAATATTCATCAGGAAAGGAATCATCTACTGGAGTATTATCATTAGGTGTTAACCGAGAAATAAAATCAGCAACTACATTTTATTTTCCTGGTTGATCTACAATTGTAATATCAAATTCTTGTAATAATAGTAACCATCTGGTGACTCGAGCATTTGTGACAGATTTGTTCATTAGATATTTAATAGCTGAGTGATTAGTATGGAAAAAAGTAGAATAACCAATGATTTAATGTCGAAATTTATTAATAGCATAGATAACTGCTAAAAATTCCTTTTCGGTAACTGTATAGTTACGTTCATCAGGACCCATATTCTTTCTAATGAAATAGATAGCATAAGGGAGATGATTTTATTCTTGTCCCAAGATAGATCCTATTGCAGTATCTGAAGCATGAGAGGATATATGAAAGGGAAGTGCCCAATCAGGTCCCCTTAGAATAGGAGCTATAGATAACTGATGTTTGAGTGCATCAAATGCTTCCTGACAAAGATTAGTCCACTTGAATTCAACATTTTTCATAACACAAACAAAGGAGAAGCTATTTTGGAAAATATTTTGATAAATTTTCTATAGTATCCAACATGTCCTAAGAAACTACTCACATCTGTTTGGGTTTTGGGAATAGGAAGGTTCTCAATGACTTGTATCTTGGATGGATCTACTTGAATTCCTTGAGATGAAATAAAATTTCCAAGTAGCACTCCTTCACTCATCATTATATGACATTTTTCAGTGCTTAAGGAGAGGTGGGCTTGTATACATCGGTTAAGTACTTTCTCAATATTTTGTAGTGATTTCTCAAAAGAGACACCATAAGGGGTAAAATCATCCATAAAAATTTCCATGGAGTCATTAATCATATCAGAAAGGATTCCTATAAATGCTCTTTGAAAGGTTTATGGTGCATTACATAGTCCAAATGGGAGGACTCTATAAGAAAAAGTTACCTAGGGGCTAGTAAAAGTGGTCTTATCTTGGTCTTGGGGTGCAATTTTGATCTAGTTATACCCACTGAAACCATCTAAGAAAGAGAAGAATTTCTTCCCTGACAAACTATCTAACACCTAATCAATGAATGGTAATGGAAAGTGATATTTTTGAGTGGCTTTATTTAAGGCTCTATAATCTACGCACACTCTCCATTTCCCATTTTTCTTATGAACTATTACCAACAGGAAACCCATTCACTGTCAGATATAGGATATATAAACCCTGCATTAAGCAATTTTTGAAGTTCCTCTTTAACAATTTCCCTTAAATTAGGGTTCATTCGTCATTGAGGTTGACAGATCGATCGACAAATCTTGCTTGATATAGATACACTGAGTACATAATTCAGGAGATATTCCCTTCATATATGTATAGTCCCATGCAAATGCTTCCTTATGTTCAAGAAGTAACTTCATTAATTGTTTTGTTTCAACAACTGTCAAGTTGCGGTTTATATTCAGTGTTTTTCCAGGTTCAATTTCTATTGGTATACTTTTAGAAGAGATGGTAGATGATGTTTGAGGTAGGTATTCAGAATTAAGCTTTTCCTGGGTATCTGACTCCAAAAGTGCAGCTAGTTGATTATGTGTTTCTGGAGTCACAAAGGAGGGTTCACAAATAAAATTATTAATTACTTCATCCTCAGTGGCATATTTAAGGCTTAAATCTTGTCTGATAGTCAAGATAGGTTGAGTAGTTTGATCATCATAGTCCACCCATAAGGAATTGTCATTATTAATCAATGGTGTAGTGTGAGCGTAGAGAGTAAGTTGTTTGGTCTCATATCCATTGGAAATTGTCATTGAACCAGATCTGTAGCTGATAAAGGTATCTATTGTGGCTGGCCAAGGCCTACCCAAAATTAGAGGATGACCCCCCAACTTTATTTTAGGTTGTAATACCACAAAGTTAGCTGGATAATTCTAGGACTCAACTGAGATGATTAGGTCTTCAATAACTCCTTCTGGTTTGATTATAGAATGGTCAGCTAATTCTAGAATGGTCGGGGTATCTCTGAGTCCATTCTTCAGTTGTAACAATTGTGAAGTTTCAAGAATCATAATATTGATAGCAGCGCCTAAGTCTACTAGAACTCGAGGAATTACTGTTTTTCCAATTTGCACTGTGAAAGTGGGATGGCTGGGATCACCATATTTAACTAGAGGGGATTTACCTAACATTAGTGCAGACGAATCACCCATGACATGAACTGTGAGGGGATCTTTAGTTTTCCTACCAAGTTTCTTAACACAAATGTCTCGCCTAGTTCTGGCATAAATTGGTACATCTCTTAGTGCTTGTAATAGTGGAATTTTGACATAGAGATTTTGTAATTCCCATAGAAGATTGAAAGCAGGTGGCTCAGGAGTTTTAGTCAAAGCTAAATGCTCAGGGAATGGTGGTTCTGTTGTTTCAGCAACAGTATTAGAGGATGGTTTTACCTCTTCAAGTGAATCATGATTTTTTATTTCTTCTTTATCGGAATTAGAAGAGGTAACATCATCAATGATAGGTTCTACTATTTTACCATATCATAAATGAATATCATTGCATTGTGCAGGGAAAACAGAAAGTATGGTTGGTTTTGAATATCAATAAACTGCACAACCTTATTATTGGGGTTAGGGTTATGTTGTACAGGTAGTTGGGGCTGCATCATTTGATTATTCGGTGGAGCACCTGATGGTAAAGGAAGTGGTTGCTAAAATTGTGATTGAAATTGAGGAAATTGATTTGGAAATGGGGGTTGTTGACCTCTCCAATTTGGATTCCATTGGTTAAAGTAAGGTTGTTGTTGTGGAGGCCAAGGAGTCCACATTGTTGGGTCTACAAAGGGAGGGTTTGTTTGTTGCATGGGTGGGTAATTCATTTGATTGAAGGGTGGGTATTGCATTTGGTTAAAGGGAGGGTAATTTACTTGACTAAAAGAAGGATAATTATTCCAATGATTAGAAGATGTAAATGGCATATTAGGAATCATACATTGTCCCCGCGGTTTCCATTGCCTTCTCTGTGTCAACAAATAGACATCTTCAGCTTCTTCATCGGTTGATTGTAATGTTGAATTGATTCTTGGTAAAGAAGGGAATTGTTGAATTTCATGATCCTTATCACAAAGGGTGCAAACTGGTATTTTGTCCAATGGGCATTCCCTTAGTGGGTGCTTTTCTCTACATGTGGAACAAAATATGGACATAACCGCTTCTTCTTCGGCTTGTTTCTTCTTAATCTGCAAGGTGTCAATTTGTGAAGAAAAAGAACTTAACATTTCAGTTTTAAAATCTTCAAGAAAATTACCTATTTCGGCTCTTGTTGCTCCTCCACTGGCTGATTTTTGAACTCTTGAAAATGTGGTATCCCTACTGTTTGATCTATTCCTTGCAACTCCTCTTGAACATCTTTTACAAAGGTTAACAATTTCATTATATGATTCTTTAGATATGTCCCCTTTACCAAGCATATTTAGCATATCTAGACAGTCATCCCTTACTCCTATTAATAATATTGTTTTAAGAATATCTTTACTTACATCAGGGTGACTGGATCTTTATAGATTATACTGTAGCCTTTCCACAAAGTCCTCCATATTTTCATCCTCTTTCTGTATCATCTTGAATAGTTCCTCTTTTTTTTTTCTTGTTTGACAATAGTCTTGATATTTGTGCAGAAATTTATGTTTCATCTAATCCCATGTTGTGATTACATGACCTCCAAGACTTATAAACCATCTTAATGCATTTACCTTTAATGTTGCTGGAAATAGCTTTAATTTTTTAGCATTGGTAATGTAATCATAATTTTTGCATAATATATCAAAGTCAAAAAGTAATTCATCGTGATCTTCAGAAGATAAACCATGAAAGTTAGGTAATGCTGAAAGTGGAATATTCTTCATAGGAGCTAATCCTCTAGGAAGATCACCAATAGGAAATCCTAAGGTAGAAAAAGAGTTTTCATCGTTTACCTCTCCTTCAGGACCTACCTGTTCTTCATGGTGCAGTTCTTCATTATACCCATCCATGGTTTCTTCTGTTTGTTCCCCTACTGCACTTGCTCGATCCTCAATGTTTTCTGTTGGTTTCTCAATTGTCTCCATTTCAAAGTTCACTTGAAAGGAAGGTTGAGGTTTTGGTTTTCGAGAGCTTGGTTGCCGAGGAACAAAAGATTCAGATTTTGATATAATCTCATCGATAAAAGTCTTTCTTCCTCCCCTTCCTCTTCCCCTGCGACCTGTAGGGTTAGTTTCCTTCGAGGCTCCATGTCCTCTCATGAAATCTATACATCTGAAAGAAAAACATAAATGATTTCGAAATCTATAATTGCCTTCCCTGGCAACGATGCCAAAATGTTGGTCACTATAATTGTTTATTAATTAAAACAATTAAGTGTTACATAAATTGTCAACCCAGGGAAGTTTGTTTATTTCAAAGGCAATCACACACTGTATATGCTCAATCTCAAAAGAAATCCACAGTTGTAGTAAAAGTTACACTAATCACACCTTGCTTTGAAAAAACTGAATTTCTACTTTGAATTACAGTAAAAACAATCTTTCTATTGCAGAATTCAAGATTCAAAGGAAAATAATTATCAAAAGAATCTTGGATTATATTAAGAAATAGCAACCTAGGAAAAAGGAACCTTTCAGCAAACTGCAAAAGAGAAGACTAACTATTTTGTAACAGAGAACATGACCCTATTCCCCAAAGTAGGAATCTTCAGCACCTATCTCTGACTATCACACTTTCATAAACTCATTCTGCAAAAAGAATTACCAATCAAAATGATCAAGAATTACCTAGGAATGAATTGTATGAAAATGATGCAACAATCAGTTGAAATAGAGTTTCAGCAAAATAAAGTTTTAACAAGGCATGAATAAAAACAATAATTAACACACTACAGAAACTAATGGATGAATCTTGTAAGGAAGGTGGGCCCTCTCCTTCTCACAAGACTCCCCAGAAATGAAAGGGGACTAAGAAGAAATGCTCAAAATGATCTTTTATTCATCTGTCCAATGTAACAAGTTACAATATCAAAAGTGAACATGCCCCTTCTCTGTAATTCCCTTCTAGCTAAGCCTTCCGTAATCCGCCTCTAATGTCGATTTCCCCTATATTTAAAGAGGAGAATGCTCTTAATACAATTAAGCATAAGATTACATGTGTACATAAAAAACGTATTCTTAGTCTAATCTAATCTTCTATGCTAGAATAGGATACTATGATCTTCCGTAGAAAAATGATGTTACAGTGGTTGTAATGGTGTTGGCTTTGAGGTACAGTTGTTGCGGCCAGTGTAACAACTCCTTTAATTATCTTTTCTTATTATTGTTGTATGTGAAATACTATTTCAGCATCGCAAATCATGGACTGTTTCCGCAATGGGATTTGTGTACTGTTTAACTGTTTTAGCAACATGGTCTTCAAGCAGCAACGATATATTAACTGCAATCTTCAAATTGTTTTAGCAACTATATATTTCTGGTTAATGGCTAAGTATGAAAGTAATGTAAAATTACATGTAAAACAAATTTAAAATATAGCAAAGAGAAGAAACGTTATATACCTTTGGAAAAATAGATTAAGGTGATAATGTAGGCTTAAATATGAGCGGGAAAAGAATGTAATGATAGAAAAAAGTATGAGAAAAAAGGTACATTATAGGGTCCTAACAATGGTCAAACATTGACAGAGTAGGGTGTCGACCCCACGTCAGTACAAGACGTCACCGATGAGGAGGTACCGAGGGGCCTGATGGCGAATGCGCCAAAGATCATCTCGAGAGAAATGAGACCCAAATGTCTATGTCTGAAGGTAGATGAGAACGTCACGATACCAAGGGTCATCCGAGGGGATGAATAATAAGTCTTCATTGAGAAAATCTGTATAGAAGGGCGAAGACTTAGCATCTGAGGGAAAAATTGTAATAAGTTCGGAGAGAACCAGTGTTTTCTTACTTCTGGGGGTTGAGAACTCTAGGTCATATTCCTAAAGAATGATGATCCATCGAGAAAATTTACCATTAATTTTTCATCAACCAAGAAAGTATTGCATGGGGTTAGAATCTACTACGACTTTGGTAGTGGGAAGTAGGATATAGTGACACAGTTTTTGAGCTATGAGGGTTATTTTCTCATCGTGATTGTATTTCAAAGGTTGTAAAGAAAGATTTTTACTGATGTAGTAAATGACATATTCTCGCCCATCATCCCCTAGTTGGACAATGAATCCTACTACTAAGATGGTTGAGGTTGATAAGTAGAGGATGTAATCGCGATCATAGTCTACACGACTAATAAAAGGGGCATTGGATAGGGCTGCTTTTAAATCATCAAAATCAGTTTTGGCATGTTCATCCCATTGAAATGGTATGTCGTGACGTAGTAGGAGGAGGAAACCATGCACGCAGATGCAATAATCTGGGACAAACTAACGTAAAAAGTTATTGTTTCCCTGTAGGCTCTGCAGTTGGCATAAATTCCTAGTTGGTGGAATTTATATGATATCTTAGACCTTGAGGGGGTACACTATGATGTTGTGTTGGGATACAATGAACCCAAGGAGGCATCCAGTGATGACATAAAATACACGCTTGAGAGGGTTCAAGCAAATATTGTATTGGCGACATCATTGAAATACGATGCATAGATCATCTGAATTTTGAGTTCATTTCTTGAATCGAGCAGTGAGGTGATCTAAGTAAGAGAGGATGATGTGAGAAAGATCATGGAACACATAAGTCATGGCCTGTTGGAACATAGAACCTGCAGTTTTTAGTCCAAAAGGCATGACACAATAGGAAAAAGTACCCCATGGGGCAGTAAAAGCAGTTTTATACTGATCTATTGGATGGATTTGGATTTGATTGTAGCAGGAGAACCCATCCATGATGAAAAATGCCTTGTGGCCAACATAGTCATCGATAATTTGGTCGATGAAAGGGGTTGGGAAAGTTTTCTTTGGGAAAAGCATGGTTGAGATCACAAAATTTGGTGTAGACGCAGATAGTGCCATGTTTTTTGTTAATGGGGACGGGGTTGGAAACCCATGAGGTATATGCAATGGTGTAAATGAACCCTACAGAGTGTAACTTGTCAATTTCAACTTTCATAGCCACAACTTTGGATGGGTGGATTGGGTGATTATTTTGACGAACTGGGGCGACATCTGTCCATGTGTCGATGCGATTTTCGACTATTGAAGGATTGAGGTCGACCAACTCCATATATGACTAGGAAAAAATATCTCGGTATTCTTGAAAGAGAGATTTGTGAGCTGTAAGTTCCTTAGGGGAGCATGCGGCTCCAATGGTGATTTATTCTACGATTCTCAGTTTCATGGAAATGTCATTTTTAACAGTGGGGAAGATATTAGACATCTTGCCTTCTTCAAAATCATCTGGGGTAGGGATAGGGTTGTTGAACCAGTCTATATGCCAGGAAGGAATAAAATCCTTGGTTTTGATTTCTCATACAGACGCTTCACGAGGAGGGTCAAAGGATTCCTGTGAGAGAAAAAGTGCTCAATGATGGAGCGCATTCCATGGGAATCAGGGGTAGTGAGCTCCTCCAGGATATCTTTGTCGCAGTGGAAAATGAAAGAATATGGGAGATTTGTCGAGGTGATAGCGGTGGCTGTCACAGTGTCATTGTCCTCAAGTGGTGAAGACGTAGAAGGGATATCGCAACTATGTTGTGATGGATCCCTTGACATAAACCAAATTTCCAAACATTGTGGGGGATAAACTTTGGTAGGGGGTAAAATTTCATGTGGGAAATGAACCGGTGAAATGGGAGGATTTGGGGGAATATCCTTAGACAGTCTATTTATGAACCATGGAGGGGTGGGAAGTGACTGAGGTTTAGGGGAGGTGATGTTGGCAGTATATAGAGTGGGCAAGACCCTTGGTGAGGTGGTCGGGGGTGGTTTAGTAGGTTTTGAATGATGACCTCGGTATGCCATAATCAAAGGACACCGATATGTGAAGTGAGCAAGTGAGTCACAAAGATTTCAAGGGAATCTCATCCGTTCAGGGACTAAGGTAGAGACATAATGAATGTCAGTGACTTGTGTACCCAAAAGTGGTGATGGAGGGGGCTCTTGCTAAAATGTTTGTCATACTTTTGTTAGCATCTGAAGAAACTGAGGTAGAGCTAGGAAATAATGAGTGTACTGGCCATATTCTGAACATATGGCATAAGGGAATTTGGTTCGCAACCCTTTACTACCCATAGAGGGGGACATTGTAGTAGTACTATATGTTCTTGGTGAAGTGGCGAGCAATGTGGTTTCTTGAGGGAGTTGGATTAGATTGCGTAACTCGTGAAGAGAAGGATATCTATTAGTGGGGTGTCCCTCTCTTTTACATAGTGCACAAGGAGATTGAAATCGAGGAGGAAGTGGAGTTGTGATCTCTTTATTCATCTGTATGCCTCCAGTCATGGTAGTGGTGCTGGAGAATGGAGGTGAGGGTGGCATGGTCGGAGGTAGTACTGGAATATGCATCAGGATTCACTCTGACTGAGGAAGGAGAGATGGTTTAGGACTCATTGTGGGTGGTTTTAGATACCATACAGGGATGGAGAGAACCATGTTGGGAAGGGTAAGCATTGCGTCTACCTGAAAATATTGCACCCCTGGTGGGGGGTAGAAGAAGGTAATTTGAGTGATGGCTTGGGGAATTGTCTACCAAACTAATATTTTCCCCTAGGGGAGGGGGAAATTAGGGATAAGTGGTGTAGTAGGGTCCTCAAGGAATCCCTGAGGTAAAATTTCTTTAAATTGTGGGACGTTGAGGTGTGGAGAGGCCTCTAGGGGAGGAATGGTGTCTCTGGTGTCAGTTCCATTGGAAGATACAACACACACTTGTGTTGAAGGATGTATCAGGGGCAGTGCTGCTGCATGGTATTCCCCTAGCAAGGATGGGTCCTAGAAAATTCTGGGGGCCATTTCAATGAGTGAATAAGCATCAAAAATCATACAGACAAGAGGAAAGATGTTATCGATGTTGGCAGAGTTGTTAGACTCGTAATGTGTAATTTGGTTCAAGGTAATGATTTTCCCATTGTGGGGGAACATCATCATTCGAAACATGTAAGAGGCCACTACCTTCATAACATACATGTAGCTACGTCCAAACAAGATTTTGTAATCAATCGAGGCGTCAATAACCTCAATGTTGATGAGGATGGTTTTTCCCCTGAGTTCGACGGGGAAATTTTGAAAGAGCCCTTTAGGGGAGGATGAGCGACCATCGTAGGATCTTAATGTGATGACAGATGGAAAAATATCAGGGGAGCCAATTTTCTTCCATACAATTTTGGACATGATGCATGTGGATGCACCTTCATCGATAATACACTAATGAACCATGATGTTTTGAATCTTGACTGGTATCTAGAAAGATAACAGAGCAGGGAAACGTGGTTCTCCACTATCTAGATCAAATGTGATGACTCTAGTATCAACTGGGTCAACTGCCCCCAAGGTGGAAATTAAGGATTTTTCATTGATTTGGGCAGGTTTGGTGGACCTCCAATACAGACATGGCTGCAAAAAACTGTGCCAAGTCATCAACTAGACTGTAATTGTGTGTTTCCCTAGCTTGAGGGTTGTTGACATTCTATCATAACAAAATACGAGGGATATGAATGGTGGTTTCAGTGTCAAGGTGTGGAATCATCAAGGGTTGTCTAGCTATAGTTGGAGCTTCTTTCAAAGTGGTTGTAGTAGATTCATGGGGTGCACTGTATTGACAACCGCATGTTTGCAAAATAATTTATTCTTTGCTAATGAGGAGGATATTGTGATCTGTTGGATTTCTAGGGTGGATGGGCCCTGGGTTTTGATATTGTCCCATTCTTGGTGGGGCAAGATGTACCTCTTGTTGGGTATTCATGACACCTTGGTGTGGAATAGGATTTTGCAGCACGGCCAAGGGTGGTTGTTGCAAATACTATTATGGGGCCTGCTAAGGGGCAGGCGACGCTGGAGGTCATGGCGTGTTCATGGATTCTTTCATCTGTTTAAAGTTGGAAATTTGGGGGAAATCATAACTATAATATCCATTCTCAAAGAAAAGAGCACAATGGAATTTCGTCCAGAGGTTTCTTTTGTTGTTCCTCCCTTGGAATTTGTTGTTATTGTCCCCTTGGGGATTCTAGTTACCCTGATTCTAGTTTCCCCCAACAGATTGGTTTTGATGGGGGTTATTTCCCCTGGTCTTGGGTTATTATTGTTTATGTTTTTTCCTTTATTCTTGGCATTATTTGACTGATGGGCCATATTTTCCGTATTCAACTATTGAAAAGTATGAATTTGTTGAATGAGAGAGGGTTGAAAAAAGTTAACGTCCGTGTGTGGTTTTCCATTTGGAGGAGCAACTGGTTGTGGAGGACCAGGAAATGGAAACTACAAATTGTTTTATGTCAATGATATGTAGGGTGCATAGGGAGGTGAAGAGCTTTCACTAGTGCCTAGGTTATATGATGAGGTAGAAGGGGAACCTGAACTTGGCTAAGGGTTCGGGCACATCATGGGTGTCGGTGAGGGTCCACTCATGGGTGGAGGGGGAGAAACAAGATATGGTTGTTGGTAAGGGGTAGAAAGGTAATAAGATGGCCCTCTGTATGGTTTCAGATATTGGGGTGAAATATACATAGGTGGTGGTTGGATGTATGGGTTGTGGTGTGTTGTGGTACCAATCAACACATTTGTAGCGTGAGACATGTCAGGTTTGTCCTGGCCAAATGGTACAGGTCTAGGTGCATCGGGTAATATTGTGTATAAGTAACCTGACTGAGAATAAATGAAGTCAAACTGTTGAGTCATGCTGATGGATTCCTCTTTGGATTGGGGGAAGGTGGATTCCACTTCTTTGACAAGTATAGAGACAGGTGATTTTAGAAACCAATAGAGCCATTGTTCTTTAGTGGTTTATGCTTTACATAAACTACATCGTCGACACCATTCGTGGATGTGGTTGGAAATATGCATAGCTGAGGTTTTTTTTCACTTGAAGATCAGTTCTAAACCATTGTCATGATGAACTGGTAGTTGGAAAAAGGCCAAAAAGTATTTGGACAAGGATTCAAAAGTCACATGGGACCCTGACTTTTCGTCCACATACCATTTAGTTGATGGAACAATGAGTGTTCTTTGAAATAACCTTAAGAGGATGGAGTCATACATGATGCTATTTTAAGAGCACCATAAGTGGAAGTTCATAACATGGTTGGAGGGATAATCCCCCGATTTTCCTTCAAATTTTGGAATTTCTGAAGGTAGCTTGGTACACATATTGGGCCATCTGGGGTCATGTAGAATGGGATCATTCTATTCATTTGTGAGTTTAGTCAAATCAAGAATGTTGAGAGATGCCAAGTATGGCATGGGGGGATTTGGTGGAGGAGTAGCTCTATCCATGGTGTGAGAAGGTACTGGACCTAACCCTTGAGGGGGGTTTGGTGGGGTTGTACTTCCCCCTTGAGAAGAAGTTTTCCCCCCACCTCCTTGTGAAGGAGAGCTAGTGGATGGATGGCCTTGGGAATTGGACCCAAGTAAAGTGGAATTAAGAAAATATGATCCTAAAATAGTGGCACTCACAGGGGTGTGATATTGTTGAGTCGGTGAGTCAGCAAGACTAGGAACTCCTCCTAGAATAGGAGGGAGATTCTGCAAGCGTCTGGAATGAAGGGAATTATGTGGGTCACCTATGGTGTTTGACTAGCAAAGTGAATGTGTGCAAATGGTGATGAGAGTAATAAATGAACAAGAGACTTGTATAATGTGTATCTTCACAATATAACTCACAATTGCATGTAATCAAATGTGCATCATAAATAACTCAACTATAAATAAGAATACATGTGGGTAGGTGGATTTTTTCCACATGGGAGAACAAATTAAACAATTTTTTTTTTCCTAAAAGACGTGTCCTCCTTCCTATCAAATAGCACTGGAACTTCCAAGAGCACTCAACAATGGGGTCTAAAGCCACCGAAAGAGGAATTAGTGAAGGATGAAACAATCATTTATAATGAGGGGTAGAGGGTACATATCCCAAAAGAGCTGGAGATATTTCTCAATAGCCACACAAAATATAATCAAGGTGAAATTGCAGCCCACAATTTCCACCTACGTATATGTCCTAAATTTTGCCACTAGGTACCACGGTCAAAGTGCGACATTTAGAATTTTGGCGTTAGAAATGGGTCATGGGTTGGGTCTCTTCCAAGAGTTGGGTGACTCAAGGGGGGACACACATAACAACAAGACCTCACCCTTCAACCCTTCATGGGTATCTCCTTTCCTTATGTTGTAGGAACACTTGACTAGGAGGATTTTAAAGTTCCCTATTTGTCAACTTCTAATGTTTGAAAATGTGAGAACCAGATAATGAGGGGTTATTTGGATGCCTACCCCCGAGATCCTACCTAAACTAAAAATTTCTTTTGGCACCTCTTGTGGAGGAAAAATTAGTGAGTTTTTAGAAAAAATTTAGATGTGGTGGGCTAAGAGATTGGGGGTGTAAACCAATCTCGTTTGAATTAAGTGGGTGTGGATAATTTCTTCAAGAAATAGTGGGATGTTTTGGAATTCCTTTGGAGAAAACATACTTCAACCTCCACAATTCAATATGGAAATTATGTGAGTGAGCAGTGACTTTGTGTGTGTGCAAGTGATAAAATTTGCCAAATTTTAATAAGTTAGGTGTGAATTTGCAACATGTGGACTTCCTGTGGTCCTTACAAATCTTTTTTACCTATCTTACTAAGTGTCATTGGGACAACCTTGCAAAATTTTAAAATACCTAAAGAACTAGCATGTGGACATATGGGTCCTTACCAATCATTTAAACTCCCTAATGTTGTTTACACTAAGAAAACCTGAAAAATTATCCTAGATTTCAAGCATGTGGGCATGTATGGACCCGTAACTTTGATCTTTAAACTCCCATAGTGGTGTAAACTAAGAAAGAAATTTCAATAAACTATCCTAAGTTTGCAACATGTGGGAATGTATTGGCCCTTACAACTTTAAGATGATTTCCAAATGAAACTAAGAGGAGAACTATGGGGGATTTTCCCTCTCCTAAAGGTTTTGTTAAGGGAGGTGAAATGTCCCCTCAACCACCTTTCTGATTCTCAAGATCACTCTATGGTGCAAGAGAAGAGCATACTCAATGACTAAAGTTAATTTATGGTCCCATTGCAAGTGGTTTTATATCTGATAGTAATGATCTCAACTTAAATTTTACAAACCAAACAAGCCATCCATGTGGCAACCAGAAAAAAAAGGGAGAATATATGGTTTGTTTTACCCCCTAAGTTCCTATGTTTAGCTAAATTTTCATATGGGAAAGGATTCGAAGTGGAGTGCATTTACAATTTGCATGAAAGAAAAAACTTGAAGGCTAGGGGACTTCAAATTATCACAAAAACCCTTACAATTTTGAAACTTTGGAAATGTGTGCAGGTTATAGTTCTGATAGAGGCACAATGGTTGCACACTGTGCAAAATGTGCAGATAACCAAAATATTTTGGGTGCACAGTGCACAAAGAACATAAGTCTTTTGGGCGCACAGTGCACGTCTGTGGGCTGGAATACCCAGGGGGGTGGCGATTTTGAGTGAAATTATCCTCCTCCAACTCAAAATATAGATTTTGACAGGTAAGGCTAAGCTAGTTTTGGTACCTTCTAGAAAAATGGATTAAAAATAAGTTCTCTCTAAGGACAAATAAGGTGGAAATTGATACCTTTCCCTAGTATGGTCACCAATCTGTTGTGTCTGTTTTGTCACTTTGGTGAGCAAAGCAAGGGCATTTGCATGCCTAGTTAGGCCTGCTAGACAAGACAGAGGTTAGTGCATGGGTTAAACAAGCCAAGCACATGAAATAAACAAGTAAAGAGACTAAAACAACTAAGGAAATAAAACTAGAATGCATAAGAAACTTTTAGAACCATAAACAATCAACCAATGACCAAGATTATGCCACCCATGGATAACTATATTAGTTGGAAAAACACCATAGAGAAAAATGAGGAATTGCAAGTCCTCTCTTCCTACTTGGGAGGGCTCTTGAGTTCCCTAATGGAGAGATCTTATTATAATGGAAGAAAAATGGAAAATGATGAAGAAAATCAATGCTTGTTCCTTCAAGAGGTGAGTGGAATGGCCTATTGGAATGATGGTAGAATGATCCTAGGAGAAAAGAGGATTCTCAAGGGAGAATTGAGGTAGTATAGAAATACTATGTAGATGTTAATTTCTTAGTGAACCCATGGCCTCCATTTATTGCATTTCTTCAAGGCAATATTCAACTGGTTCTTAGTGTGAACAAGGGGCCCTTTAGGGCACCCTTCAGTCCTTGACCAGGCCCCCATTAAGATTTTTCTCAGATCTGAAGGTCAAATTAAGTTGGGAGCTAGTCCATAAGTGGTTGGGGGGTCGAGAAGAACCATAAATGTGACTTTCACATGAGTGTGTGACTTTTCTCGTACACAGTCATGCATATTTCACATTGTGCACTCTAAGGGATTCTTTGGCCCACGCACTGTGTGCACGCTTCCTTTAGTGAGTTTTTGCATGTCAATTTTTGTCCAATTGTATAATTTTTTCCTTTTGAAATGCATTTTGGTACTGCAGGTGAACTAATAGTTGTTGGAATTGTTGTATTTATGTAACCATTTGCATAGAATGTTGCAAATGAAATTTTAGTAATAACACCTTGAACAACAATTTATCCTGAATTTGATATTTTATCCATGGGATTATACCCCTTATTAAAGTATTTTCATAGGCTTCATAAGCTTCTTTGAAGTTTTCATCTTCACCATAGATTTCCTTAAGGTGTTCAAACCCCAAGGTTTTCACTTGAAATTCCTACATAATCAAACACCTCCTACTCAAAGCATCTGCAACTTTAGTTGCACTACCATAAATATGCTTGATAAAAAAAGTGAAATTTTGCATAAATTCCACCCACTTTGTGATGCAAGCCCCCTACTTCCCCTGTAGGGATGCATGGCCTCCCGGTCTTGGATATCTGATTCTTGATTCAAAAGAATCTCTGGAACCTTAAAGGTCCCCCTCTGTATATCTAAAACATAGCCCCCCTTGGCTTCTTGGTGCATGTCTAATATCAATCGGCGACCTTCCCCTTTCGCTCTGTGCGAAAAATCAGAATGTCGACATTAGCTCCCTTTCGGATAATCCCTCACCTGATATGACATAGGGCTATGACCACGTGATTTCAACCACAGTCATAAGCGGTCTAGAGTTAAACCACTTTTGGTCTATCAATGCTCTTACGACTTCCATGCGTCCCCTTGGTGAAACCATGGTTCAAATTGCAGTCCCCCTTTAATTGCTTAACCTCCTTGCAACTTCTGGCTCCGAAATGACATAGATCGTCAATCTCATGATCTTGATGATAACGTCCAAATCAACATTCAGATATGTGCCCTTCTTATCTATGGACCAGATCAAATCTCTCTAAATCAATGATTGAGGTTCTCTTCACAGTTTCGGACTTCGGGAATTTGAAATATCAAACTCAACTTCCTTCCATACCTCACTCTTCCAGAGTTAGCGATGTTTGGATAACTATCTTTTTGACAAACAACCATTCCTTCACCTGGGTGTTTGACCTTCCAGACTAGATCAATGGTCCAACGGCTCCTTCTCGATCGATTATCGATATTTCTTCCAGGGCTCTGGACTTTTAAGATTTCAAATCTCAAACCCCTCTTTCTCAATGACTTTCAACTGGAGTATAATATCCACTGACGTGTGTCCCTCCTGATCCAATGATTGAGGGTTACTTAAGGATTTTAATTAGAGTTAATATATTTGCACCACGTCTACTATGAATCCAATGGTCCATATCTTATTCCAGGACTTCGGGTCTTCGCACTCTAACAATCTTAATTCTAAAACTGGAAATCCACTTTGGATTTTCCCCGTAGTATGAAATATGTTGACAAGTGTGTCCTCCCAGATCAATGACTCGCGATTCTTCGGCTCTCAAAATTTTAGGAGTTTCAAGTCTCAAACTTAACTTTTTATGAGCTTGTGATATCTAACAACCCATGCTCCTCTGGATCTTACGGCCCAGATCTCATCGGTATTTCACGTATTGGGATTTCACATATCACATATTCTAAAGACTCTTCACCTCCATTCTCCCGATCCCTGAAATTTTGAAATTCTCCTTGGACAATTAACGGTCCAGATATCTCCTTAGTCAACGGCTTGGATATTCTCACAATTTCGCGTTTCGCCAGCTTCACAAATTTACCCTTTGACTTCTTTAAGTCGTGATTCAGTGAAATGTTGATCGTTCTCCACGCATCCCTTCCGATGGATGGTTCTGATGATGTTGGGATTTTGCGACTTTGAAAAACCCTCTCTCCTGTGCAACTCCAAAGAGTTAAAACTCATGCATGTTCCTTTGGATCCAACGAATGTCAGTCCATGCGTTTAGATATGATGAATGAGATGTGATTTCCCTGTGCTTGTTCCTCCTCTTCCTACACATAGATCTAACGGTCCAGGTTCTTCTCCACAACCAATCAAATGGTTGTTGTCACTCCTCCTCCTGAGCTCCTGATATCTCTCCACCTAGAATATTTATCTGTTTTCAAAGGTTCCCAACCTTTGTTCTCTCGACAAATCTGCCTCTGAAATTTCGTCAACACTCATGAAAAGTGTTATCCCTTATGAGATTCTATTCTTAAAATGATTTCTACCTCCCACACACACCTTGTGTTCTCAGGATTTCGAATAACTCATTTTGAAGGATTTTCTTGAAAATAAAATGCTTCTCGCTCGCCTAGCATTCTTTTGCGTTGGTCCTTCGAATCTTGTTGGATTCTTGACATTTTGCACACCTTGCACCTATTTGAGTTTCTCTCATTCTCTCTGAACTTCTCTGAGTCAATTCGAGACTCAGTTGACACACTCCTTGTGTTTGATATGCGCACCTTGCATACAAGTATCATAAGAGAAACTATTGAAACTCAACTAGCTTCATCACAAACTCATACATTTAATCTCTCGAACACTCATACATGAAATGAACTATAAAAAATCATACACAAAAAAAAACATTCATTCAATCACACATGAAATGAACACAGTCCAAGGATTTGGGACAATTTATGTATGTTCTATTCATTCATGAAAAAAAAATACATAGTGTTTTTGCTACTCTACTCTGCTCTACTGATCTCTCTATTCTGTCTATATGTTCTATAAGTTACAATACAATACTGAAAAACTATCTAAGGACCACTCCATGAGCTCCTTTGTTCTTTTCTAAAATCTATCATTTCAAATTCAAATCTATTACCTACTTTGTCCTATTTCAATAACTTCTAGTTATTGCAAGATAGAGTTGACACTCCATATCTCCAATCTCTTACAGTCCTTCAAGACTTTACAAACAAGTTACATTTTAGAATGTTGTCTACAAAAATATCTCAACAACCTATTAAATTCTGAGCTAAATGATTGATTTGAAAATATGTCATTATTTACATGTCATTCATCTACCTCTATGCATGCAATGTTGACTTTGAAGGCGATGATCCTGCAACATACTCCTCTAGTTAAACATTTTCATGGAATCCTGTCCATGAGCTCCTGCACTGTCTTTCCATGCTTCAAAATATCAGGTTCTGTGACCCAAATTGCATCTTCCATTGGATGATCTTTCCACTTCACCAAATATTCTAGATATGTCTTTCTCCTGGTTTTCTTTCCATCCCTCTGTTCAACAATTTTCTCCATCTGAGGCTTTTCTACAGTGGGTAATTTCTCTTCCCACTGAATTTATTTCTAATCATTTGATTCTCCCGCTTCATCTCTCCTATAAGGATACAGGTCTGCAACATTGAATATCAATGATATCCCAACATTGTTTGGCAACTCAATCTCATGAGCATTGGCTGCGAATTTTCTGAGAATCCTGCATGGTCCTATATTTTTCATCTTCAATTTGTTATACGTCCCCCTTGGAAACCTTTGTTTTCTCAAATAAGATAAAACTTCATCTCCAACTCTAAATTGAACTTCTCTTCTCTTTTGATCAATTATGCTCTTGTATTTCTGACTATTGTCCTGTAGCTTTTCTCTGACTCTGTCATGGAGTTTCTATATTTCTGTTGCAAAATCCTCTGCTCTAGCACTTCTAAAATCATCTTGATTTAAATATCTCAACTCTATAACCCCTCTTGGTTGTACACCATACACAATTTCAAATGGATTTTTTCATGTGCTCCTATTCACTGAATTATTGAATGCAAATTCTGCTTGTGCCAGAATTTGATCCCATTGTCGACCTTGCTTAGTGACTAAACTTCTCAATAAGTTTCCAAGACTTCTATTTGCTACTTCAATCTGTCCATCTGTTTGAGGGTGATATGTTGAACTGAAGGATAATTTCATCCCCTGTCTCTTCCATAGTGTCCTCCAAACGTGTCCTACAAATTTGGTGTCCATGTCTAAAACTATGCTCCTCGACAATCCATGTAGTCTTACTTCTTCTCTAAAAAACAAATTTGTGATGTGTCTGGCATCACTTATCTTTTGGCATGGTATGAAATGTGCCATTTTCGAGAATCTTTCCACCAAAAAAAATATGGAATCGCTCCCTTTATGAGTTTTAGACAATCCCAAAGCAAAATCCATATTGATTGCATCCCATGTCCTTTCTGGAATTGGTAATGGCTGATACAAACCAGTGTTTTGTTGTATTCCTTTTGCATATTGAAAAATTCTACATTTTTCATAAAAATTTTCACTTCTTCTCTCATACTCAGCAAATCATACAAATTTCTCAGTTTTGCAAACATCTTATCATGACCAAAATGTCCAACTAAACCTCTGTTGTGTTTCTCTTTCAATAGATTGTCTCTCATTGAAAATTTAGGAATGCATAATTGGTTTCCATTGAACAGTAATCCATCCTGGATCAAATATTTAGTCCATGGGATTATGTCTTCCAACAAAGGCTTCTTGCATGCCTCATAAGCTTCTTTAAAATCTACATCTTCTTTATACATCTCCTTGAGGTGTTCAAACCCCAAGGTCTCCACCTAGAATTCATGTACAATCAATCTCCTCCTGCTCAAAGCATCTGCGACTTTGTTAGCATCTCCAACAATGTGTTTAATAACAAAAGTAAAATTCCGCATAAATTCTACCCATTTTGCATGTTTCTGATTCAACTTTTCTTGCCTAGTAATAAACTGCAAAGCATGATTATCACTGTACAAGAAAAATTTCTTAGGGATTAAATAATGTCTCCATTTTTTCAAAGATTGAATCACTGCATAAAATTCCTTGTCACATGTGGAATACTTTTTCTTGGCATCATTCAATTTCTCACTGAAATAAACAACTAGCTTATTGTCTTGACTCAAGACTGCTCCAATAGCTAATCCACTTTCATCACATCTCACTTAATTTTTTTTCCAAAATCTTGTAAGACTAGAATTGGCTACTCCGTGATCTTATCTTTTAACACTTTGAAACTTTTTTCATCTTCCTATGTCCAATTGAAGGACTTTTGCTTCTTCTTCATAGTGTCTAGCATGGGTTCACATATGCCACTAAAAGTTCTGATAAATTTCCTATAAAATCTTGCTAACCCATGAAAACTTCTTACCTCAAATATGTTTCTTAGCGACGACCATTCTTTGATCACTCTCACTTTTTCTGGGTCCATCTTCAATTCATTTGAAGAGATTACAAAACCCAAATATATGAGCTTCTTCTTCATAAAAGAACTCTTCTTTAGATTTATCAACAATTTCTCTTGTTTCAACCTTTCCATCACTAAGGTCAAATGTCCTAAGTGTTCTTCCTTCATCTTGTTGAATATTAGTATGTCATCTAGATATACTATGACAAATTTTCCTATGAAGTCTTTCAACACTTCATTCATTAACCTCATAAATGTGCTTGGTCCATTTGTTAATCCACACGGCATGACCACCCATTCAAACAATCCTTCATTTGTCTTGAATGTTGTTTTCCATTCATCTCCCTCTCTCATCCTTATTTGATGATATCCACTCTTCAAGTCTATATTGAAAAAGTAGCTTGCTCCACTCAAACAATCCATCAAATCATCCATCCTCGGTAAAGGGAATATGTATCTAATGGTTATCTTGTTGATGGCTCGGGAACCCGTACACATTCTCCATCCGCCATCCTTATTTGGACTTAATACAGTCGATACTGCACATGGGCTTAGGCTTTCCATGACTAACCCTTTATCCAACAACTCTTGGAATTGATTCTTTATCTCCTCAATCTCTCTAGGTGTCAACCTATAAGCTACTCTATTTGGTAAAATAGCTCCTAGAATAAGGTCAATATGATGGCTTATGATCCTAATGGGTGACAATGAGTGTGATAATTCATCCATGACTATATTAGAAAAATTTTCTAACATTTCTTGAACTTGTACAGGTAAGTCTTCTACAGAATTATTTGTAAGGATAACTCTAGGCTTCCTCACTACAAAAAATTGCATTTCTCTCTCCTTCTTGACTTCATTCAAGAGCTCCTTCCCACTCATGAGAAGTATGTTTGAACTAGCTTATGTCTTTTTCTTTTTGTTTTGTATGGGTAACAACATATGTGTTATACCATTGCTATCTATGGTATAGGTATTCTTTCTACCATCATGAATAACCTTCTGGTCATACTACCATGGCCTCCCAATTAAAATATGACAGACATCCATAGGAATTACATCACACAATATTTCATCTTTGTAACCTCCTATTTTAAATTCAAATTGGCATTGTTGACTTACCATGACTTGATGTCCTTTCTGCAATGATACCTTGTATGGATTTGGATGTTCATTTGTTTTTAGCTCTATATTCTCCGCCATCTATGTGGATACTATATTTTCAGTGCTCCCACTATGTATAATCACCTTTCAAACTCTGTCTTTCGACTTGCAAGAAGTTCTAAACAGGATTGTTCGTTGAACTGGTTCCTCTGGCTCCTTTTCTGGTTTAAGAAGGATCTTCCTCATCATGAGGTTTCTTCCTCCTTCTGCTACTTCTGCTTCCATATGATTTTGTGCTTCAACAATATGTTTTTCTCCACCTTCCCTCTTTCTGTCGGGACATTCCCAAGATTTATGTCCTTCTTTTCCACAGGTATAACATTTATCCACGCCTCCTCTGGCTCTTCCTCTTCCTCTACCTCTGGAAAAAGAACTTCTTCCTCCATGTTGTCCTTCTTTAGAACTTCCACCCTTCTCATGGTGACTATTTTGTTTGTCAACTTCAAGCTTCAAATTCTGGAACTTCTCTCTGCTGGTTCCCTTGCCTCTGCTTCATTGGCTTTGCTTCCTGGCCAATTTTTATTCATCTTTCAAGGTTGCTTGATAAGAATCCTCAAATTTACTGAAATACATCATGTTGATCTCCTCTTGAATGTCATATCTCAGCCCATTTATGTATCTAGTTGTCTTCTCATCTCCATTCTATTTATGTCTAGCCCTGATGTTCAGTCGGTAAAATTCTTCAGTGTACTCTTTCATTGATAAACCCCTCTGTTTCAGTTTCTGCAATATTCTGTAAAGATTGATTTGGTAATCGTTCAGGATAAACTTTTCTTTCAACTTAGATACCATCCTATCCAATTTTTTAATTTTTTTCTTACCATTTATCTTATGTTCATCTTGAATTTCATCCCACCATAATGATGCATGACCTTTTAGTCTTGTCACTGCATGCTTCACCATCTTGTCTTCTTCGATATCTTCATAATCGAAGTATTTTTCCATAGCGCGTACCCAGTCTAACAATTCTTCAACTTCTAGATTTCCTTCATACATAGGTACCTCTATCCTTGTTCTGGCTCCTATCTTTGAATTTTTTTTTATCAAGCGATCTTGTGCAGCATCATCTATGTCATGTGCTTCTCCCTCAGCTTCACTGACATCACCAGTGTCTGGTGCTCTTCTCTGTGTTGTTTCCATGGCATCTAACATCATTTGAAGTCTCCTCATTTCTTCTTCCATTTCTTCATTTTCTCTTTACTTTCTGGGTGGCATGATTTTCACTGCATTTCCTACAAACAAGAATTGGAAATTTCTTTTATACCAAAAATGATGCTAACTTTCCTCCTTTCTCCTTTTGTCTATTGTCTACAATGAAATTTAATCTCAACTATTATACCACCTGATCCAGGCCCCCTAATCCCCTCGTAGGGTTGTGTGACCTCCTGGTCTTGGATCTTTGATTCTCGAGTCAAAATACTCTCTAGAAACTTAAAGGTCCCCCTTTGTATCTAGAACACAGTCCCCCTCGACTTCTTGGTGCAGGTCTGACAACAACCCGTGACCTTCCCCTTTCTCTCTGTGTGAAAACTGAGAATGTTGGTGTTATCTCCCTTTCGTATAATCCCTCACTTGATATGACCTAGGGCTATGACCATGTGATTGTGGCCACGGTCATAAGCGGTTTGGAGTTAAACCACTTTTGGGATCGCAATGCTCCTACAACTTCCACGCATCCCCTTGGGGAAACCACGGTTTAAATTGCGGCATGCCTTCGATTCCTTAACCTCCTCGCAACTTCTGGACCTAAAATGACACGGATCATCGATCTCATGATATTGACGATAATGTCCAAATCAACATTCAGATCTATTCCCTTCTTATCTATAGACTATATCAACTCTCTCTGAATCAACGGTCGAGGTTCTCTTCGCAGTTCCAGACTCTGGTAGTTTGAAGTCTCAAACTCATCTTCCTTCCATACCTCACTCTTCCAGAGTTAGCGATCTTCAGACACCCATCCTTTTGACCAACGAACCTACCTTCACCTGTGTATTTGACCTTTTAGCCTAGATCAACATTCCAATGGATCCTTCTCAATCGATGATTGAGATTTCTTGCGAGGCTCCGAACTTTTGAGATTTCAAATATCAAACTCCTATTTCTCAATGAATTTCAACCGGATTCTAAGATCCACTAACACCTGTCCCTCCTGATACAATAATTGAGGGTTACTTTGGGAGTTTACCCAGAGTTAATAGATTTGTGCCATGTCTACTCTGAATCCAACTGTCCAGATCTTATTCCAGGACTTTGGGTCTTCTCACTCCAATGATACCAATTCTCAAACTAGAAATCCACTTTGGCTTTTCCCTGAAGTACGCAATTTGTTGACAAGTGTCTCATCCCAGATCAATGACTCATGGTTCTTTGGATCCCCGCGTTTTGGGATTATCAAGTCTCAAACTTGACTTTTTATGAGCTCGCAATATCTGACGACCCACGCTCCTTTGGATATAACGGTCTAGATCTCTTCAAGATTTCATGTATCGGGATTTTTCATATCACAAAGTCAAAAGAATATTCTCCTCCATTCTCCCAATCCCCAAAATGTCAAAATTTTTCTTGGACAATTAATGGTCCAGATATCTCCTCAATCAGCGGCTTGGATCTTCTCGTGATTTTGTGTTTCGCGAGCTTCACGAATTTACCCTTTGACTTCTTTGAGCCATGAGTTAGAAAAATTATGATCATTCTCCACGCATCCCTTCCGATGGATGGTTATGATGATGTCGGGATTTCATGACTTTGCAAAACCCTCTCTCCTATGCAACTCCAAAGAGTTAAAACTCATGCACATTCCTTTGGAATCAAAGGTTGTCAGTCCATGCATTCAGATCTGATGGCTGAGATCTGATTTCCCTATGCTCGTTCCTCCTCTTCCTAGACGTAGATCTAATGGTCCAAGTTCTTCTCCACAACCAATCAGACGGTTACTATCGCTCCTCCTCCTGAGCTCCTGATATCTCTCCATCTGGAAGATTTATCTTTTTTCAAAGGTTCCGAACCTTTGTTCTCCCGACAAATTTGCCTTTGGGATTTCATCAATACTTGTGAAAAGTGTTATCCCTTGTGAGATTCTATCCTTAAAAGGATTTCAATATCCCACGCATACCTTGCATTCTCAGGATTTCTAATAACTCAGTTCAAAGGATTTTCTTGAAAAGAAAATGCTTCTCTCCCACCTGGCATTCTTTTCTGTTGGTCCTTCGAAGCTTGCTAGCTTCTTGACATTGTGCACACCTTGCACCTAGTCTGAGTTTATTTGATTCTCTTTTAACTTCTATGAGTCAATTTGAGACTCATTCGACACACTCCTTGTGTTCGTGATGCACACCTTGCATACAAGTATCAAAAGAGAAATGATTGAAACTCAACCAGCTTCGTCATGAACTCATACAATTAATATATCAAAAACTCATACATGAAATGAACAGTAACAAATCATACACAGAGAATAACATTCATTCAATGACACATGAAATGAACACAGTCCAGGGATTTGGGATAATTTATGTCTGTTTTATTCATTCATTGAAAAAGAAATACATAGTGTTTCTTCTACTCTAATCTACTCTACTCATCTCTCTATTATGTCTATATGTTCTATATGTTACAATACAATACTGAAAAACTATCTAAGGACCACTCCACGAGCTCTCTTGTCATGTTATGAAATCTATCATTTAAAATTCAAAGCTATTACCTACTATGTCCTATTACAATAACTTCTAGTTTTTTCCAGATAGAGTCGACACTCCATATATACAATTTCTTGCAGTCCTTCAAGACTTTACAAACAAGTTACATTTTAAAATGTTTTCTACAAAAATATCTCAACAACCTATTAAATTCTGAGTTAAATGATTGATTTGAAACTCTGTCATTGCTGAGATGACATTCATCTGCCTCCATGCATGTGCTATTGACTTTGAAGGTGATGCTCCTACATCACTTTGCATGCCTCTGATTCATCTTCTCATGTCTGGTTATGAACTTTAGAGCTTGATTATCACTATACAACACAAACTCCTTGGGAATGAGATAATGCCTCCATTGTTTCAAGGATTGAATCACTACATAGAATTATTTGTCATATGTGGAGTACGTTCTCTTGGTATCATTCACTTTGTCACTGAAATATGCAATAGGTATATTATCCTAACTTAAGACTGCTCCAATTGACACTCCCATAGCATCACATCTCACCTTAAATGTCTTCCCAAAATATGGAAGAACCAGAATTGGTCGTTCTGTTATCTTATCCTTCAATATCCTGAAGCTCTTCTCAACCTCTTTTCTCCACTTAAAATATTTGTGTTTCTTCTTCACAATATCTAATATTGGTTCACATATACCAATGCAATTTCTAATGAATTTTCTATAGAAACTTGTTAATCCATGGAATTATCTTACCTCGAATATACTCCTTGGTGATGGCCAATCTTTGATAGCTCTCACATTTTTTGGATCCATCTTCAACTCATTTGAAGAGATCACAAAACCCAAATATATGAGTAATGTCTTCATAAAAGATGACTTCTTTAAATTTATCAGAAACTTCTCTTGTTGCAACATTCTCATCACTAATTTTAGGTGTCTCAAATGTTCCTCCTCATTTTTATTGAAGACTAGTATATCATCTATCTATACAATGAAAAATTTACCTATGAAGTCTTTGAGTACTTCATTCATTAACCTCATGAATGTTCTTGGGGAATTTGTTAATCCAAATGTCATAACAAGCCACTCATACAATTCTTCATGTGTTTGAATTTTTTTTTCCATTCATCTCCTTCTCTCATTATTATCTAATGGTAACCACTTTTCAGGTCTATCTTTGAAAAATAACTTGCTCCACTGAAGAAATCCATCAAATCGTCCATCCTGGGTAAATAAAATTTGTACCTAATAGTGATCTTATTGATGGCTCTGGAATCTATTCACATTCTCCATCCTCCATCTTTCTTCAAACTCAATATTGGGTATAGGGCATGGGCTTAAGCTTTCCCCGACTAAACCCTTTTCTAACAGATCTTGGACCTGGTTTTTGAATTCTTCATTCTCTTAAGGTGGAAATCTATATGCTTATTTCTTTGGAAAACTATCTCATGGAATAAGGTTAATATGATGTTTGATGCTCCTAATGGGTGGCAATGAGCAAGGTAAATCATCCACTACTATGTCAACAAAATTCTCCAGCAGTTTCAGAATTTCTTTAGGGTGATCATCCATAGTAGTGTTTGTAAGGCTTACTTTGGGCTTTCTCACTACAACAAACTACATGCCCTGTTCCTTCTTGACTTTATTCAAGAGCTTCTTCCCACTCATGAGAAGTATGCTTGGGCTGGTTTCTTCCTTCACCTTATTATTCTCTATTTGCAACAATATGTATGTTCGACCATTTTTCTCTAGGGTGTAGGTGTTTTTCCTCCCATCGTGTATGAGATTTCTGTCAAACTTCCATGGTATTCCCAACAAAACATGACAAACATCCATGGGAATTACATGACACAAAATATCATCCTTGTATCCTCCTATTTTGAATTCAACTTGGCATTGTTTATTTATCATTACCTGGTGTCTTTTCCGCAACCATGAAACTTTATATGGATTTGGATGTGCATTAGTCTCTAGCGCCATATTTTCCACCATCTCTGTGGATACTAGATTGTCAGTGCTTCCAATTTCTATAATCACCTTGTAAACTTTGTCCTTGGTATTGCAAGTAGTTCTAAACAGACTATTTCCCAGTACTGGTGCTTCCACCTCCTTCTCTAGTTTCAAGAGAATTTTCCTGATCATGAGGGATCTTCCATCTTCAGCAGCTTCTGCCTCGACATTTATTTTTTGTTCTTTATAAATGTGAGCTTCTTCTCCTCCTTATTTATTTTTCTTGGGGCATTCCCAAGACATATGTCTTGTCTTTCCACAAGCATATGATTTCACCTCTCCTCCTCTACCTCTTCCTCTTCCTCGAGGAAAATAATTCCTTCCACCATACGGTCTTCCTTGGGAACTTCCTCCTCTCTCTATATGATTGTGAAACTTTCCAGTCTCAGCTATGGGCTTTTGGGCCTTGTCATGGATGATTCCCTTAACTCTATGTGTGATTTTTCATCTTCCTCGTTGGCTTTGCTTTCTGGCCAATTTATCATATGCTTTCAGGGTATCCTAATATGCATCATGGATGATTTTAGGGGCTAATATTTGCTCATGGGCTAATTTTCCATGGTTTTTCCAAAAACGAGATTCGCTATTTTAAAAATGATTCGCCCAAATTCTATAGGATAAAATTATTTTACCTTAAAAATCGCCAAAAATTTATAAAAACTATATAAAATCCTTAGAAATT
>ML777079.1:105659-126562 GCA_009831015.1 Picea engelmannii | reverse complement strand
TTCATGGCTTGTCATGTTTAAGATCTAGGATCTACCCTTAGATAAAAGGGGGCCGGCTCTGATACCAATTGTTGGACAACTGAGAGGGGGGGGGGTGAATCAGTTGTTACCGTGCTTAAACAATTATGCTTCTTTTAAACTCTCTGCTGAAACACTAAATGATGATCACAAAAATGCAGGGAAATAAACAATGGCACATTCAACATCAGTCACATATATGAGAAACATAGAGATAGATATTTTTTGAGGAAACCCATACAGGGTAAAAACCTCCTTTTCTTTATATGATAAGTAATAGTTACATTCTTTACATTATCATACATATGAGCACCCACTCATAATGAAGCTACAACCTCTGTTTTGGAAGTTGCAAGTTGCTGAGAGCACCAACTCTCTATTTTCTCTAGCACCCACTAGAAGGAAGCACCAACTCCCTAGTTTCTCTAGCACCAACTAGAAGGAAGATCCAACTTGAAGGAAGCACCAACTCCTTGAGTGTTTCCAGCACCAACTGGATGGAAGAACCAACTTCCAATCATACAGGCACCAACCTATATAACAGAGAACAAGAGTTCTCCCTTGCACCACCCTGGTTTCTCTGGCTACAACCAGATGGAAGCTACAACTCCCTGTGTTCAAGCACCCACTTGAACCTCTGAGGACAACAGTCCTCCCGAGCACCTCCCAACCACCCTGAAATATAAATCTTTGTTACTACAACTCATTACAGTGAAATAAAGTTATTCAATGGCTTCCCAGCCTTGTCGTTGTTCTGTTACACTACTTTTCCCTGTCTGCATCAATGTCTTCTGCACACCCCTTGCACTTTCTGTTCTTCTCAATTTTATGCTCTCTGTGCCATATCCTTTCAATGCAACATTCCTCTACTGTGCATTTTCTTCTCTTGCGCTCTGCCTCCTTTCACACACCTGCATTCTCCTCCACAACGACAACCCTTGTCACTCCTTTGTTCCACATTATTATAGTCTTTGTTGTCTTTGTGCATGCAATATTCACAATGCCTCTACATGCTCACTCCATCTCAAATTCCTCCACCTCTCGAGTGCTCTACGTGATCATCATCGTGACTCTTCAACTTCTCTGGCTCTTCAACTACGCGTTCAACATCACTGGGTGTTATGCTGAGATTCCTCAGCCTCTCTGGTAATTTGAGACTCTTTGTCTTCTCTTTGAAAGTCGAGCTCACCTTCTCTATTTCAGTTACAGGCTCCAACCCTCATCCATCTGTCAATTTCCTCCACGAATCGTCTTCATTCCACTGGAAGATTCCTTGTAACTCTTCAGCTCCTTTGGAAATCACACAGAAGTCTCTTCGCATCCTCTGGTAGAATCCATCAATGGTTTCTAGCAGTTACACTGCGGCATGCAACAGTAGCCCTAAGATCTCCTTTAGGTTAATCTACGCCATTAGATGAGCTTTATTATTTTTTCCTTTAAATTGGGTTTCAGCATTTTCGCATTTGTGTTCTTGCCTCTCGAAGTCGCGATCCTCGAAAATCCAATATGGAGCTTATCTGGACTGACTCCTTCTCTTCCCATGACCAAGGGCTATGACCACAACCTTATTCATAAGGCGCTTTTGCAATTTTTCATATCGCAAATTCATAATTCAAGTTACTTTGTTTCTTTTGTTTCTCCATATTGCGATTCATGAAACTCCGACACGGAGTTGAACCAATGGTCTAGAGATGATTGGATCACGATATCACATATCATGAAATCAGGATTCTTGTTGCATTTGTTTCTTTTCCTCTTGATATAGCGATTCATGAAACTCCGACACGAGCTATAATCAATGGTCCAGATTCATTCTCGATTCAATGGCTGCGATTGCATCGCGATATCCCATATCGCGAAATCGACATTCTTGTTGTCAAGTGTTTTTGTCACTTCAAAGTCCCGATTCACGAAACTCCAATAAGGAGTTAAATCAATAGTCCAGATCTGATTTGTATTCAGCGACTGCGATTAAATCGTGAATTCGCATATCACAAAATTGAGATTCCTGATGTCAATGTTCTTTGATAACTTCAATACTTGATCCCCGATGCCTCTCCGTTGAGTGGAATCAACGGTCTAGATAAAAGATTGATCTGACGACTCAGATTGCATCGTGATTTCACATATCGCAAAATTGGAATTCTTGATGTCAATATTCTTTGACATCTCCAACTCTCAATCCCCAAAACTCTGACAGGGTGTCCATCTGCTGATGTCACACATGGATTGACACATGTTGAATACTGCCACGTGTCACTCTGATTCGTGACTCACATGTGCCTGAAATGTTGAATCAATCTGACATTTTTCATTACCTGGTTGTGCCACGTGTCACTAGATAATTTGGTCTGCTGACGTGAGTTGGGTCGACGGTCTAGATCACATCTTGATCTGACGGTTCAGGTTCAGTCGGTATTTCACACATCGCAATTTCAGGATTCTTGATGTCAATATTCTTTGACATTTCAAACATGCGATGCTTGAAATCCGATAAGGACTGGGATCAACAGTCCATATTTTTCCTCGATCCAATGGTCGAGATTATAGCGGGGTATCGCATATCGCGATTTCGCGAGTCCTGTGGTTATTATTCTTTGACTTCTTCAACTTTCGATCCTCGAAACCCTGATAGGGAGTCAGATCAATGGTCCACATAACCCCTTGAGATGGACGGTCCTCCTGCTTTCGGGATTTGGTGAGCCTCTTTTCTCCTTGCACTTTTAAACACCGTGCAGGTTTTCCTCGATCCAAAAGTGGTCGGACCCTACTCTCAGATCTTACGCCTGAGATCTATTCTCCTCTTCAATGCCCTCTTCTTGTCTTTCTTCAGATCTGATGACCCTCATGTTGTCGGGAATTTTGGATGGGATCCAATGATCAGAAATGCTTCTCAGGCCTTCAATCATTCAATCTTCCTAGACTTATCTTCTCTTTGCCTGTTGATCATCGTTGTTGTACTCAAGCCATCATTACTACTATACTTTCCATCAATGACAAGCTTACGTTGCCTTTAAAACATACTAAACATCCTCTGCACTATCTCTTCTGATCTTATCGAGGTTGCTCTGCAGCTTCTTTCCAAAATACTTCTGGTGCCCATCTATTACATTCTTCCTGTATTCATGCAATCTTCATTGTTGTACTTGCCATCAATGACAAGCATATGCTGCCTGTTAAATATTTCCAACAACCAGGCATGTATAATTATAGTCTATCTAATATCATATATATGTTTTCTTTATTTTATAACATTGATGATCCTAGAACTATCAAAAAGGCAATGGAGATGGAAGAAAAACAATCTTGAAGATTTCTCATGGATGAAAAAATAGTTGCACTCAAAACAAATTATACATGGGACTTCGTCCCATTCCTTGATGGACACAAACCAATTTGATGTAAATGGGTGTTCAAAAAGAAGAATAATTTAGATGGAAATGTTGAAAATCACAAGGAAAGGTTGGTTGTAAAAGGATATTCCCAATTTGAGGGAAGAGAATTTAGTTAGATATTTATCTCGGTTGCTAATTTAACATCTGCTAATTTATTATTATCTATATCAACAACCTTTGACTTAGAGATAGAAAATTTTTATGTGAAAACAACATCCCTACTTGGGGACTTGAAGGAGGAGATATGTGTGACAAAAATAGAGTACTATGTTGAAAAAGGTAAAGTGTTATTGGTTTGCAAGATTAAAAAGACTTTATATGGTATCACACAATATCATAGAATGTGGTACCTAAAATTTGATTCCTTTTTGTTGGTATTGTGTGTTTTTAGATCCAAATAAGATCATTATGTGTATTACAAATAACATGGTGGTCATTTCATTTTTATCACTCTATATGTAGAGGATATGTTATTATTTGGTAACAATAAGGATGTGATTTGTTATTTGAAGTCTCATGTTTCATCACAATTTGATAAGAAGGGATTGGGGGATAAAAATTATATCTTAGGAATGGACACCAAGAGAGATAGAGAAAATGAATAGATTTGGTTTACTCACAATAAGTATGTAAACTTTGTGTTGCAACATTTTTGCATGGCATATTGTAGACCACTGAGTGTTCCAATTTATGTGGTAACTAATCTTGCAATTGAGAAATTCCCTACAACACTAGTAGAGATGAAGGATATGCCTTCTATTCCTCATGCTAGTGAAATTCGCAGTTTGGTATACACTATGATTTGTACTAGATTGGACATTTCCCAAGAAGTGGGAGTCTTGAGTCATTTCATAGCTAATATTGGATGTGAAGATTGGGAGGTCGTAAAGAGGGTATTTAGGTATTTGTGATGTACTTCTAAATATTTCCTTTTCTATCATATTAATGTTTCATGGGACCCACACTCAATGGCTATACAAAGTTATGTGGATTCTGATTGGTGAATGGATGTATATAGAAGGATATTTAAAAGTATATACATGTTTCAATTATCTGGTGGAGTATTAAGTTGGATGAGAAAGAGACATGTAACGTCCCTATCTACCAGAGTTGAACCACATCAGACAATTGTTTTCCTCTGATACCATTAATAACTCAATTCCATGCATATGAACACAGTTACGCAATTCTATAACATATAAAAGAATGCAATAAAGGAAGTTCAACGAATCCATTGATCCGAGTAAAATTATGGAATTTATTTTATAGTATCACTACATGGTTCTTACTCATCACTCATAAATAAATTCAACCATCAACATTTCAAAATACAACACTATGGATATTTATATTTATATATAATTTATTTTATTTTATAAATCAATTTTATGTCTATACTTAGCATCACATATATAGTTTATTTTATTTTACAAATATGGATGTATAAAGGTCATAGTTTTACTAAATAAAATGTTAAGGATTTGGTGCTATAAATTAGAATTTTATTCAAGTTTTAATGTAGACAGATCATTAAATGTTACAACGGTGAAGCAAGATCATGGTCAACCGTAATTAACCATTTCAACCATAGTCAACCTTTCCTTACTAAAGTCATCCAAGGTCTACCAAAGTTAACCATGGTCACGGTCGACCGTAATAAACCATGGTCATGGTCAACCATAGTCAACAATGGTCATTTTAAATTAATGTATTATTAATGTATTACTACTTTAATAATGTTTTGATGTATTAATAATTTAATATTAATGTTTTAATTTATTATTAATAATAATAAATAAATTATTAGTAATATATTTATTAATGTATTATTACTTTAATAATGTATCATTTATGTATTACTTTATTATTGTATTAATACTTTATCAATGTATTAATTAATAATATATTGATGTAATAATTAATTAATAAATTACATTGATGATGATGATGATGATGATGATGACGATGATTACCGTACACTTAGACTGAATTGGTCTATAGGACCTTAAGAGAGTAAGGGATTACTTGCAATCTGTTAGGATTTTGTTTATGTGCTCGAAAATAATTGAGAGAAGTTTTCAAATATCACCATAGTTTTATTGAGTTAAAAGGTTAGTAAGGTTGGTAGTGAAAAATATTTTGAAATTGAGATCAAATATGGGTATATGTTGGAAAATATAAGAGAAAGTTATTTTCATCTTCAAGCATCCTAGTGTCAGAAAGGTGAGACACTCTTTCATCCCAAGGCATTTTAGGAATTAACCAATGCCTAGTTTCATTATGAAGCTCATGAGAGTTTGTTCTCATATTAGAAATGATTATTGTATTCTTTATACTTGTCAATACAAAGAGATAATTTTGATCTTCTAGATTAGGGTTGATTACCTCTGTATAATACCTTAATTTAATTTTTGTCTCTAACTCTTTATCACACCACATTTTATCTTCAAATTTTGATTTAATAGTATCCTTATTCTGCAAAATGGTCTCTTCCATGATCTCCCAATGGATTAGCCAAGCTTAGGAATCTTTTTTCCATCCCCGCTTGAGGCGAAGGGGGCTATGGATGGAGTTTGAAGAAATTTTGTGAAGCCTCTTATCTTCCATGTTGTTTAATGTGTTCTTATATATTAGGTATCTATTCATATCCATGCTATGAATAAGGGAAAGGATTATCTCTAATAGGATGATAGGATAGGGAGTATTTCCTTTAATTTTGAGATTGTAGGCTATAAAATTATTTTGGATTTGCTCTATATTTCTCCACGATTCTCAAGAGATAACATATCCTCAAACTTCACATCCATATAGAATAACATGCATAACGAGAGTCTCAAAGAGGATTTGTGTCTTATACCATATCCAAATATCGACTGAATTACAATTGTCTGCAATCCCATAATAATCTTTCCATACTATAATTATCCTTTTCTCAATGCTATAATTCCATTTTATCTTGTGGTGAATATTGATATTAAGATATTTTTATGAATTTTCTTCCTCCAAGTTGTTATTTTCATATACGAAGGTATCAAAAAGTTATATTATTTTATTTAATAAACATGACTTTAGTATTGTTAGTACTAACATTTAGATGCATATTGGAGAAAAAATGATTGAGGATTGTTAGTTGATTTCCGAGATCATGGGGGATCATCGCTATAAGAACGATATCATAAACATAAAAAAGAATATTGATGACCTTAACAATGAGAGTATGGCCGAGATAACCTCTTTCTTCGAAACAATATTCTAGCTTGTCAATATCTATGCCAAAAAGGTTGGGGGACAAAGGATGGCCTTTCTTGAATCCAATATTATAATTAATTTATTTCGACCAAACCTTAGTGTTCTTAAATTTGCCAAATATTTTCTCATCCAACCTTATTGAAGAAATCCTCAACTACAAAGGTACTATTTTCTCTTTCAACTTATCCCAAAGGTTTTTCATGGGAACCGTGTGTTGACGGGCGAAATTGATCGTTCGTCAACTGGAAGAGCGAGTCCGGTTTGGGGTTGTCTAAATAACCCAAGTCATTTGGAGTAACTCATTCTAACGGGTTTAATGGCTACGTTAGCCAATCTAAGAATCCTAAAAGAAATGAATAAAAGAGAGAAATAACTAATTAATAATTAAACACGCTATATATATGTACATATGTTCAAATGTAACTATAGTAGTTGTATTTAAGCAAAATATATACAAGTCTTGTTTATTTACATGATTTACAAGATGCAAGTTTTAATCGAAACTTACGAAAATCGATGTGAAAAATGATTGCTTCTAGGAAGCAGATAAAGAAAGCACATAAAAATATTTATTGTTTTTATTTTATAAATTTAAAGAATCTAGAAAAAAGGTTAATGAAACATGAACATGTGGATAGTCAAAGATGAACCATACATTCTAGTTTCAATGATATGTAAATGACATAAAAGGAAACAAAAACATAAACCTGTGATCTCATAATTATACATGATTACAACAAGATAAATCTAGAAGCAATCTATGCATTTTATCATTCAATATAAAAATCAAAGATAAATATCATTATTTAAATCGAAGATATAATCACAACATTTGTATTTTGATGAAGCAAATGATAGATGGTATTTATAATATAAACCTCCTACACATCACAGATCATTCAATCTAAAGATATCAGACCTGCACATGTAACAAGATTAAAAAAACATAAATAACAACATTATAAGCAAAAGGCTAAAGACAAAATGCATATATGTCATTCTATTAAGTTTTTGGAATCACTTATCCATTCTATAGTCCTGGAAGAATATTTTTGGATAATAGACTTTAAAGATTGGAAAAATTAATACATAAATGATAATAATTAACCATGTATTGATAAAAAAATACTAAAGCTATTTAAATCAATGCATAATCAATTATTCAAAGAATATGAAGATATTATAATGAAAACAAAACCATTTTACTTACAGGACAAAATCCATTAAGCAATCTGGAATTTCATATTCTTCTTTGAAAATACTTGTCCAATCTCCCAAAGATTCCATCCATCCATTACTCCATTTGAAAAGAAACAAAAAGTTTACAAAAACAAAAATATACAAAAGAGAAAGGATTAAAATCCTCCTCTCCAATTCCTCTATCCCCCTGGCTCTGATCTTTCTTATATATTTATAAAATGAATGAACAGTCTCAGCGTCACTATTAATTTTTGCCACCTGAAATTTGCCTCTAAAAGAGACCCAAATATATCTCAAATCATGCATTTTTTGGGGAAAATCGCCACATGGAAGGAAAACGGGTCCATTTTGGTTCTGGTTTTTCAACCGTTTTTTCACATTCCTAAAGGTTTGGCTGTAATCACTTCTGCAAAATCACCTCTCTAATCTTGATGCCTTTCCAAATTTTATCTGTTGTTGCTCATAAAATTATTTGTAGCAATCCAAAATTATTTTTGGAACAATCATATTGAACATATTTGGATAATAAAATCAAGCCATGATCAGATCCATATCAACTATTTGATAATATAAACATGTGAAACAAAAAGAAACCTAAATTAACAGCCTAAAAATTGTGAATAAAACAAAATATAGAAAAATAAAAAAATGAATTTAAACTAACTATAACTTATAAACAAACATTATTTATAATTTGTTTTCAAATATGATCTAGAAGATTCAAGTTAATGGAGAAAAAATATTAATTTTATTTTTTTACAAAATCAAACAAATGATAGATAATTATTTGATTCTTATTATTTTGAAATGAGATGCAAAATGAAAAAAGAATTTAATTAATTAATATCACCAAATGATTTCATGAAAATGAGAAACCATCCAAGATATTATTCGATGAAGTATTGAACACGTTATTCAAAATAGTCAAACTTGCTAATGAGCAAAAGAAAGAACACATAATCATAATTTAAACGAAAATAAGCATTTGATAAAAATTAACGTTTTTGTTTAAATTGAGATTTTTATGCTCGTTTCTAACTTTTGACATATACTCTTATAATAAATGTGTCATACTATGGTGAATGTCTTAATTTTTTCTCAAAGCAAGCCAAGGTATGGAACTATTTGAAAAGGTTGATTTTGTAGCTCATTATAATTATCAAGATTTTAACAGGGGGCCCTTTAAATTTTGTAAAAAATTTAGGGGGAGTTGTTGGGGCCCAAAAAATGGTGAGTTACTGGGTGAAGAAGTTGTCTCTGATATGGTAATATTTCATCTTAGGAATAAAATAATAAGACTTTAAAAGGGATTTAAGCTCCTTGAAATAAATTCACTATGAGACCATATAGTATTAGGATAAGCTCAATGTTATAACCAGGCAATAGAATTTTCTTTGAAGAGGATTATAAACTAAAATAATGTCTTAATCAAATATTCACGATGTTTATAAAATAAATTCAATACCGTTGACAGATCCACTGCTATCAGCAGGCGTCCATAGCCTCGACAGGGATGTCATTTAACCCACTCAAATGCTTTAATCCCATCCAATAGTTGTATCCACATGATGTATACTTCCATAAAAGCTATTTTAAAAACATATACCTGCTACCTCTCGACCTGACATTGCTTCGTTTCCAGCAGGCATGTTCAGTACCCCGACGAAGTTGTCTTGGTATCATGTGTGCATTTACTCGCTACCAACAAGCTTGTTCAGTACCCCGACGAAGTTGTCTTGGTATCATATGTGCATTTACCTGTTTCCAGCGAGCCTGTTTAGTACCCCGAGAGGTTTACACACACTTCCCACACATAAGTGCTTTCAACCCTCTTATGCCACTTTTAAATAATAATACAATTATAGATTTGTTGATGACAAAGAGAGCAGGGTGATACTGGAAGTTAATTACAATACATGTAAATAGTTGACCATATTATTTATTTTCTTTCAAAACTGGAAGTTTTATCATGGTTTAGAGATTTTAGATTTCCTTTAAGAAATCATCTAGAGAATGGGGAAGCTCTTAAAAGTGATTCCTTAAGAATATGGATGGCGTAAAAAGTTTAAAGATCATCATAATTCTCAAAGATTTAAACCATATCTCTGGTGTAATACTCTAGCAAAGATAATTTGAGGACAAAATGAAAGTGGCAATTGACTTAAAAATCAATTGTTTGAGCTATATCTTAATATCAGGACCTCTTTGAACTATTTCAATTTGCTTCAAAAACACAAGTCTTAAAATAAATGATTCCTTTGCCAATAGTTCTTTGATCAGAAATATATTGATTCAAAAAAGAAAGACAAGAAGTAAAATCATTCAAAATAATCAAAGAAAACAAAAAAACACAACAAACCAAATCAAATTTTATTAATGGGATTCAAAATCATAAGTACACAAAATCAAAACAGCAAAATAAAACTTTTCAGGAAATGATTTTGGCAAAAGATAAACTTGAGTTTTTATATCCAATATCATCTCACTGTAAAATAAAGGAAGAACTAAATCATATAAAATATCATGTGCGAGCAAGTTCTTTTCTTAAGATAGTGATGCATAAGATGTTACTTTGACCAAGAATTATTATTAAAAATAAAAGAGACTAAAAATAGAAAAATCCTCATTAAGATGAGTGTAGTCCTACTCGTGGCACCTTGGGTCAGGGTTGAATTGATAGTTTAAATTTACTTATCTCTTTACTTTCCATTTAAAATTTTCATGATGATACTACGTTTTTGAAAAAAAATATTCAATGAAAAGCAGAGAGAAAAAAATTTAAAGTGGACTTCCCTGACAACATTGATATTTTGATTCTCTTGGTGTGCCCGCTTGTGTTCATAACTGCATTATTACACAAATAAATATTGATAAATAAAAATAAAGGAAAACCTATTCCTAAACCTACTCTAACTACTAAATAGATCAAAATGATAAGTAAAATTGTATTTCCAGTGCAGCCACGAGAGCATCTTCAATCCTGTACGACATAGAAAATTGAAAATCAGAATAAAAGAATGTAGTATTTGTAGATGAAAAAGAAATATGTCATGCTTACCTCCTATATATTATTTTAAAAACAAAACAAGCACGACCTTACCATTATTTTTAAACTTATCGATGTATGAATCCTCCAACCATTCTACAATCTTGTCATAATATGGGTCATAATGGCATGGAAGAGTGTTAGTAAGTTTGGAAAACTTGTCATTATTATAGGGACCTGACATAACCATCAACCAAGGCCGAAGTGCCACATCCTCCTGAAAATTCTCCAAGTGTTCATCAATTTCTTCACATGAAGAATCTAAGAGCATCATGTTATTCTTACTTCCTAGATATTTAGGTAAAAACAAGGCAAGAACAACTTTATCTTTATTATGTAGATTTTTCATATACGAATCTTCAAGCCAATCTAAGATCCTGTCATAAAAATTAGGATGAAAACTATGAGTTTGATGAAATGGATATATCAATGGGGAACACATCATAAGAGGATTCATGACATCAGTTAGATTATTGGTTTGAATGCTTCCTTTGATGAAATTGATCGTTTCAAAATGTGAAGCATAAACATTAAAATTCGAACTAATCAAAGAACAAATATGCAATGTAGAATATTCGATCTTCATAAGGATGAGTGCATTGTCTTTTACAAAAATAAATCATGTAAAATCATCTTGCAACATGTCATTTTTCCATTCGAGTGATGAACGTGAAAGAGCATCAAATCCGACTTGATAAGTGTTATGTTTGGAATTAGTTTCACCAAATTTTGGCATATTGAAAAGATTTGATTGTGATGGAAAAGAGTAAGATACTGTGGGTAAAGTATCAAGTCCACCAGAATCTAAGAAGAGATCGGGATATAAAGAGTAAAAGGAATCAGAAATAACAACATGAAAAGAATATCTTGAGCTATGATATTTAACAATGATATTATCAATATGTTCCTCTTCATTTTCCTTAAAACTCTCACTCTCTTTTGGTGATAAATTATTCGACATAATATGATCATCTAAATTTTCCTCCTGTAGGATAGACAATTCAAAACTTTCATGAAAAACATCTGATCTTTCATGTTGATAAGGTACGATTTGTAGATGAGGGTTTAAGGTTTCTTTTTCCAATTGCATATCTACATATCTAATCAATTTCATTGGAATGTTAGAATGCTTAAGATCATTTTCATCACCTGAGTCTTCTTCAATAACCAAATTTAAATACTGATTAGAGAAAGAGTTAGGAAAACAAGGGCATTCACCTTGACCGAACATCGAATATTCTGCCACGATGGTCGAGGACTGAAAATACAATGATTTAGAGGAAAAACCAATTTGATTCTCAGTAAGAACATTTTGAATAGATTATACCTCCCTTGCTTGTTCAACATTTTCGGATGGATCTCTCTCATCCTGTGAACACAATTCTTCTTGCAATTGAGTGATAGTATTTGTAATGGCTTCATCATTTGTGATCGAATATGACTGGATGCAAGCATCATAAAGGAGATTTAATAGAAATGACATGTCATCAAGATTAAATTTACAAATAACATGATGGATTCTTGTCGAAAAGTTTTCGAAGATGAATAGCCATTGATTAGCAAAGTCTGAAATTCTTCACATAATTGATTGTAATCATAGATTTCAAAAGCATTTGAAATTCATCTACAAAATGAAACCAATCAAAAATATGATATGATGGAAAAGACTCAAACCAATGTTTAATCTAACCCCTGAAAGTATAAGAAAACAATTTGCACATAATCTTTAAATCAGAAATATCATGCTTGATGCATTTACACCAAAACATGTTAATATGGTCTTTTGTAGATACATTCCCCCCACCATCAAAGGTGAGTTTGGACAAGAGAGAGATTGTCTTATTGGGAATATCAGGTAATGAGAAGTGGAAAGAATGTTCCAACAAAGTGATTTGGGGAGCCATAGAAAATTAATTAAATTCGAAACAAAGACTCCTATAAGGCCAACTTGTCAGTGTGCCCTCCTTCTAGCACCATTTTTTGATGGCGAAATTGACCGTCCGTCAACTGGAAGAGCAATTTCTGTTCGGGGTTGTCTAAATAACCCAAGCTGTTTGGAGTAACTCGTTCTGACGGGTTTAATGGCTCCATTAGCCAATCTAAGAATCCTAAAAGAAATGAATAAAATAGAGAAATAACTAATTAATTACTAAACACACTATATATATGTACATATGTTCAAATGTAACTATAGTAATTGTATTTAAGCATAAGATGTACAAGTCTCGTTTATTTACATGATTTACAAGATGCAAGCTTTAATCGAAACTTACGAAAATCGATGTGAAAAATTATTGCTTCTATGAAGCAGATAAAGAAAGCACATAAAATATTTATTTTTTTTCTTTTATAAATTTAAAGAATCTTTCAAAAAGGTTAATTAAACATGAACATGTGGATAGTCAAATTTGAACCATACATTCTAGTTTCAATGATATGTAAATGATAGAAAAGGAAACAAAAACATAAACCTGTGATCTCATAATTATACATGATTACAACAAGATAAATCTGGAAGCAATCTATGCATTTTATCATTCAATTTAAAACTCAACGATAAATCTCATTATTTAAATCAAAGATATAATTACAACATTTGTATTTTGATGAAGCAAATGATAGATGGTATTTATAATATAAACCTCCTACACATCACAGATCATTTAATCTAAAGATATTAGACCTGGACATGTAACATGATTAACAAAACATAAATAACAACATTATAAACAATAGGGTAAAGCCAAAATGCATATATGTCATTCTGTTAAGTTTTTGGAATCACTTGTCCATTCTATAGTCCTAGAAGAATTTTTTTGGATAATAGACTTTAAATATTGGAAAAATTAATACATAAATGATAATAATTAACCATGTATTGATAAAAAAAGTCTAAATCTATTCAAATAAATTCATAATCAATTATTCAAATAATATGAAGATATTATAATGAAAATAAAACCATTTTATTCATAGGACAAAAGCCATTAAGCAATCTGGAATTTCATATTCTTCTTTGAAAATACTTGTCCATTCTGCCAAATATTCCAGCCATCCATTACTCCATTTGAAAATAAATAAAACATTTACAAAAGAAATAATATACAAGAGAGAAAGGATTAAAATCCTCCTCTCCAATTCTTATATATTTATAAAATGAATGAACAGTCTGGGCGTCACTATTAATTTCTACCACCTGAAATTTTCTTCTAAAAGAGACCCAAATATCTCTCAAATTGTGCATCTGTTTGGGACAATCTCTATGAAAAAGGTAAATGGGTCCATTTTGGTTCTGGGTTTTCAACCGTTTCTTCAAATTCCTCACGGTTTAGCTATAATCACTTCTGCAAAATTGTTTGTCTGATCTTGACGCCTTTCCAAATTTTATCTGTTGTTGCTCATAAAATTATTTGTAGTAATCCAAAATTATTTTTGGAACAATCATCTTGAATGTATTTGGATAATAAAATCAAGCCATGATCAGATCTGTATCAACTATTTGATAATAGAAACCTGTGAAACAAAAAGAAACCTAAATTAATAACCTAAAAATTGTGAATAAAACAAAATCTTGAAAAATCAAAAATGAATTTAAACTAACTATAACTTATAAACAAACATTATTTATAATTTGTTTTCAAATATGATCTAGAATTTTCAAGTTAATGGAGAAAAAAATATTAATTTTTTTTTTTTACAAAATCAAACAAATGATAGATAATTATTTGATTATTATTATTTTGAAATGAGATGCAAAATGAAAAAAGAATTTAATTAATTAATATCACCAAATGATTTCATGAAAATGAGAAACCAACCAAGATATTATTTGATGAAGTATTGAACACATTATTCAAAATAGTCAAACTTGCTAATGAGCAAAAGAAAGAACACATAATCATAATTTAAACGAAAGTAAACATTTGATAAAAATTAGCATTTTTGTTTAAATTGAGATTTTTATGCTCATTTCTAACTTTTGACATATACTCTTATAATGAATGTCTCATACATTAGTGAATGTTTTAATTTTGTCACAAAGCAAGACACGGTATGGAACTATTTGAAAAGGTTGATTCTGTAGCTCATTATAATTATCAAGATTCTAACGGGGGGGCCTTTAAATTTTGTAAAACAATTAGGGGGAGTTGTTGGGGCCCAACACTGTGTCAAAAGATTTTATAACGTCAACAAAGAAACACAGAATTTGGTTTTATTATTGTGGAACTCTTCTTCAACGATACTAAAGTTGAATGATGTCTCCTAAATCTGGCCTAGCCTTTAGCTATTTTTTCGTGACATTATTTCCATAGGATAATCTTCTTTTCCAAAATAATTTTGTATGGATTGGATAAAATAGGGCTGATCATAATGGTCCCATAATTAGAGGGAATGCTTTATCCCCATTTTTAAAAATAGGAACATCGAGACTTCGCATCCAGGGTTTAGTGAATCCCTGCATGACTGTTAAATTGGAGATATTGTGTATGTGAGGGATGAGGATAGGCCCTTCGATTTTAAAAATTTCATATTGGTAGCCCTCAATGTCCTTATCTTTCCCATTTGCAATATTATTAACCCTGAACTCAATGTAATCTAAATAAAAAACTTCATCCCATGTAGAGACAATAGGGATAGTGTCCATGGCATTAGGGAACTCGTAAAGACTTTTAAGGTAGGAATTCAAGTCCCTAAAGGGAATCATATTATTTTCTTTAGGATTGTGGATCAAAATTTGCCTCCAAAACTTCTTAGGTTCCATCTTAAATAGTTGTGAAAGTAACTCTTTCCTTTTATTGATATAGTACATTTTTTTCCTTTTAATTAGGGATTTGTATATATTTACCTTGTCAAGTTTGAAGGACTCATTACAAGAATCCCTAATGGATTTCTTAGAAAGTTTACATTCTTTATCATGCCAAGGGTTGGTTGTTCTATTATTCTTTTTACATGACACCTTGAAACTGAAGTTGTTAACATAAGTGTAAAGGGTAGTTGTAAAATTATGATAGAGGTATTCGGTTTTTTCCTTATAAGTTAGGAGATGTAATTCAATATTTAAATCCTTTAAGAAAATATAAAATTTACCTTTTTCAAAGGGAAGTTACCTTTGATGATTAGAATTATCTTCAAATATACTCGTGTGCATGGAAAACATTAGAGTTATGGTTAAAGGTCTATGATCAAAGTCGGGTTCATGGTCATTTTAAAAGTTCAAAAGTTCCAATTTTGTTGGAAACGTGGATATCAGATATCACATAATCCATGACACTACTAACCAGTCCATGAATACACGCCATCTTGTTGGATTTTGGCCACTGCATTACTCCATTGAAAATTAATATTATTGTGTTATTACTTTAATATGTTACATTATACATTATTTTATTAATGCTTTAATTTATACATTGCATTAATGTGATAGTGGGCCTAATGGTTAAGAACATGTTTTCCTCCTTGGAGGTCAGAGGTTCAAATCAAGAGGGGAGTAAGGTATATATACCTCTCTATATTTTAGCAGTCAAATCGTTGCATGGAGGGGGTCCATTATACAAAAAAAAATGGGGTCTCATACACCAATTTGGTGTCTTACTTAGTCGTGACCTTAAAGGTATATTAATGTATTTTTAACGTATTAATACTTTATTAATGCATTACTAAATACATTAAGATCAATGTGTTACTACTTTATTAATGTATTAATACTTTAGTAATGTATTTGTTAATGCATTTAATGTATTACTTTAATAGTGTATTGATACTTTAAAAATGTATTAATTAATAATGTATTGTTGTATTAATTAATTAATACATTACATTATTAATTTATCAATCAGAAATTTCTTTCAGATTCATCACATAGGTTTTTTATATTCGACATTTTGGACCAAACCAATGTGGTCCATCATCAGGAAAAATATTATGAGATATGATATCTCATATCTCATAATATTTTTCCTGATGATGGACCACACTAGTTTGGTATGAAACGTCGAATATCAAAAACCTATGCGATGAATCCGAAAGAACTTTCTGATCAAAACAATGGTCACAAAAGTCTTAGAACATAAATTTATCAATTGATTAATATGTTACATTATACACTAACATAAATTAATATTTCAATGTATACATTACATTAATATAATAATGTATTATTAATGTATTACTACTTACTATTTTAATGTATTAATAGTTAATAATGTATTAATTAATTGATACATTAAAATATTCAAGAATTTATTAATGTAATGTATTAATAATTTATTTTATAGGTTTCATTAATGTAGTAATTAATTAATACATTAATTATGAATTAATACATTAATGGTCTAGTAATCCTCTCCACCCATGCTGACCATCAATTAAAAACAAATACATTTAAGTAAAACACAATTGATATACACCCAAAATAAATTTCAATTAGTGATTATTGGAAACCTAATTATTTTGTTGTTTCTGGATTATTTTTCCATAACTTTGATTACTAGTCAATGATTATCATATTTTATTCAATATAGAGAATAAAAATGAAAGAGAAGAGCATCTTCGTCCATAAAGTATGACACAACCAACATCTTCCCCCTGCCACTAGAGTACGTTTGCAACAAAATATTTTCCTCTTATGTGCATGATAGCAATCATAGTTTCCATAAAGCTTCTTGATTCTGCTACGTTTTCCTTCTTTTGGTATAATTATGTCGCTACCCCTAGGGTTGTACTTCTTCTCTCGTGTATCTACATTTTCTTCATAGTAACATCACGACATATGTTATAGAGTCACTCATCTGCACTATATTCACTTGTTTCAACTCGTATTCTATTGTAAAATCCCCTTCTAATGCTACTCATTGTAACTCACCTTTCGTGGTGAAAAATAGTTTTTTTCACCTTAACCATCATGTATTTTCAATTCTCCTACTAACTCGATGCTCCCATTCATCTTCTGTTGCAACTCATTGCAACTCACTTTTGTTCCAACTCACCTCTTCTACAACTTACCTACACGTGTGGCTGCAACACACATCCTCCTATTGCGACCTATCTCTCCCAACATATCTATGTTATGACACATCCTTATACTGCAACTCAATCATCCTCATACTGCAACACTCATCCTGTTACACACTGTTGGTGGCCAGAAGTCACTCCTGAATTGCTAGCAGGAGCAGAGCCCGACGCCCATCAGTTTAATGTCACGATTTGTTTAAGGGTGATCAGATGGAGGAAGACTCAGAACAACATCGTGTCAACTCAGAAACCAGACCAGGCATGCATGAAAGAGTGAGGTATTGATAAACTCCAAACAGTGGGTCGTAGTAAAAGGGTGAGTAGGTGGAAGACTTATGCAAGAAGGGTGCAAGGGTCTATCACAGACATCCGATTTGCAACAGACTGAAGAAGAAAGCATTCGAACACAAAATCCTTTCACATTCAAATACAAATACCAGAAAACACAACAATGTCATGACAAATCCTTTATCATAACAAGATTGCTAAGTTCGCGTGAATCCTTCAACTGTGAACTCTCCGGCATAAGACGAAACCAGATGGAAAGAAAGAGGAACTGTTTGTTATAAACCAAGAAGTCTCAAACACAGAGGAATAACCAGGAAACCAGAGTATTTGCTGAAACTTTACAGTCGGGAGCTTAGCTCTACCATCGATAGATATAAAAATCGCAAAAATGCCTACATATACTCAAAACAACAACAGCAGCGGAACCAAGAAAATGCATTAAAATCTTTGCGTCTACATGGCTTCTGACAGTCAACATCTGAAAGATTGTGCAACTTATGTCAGACGCAATCTTAATTGTTTGACAATTCCAATGGCGAATCGACGTGCCTTAAATTCATGGTCGTTCTCTCCCATAAAGGCAAAGGCGATATCTAACCACCACCAACTACTTCAATAACGGCTTCTTGGGATTGAGAACGGCTCAGCCAACTCAGCTTCTCGGGATGGGGAAGACTTCTCGCACTGCCGCCTGGAACAACGGAACAGCTTGAGGGACGGGCATGGAGGCCAGCACGGATGACACGGTGCATGAGGATGGTGGTGTCGGGCTATATGGGCATGGAAGACGTGACAAGATGAGAGAAGGATGACATAGGACGATTAACGACGGAAGACATCAGGTGAAAGGGAGAAAGATGGGAGGAATGAATTCGCTTACGAGTAAGAGGCTGACCTGGAAAGGAGCAGGACATGTGGCAAGGAACGAGTGGGTGGTGAGAAGAAGGTAAGACCACGCGGACCAAAGAGGAGGAGGTGAATGGATGACACACGGTAGTAGGGGAAAGGTGGAAGGGAAGATGAAATGACGGGAGGAGGGCCCACACTGGTTAAGCACCGGGGATCTAAGAAGGGCACGGCTGCACGAGCGCCGTTGATCCGAGCGCCTCGATCGTGGCCGTCGGAAAGCTGCATATGGAATTTCGGACCCCCCCCCCTCCGCTTAAAGGTAGAAAGGTGGGGGGGGTCCGGAATGGTCTTCATCGTCGTTGATTCGGGCATGCTGATCTGAANCAACGCGCGTCGTTGATCCGGGCGCGCGAATCTGGACCATCTAGAACTGATCCTCGTTTATCTTGGACGCATTTGCGCATGAAACTTAGGACAAGTGGGTTTTAAACCCTTTCTTTCGCACTCCACCCCCCTTAACAAGAAATATCGCTAACATTTGGCTCCATGGGTGATAGAGTCATCCCTGTGATGCTCTAAGAACTCTTTTGCAGACTTAGTGCCTTTGTTGTTGGGCTATGGAGTCATTTATTAGTCTGAAAAATAAAACAAAAACAATATTTACAAAAAAAAAAAAAAAACGAGCCAACTGGGGCTCAAAGAAAACATTTCTTTAAGAAATGCCCATTGACTGGGCCATTAAAGACTTCATTGCCTTCCAGATCCTGCAACCTGTAAGTGTTGTTTGAAAACACTTCAAGGATCTTGAAAGGCCCAAACCAGAGGGCATCAAATTTACTGTGTTTGCCCTTTTCCTGCCTGGGTGCATCCCACTTGAGCACTAGGTCACCCTGCTCGAACTCTTTCATCTTGTTTTTTCTGTCAAAATATTGCTTGATCTTCTGCTGACGATTGTAAGCTCTGTCCAGGACCTGCTCTCTAATCTGTTGCACTTCCACCATCTAATGAATTCTTCTGAGCACATGATTAGGTTCCCCCTCATATTATTGGAGGAGATTTGCCACAGGCAAGGAAAGCTGAGTGGGGAAGACGGCCTCAATCCCATAAACAAGCTGGAAGGGGGAGAGACCCATGGATTTCTTTGTTGTCACTCGATCGGCCCAAAGTGGAAATTTGAGCTTCGAGTCCCAGGCCCTTTTAATATCCTCTAATAGCCTTTTGATAAACTTGATTAGACTTTTATTAGAGGATTCTACCAGTCCGTTTCCCTGAGGATAGTAGGGAGTGGAGTGAATCAGTGAAATCCCAAATTGTTCACAAAATTTGATCAGAGGCTCAGACCGAAATGGGGAAGTGTTGTTAGTGACAATTTTGCTAGGGTAGCCGAACCTAGCTATGATGTCTTCCAGGAAGCTGATGATTACTTTGTGGGAAGTTCTTATGGTAGGGACAACCTCTATCCATTTAGTGAAGTAGTCAGTTGCTGTCAAAATCCATCGGTGTTGGCCACTCGAGGGGGGATGAATTTCCCCGATGAAGTCCAATCCCCACTGCTGAAAGGGCGCTGAGACCACCATAGGTTTCAATGGCAGGGATTTGAGCTGCTGCTCCCCTGAGAACTTATGACATTTGATGCAAGCTCTAGTTTCCCTGCAGACATCAGGAAATAAGGTGGGCCAGTAGTACCCAGCTCGGAGGATCTTGTGAGCTGTGGTCTTCCAAAAATAATGGCCTCCACAGAGACCGCTATAGAAATCATTCATAACCTTCTGGGCCTGATGTGGGTCCAGACACATGAGTAGTTGTTAAGCCCTAATATTGGCTCATTACCACTTAATTGGGGCATA
>ML777079.1:86669-100131 GCA_009831015.1 Picea engelmannii | reverse complement strand
ATTTAGATTAGTAATGTTATTTTATTTATGTCGGCTTTAGGCCATTAAACCTCCTAGTCTCCTATATATACCAAGGAGACATTTTCATTTTGAATCATCTTGTACTGGAACATTTAAGTGGGGTAAAAGGAGGTTGCCCCCTCAAAGAGGCTTATTATCTGAAATTATCTCTTTTTCAAGGCGTTGAGTACTTTTCCTGAAGTTTTTCTATGCTATATTGATGTTTGGTTCTTAACAGTAGTACCCCCTGGGGGTCTTTCCAATACAACGCTTGGCTAATGAGACAATACCTGACAGCTTTGAGCTTTAAAGCTCTGGCTTTACTTTTTTCCATCCCATCAGGTGGTCTCAACTCCTGCAGGAAATACAAGATATCTTTGTACCAGGGGCACGCAGATAGTGGCACATTGCTTTGGGAACCCCTGTCGGATGTATCGGCTTGCTCATTGATAAAATTGATTTCCAAAGATTTATAATTGGATTCAGCCAGGAGCTTGGCCAAGCCCTGCCCCTTTATTATCTTGGTGGGCTTAATTTCTAGGTCGAATTCTAGGATCTTGGCTATCCATTTACCTCTTCTCCCGTCTATGTCAGGCTGTATGAGAATGTCCTTTACAGAGGTTGAAGGAACATATGCAATGATCTTTGAGTGTAAGACATAGACCCTGAAATCTTTGAGAGCTTTCACCAAGGCATAAGCCTCCTTCTCCATGATCTCATATTGGAGCTCTGCATCTCTCAACGCCTTGCTAAAGAAGGAAATAGGATGCTCTTGCCCTTTATCATTTTTATGCAACAGAACCACTGCTACTGTGTCAAAGGAAGCAAAAGAAAATATCACAAAATCTTTAGAATAGTCTGGACTGATCAGCACAGGAGACTCAGTTAATTCTTTCTTTATTTGGTCAAAAGACTTCCTGGGTTCAGCAATCCATTTTATTTCATGGCCCTTCCTGAGCATGGTCGTGATATGTTTCACCAATTCGACAAAATTTGAGACAAACCTCCTCAGGAAATTAATCCTTCCCAAAAATGCTTGGACCTCCTTTTTGGATCTGGGAAGTGACAGGGCTTGAATTACCTCTACCCTGTCAGGATCAATTCTCACTCCCTCTACTGAGACTATATGGCCTAACAACTTCCCCTCTTGCATAGCAAACAATGATTTCTTGGGATTCATGGAAAGGCCAAACCTGCAACACTTCAGGAAAACTCTCTTCAAGTGGGAGTGGTGCTCAATATCAGTCTTGGAAAAGACTGTTATGTCATCTAAGTAAATTACCACGAACTTATCTTTTTCCCCAATGAAGGCTATGTCCATGGCTCGCTGAAACGTTGCTCCCGCGTTCATCAGCCCAAATGGCATCTTGGCATACATGAATGTGCCCCAAGGAGTGGTGAAGGTTGTCTTTTCTCTGTCTTCAGGCATGACTGATATCTGATTATAGCCAGAAAATCCATCAATCATAGATATCCTAGATGCACCAGTGACCCTCTGCAATATATGTTCCATGTTGGGCAGGGGGTAATTGTCCTTCCTTGAACTCCTGTTCAAGTTCCTGAAATCGACACAGAGTCTGATTTCTCCACTCTTCTTTCTTACTAGGACCAAATTGGCTACCCAGCTAGAGTATCTCAAGGGGACTATGATTTGGGCATTCAACAACTTTTTCACCTCCTTCTCCATGACAGGTAACAGTGTAGGATTTATCTATCTCAGCTTCTGCTTGAAAATTTTAGCCTCCTCTTTTAGTGGGATCTTGTGCTCAATGACTGACGTGTCGTATGTCTTGAGGTCTTCGTAGGTCCATGCGAACACATCAGAAAACTCCCTCAGCAATTCAGCATATCCGATCCTCTGCTCCTCAGTCAGGCTGTTTGACAACTTGACCAACTTGGGCTCCTCTGGTGTGCCTATGTTGCACTCAGTCGTATCAACGTCATCTTCTGAAATTCTGCCCTTTATCGCCACATCATTCCCATCGAACAATCTTTCTAACGGGATTAGACCTCTTGGTATATGATTTCTCGGCAGTTGAATAATTTGATGATCAACAACTTTATTCAACAACTCACCAGGGTGGTGGCCAGGTTCCTCGTCAGGGTCCTCATCTATATGTAATGCAGAGAATTCATCGATGGATTGGAGGAATTTCTTGATCTCCTAATCATCCTCGAACACCTTCCAATGTTTGAAATTGTCCGGTACGGACGGTCTGTATCTTATCTCCACCTCTGATCTGTCAGCGAGCAGCGCAGGAGCTTCGAGCAAACTAGATGAGAAGGCTTGAAAATCGGCTGGAGCATTTTCTTCCCTTGGGATGAAAGAGATGTTGAAAGCCAGGAAGAAACTATCAATTAGATCCCATACCTCATTCCTGTAATTTTTGAGGCGAGGGTGCTTGGTCTGATAGACGCTTTTGACCTGTTGGATAATTAATTCTGCATCCCCAAACACAGCCATCTCCCTAATTCCCATTTCCTTTGCAGCCCTTAATCCCAGAACCAGAGCTTCATATTCTGCCACATTGTTGGTGACTTCAAATTCCTTCTTGTATGACAGTGATATGGTCTCCTGAGAAGGAGATTTAAATACCACTCTGGCACCTGCACCTATACTGGAAAAGGCCCCATCAAAGAACATTTTCCAAACATAGGTGGTTGGAGGAGGCATCCCCTGATTAAGACTGAGCTTCTTTCTGATCTGTAGAGGGGTCTCAGGCTCATCAGTGACCTGCAATAAGCTAGATCCTAAGTCAGTATCTAAGGCATAGATGGGATGATTAGTGGGGTTTGCTTCATCACTGACTATGTAGGCTAGCTGGGCTTCTCTGTAAAACCTCCTATGTTCCCCCCCAAAGACTGGAATGGTGGCATACGTGAGATCCATCTGCAGCGTCCCTCCAAGTCTCTTGATCCAAGACCTTGACAACAACATGCCAAACTTGGGGGGAACATCAGCTACCACTATATCCATGACCATACTTTTCATGGGTAGCTGAAACAGGGAAACTACCAGGTCCTTGATGACTCCCAAACATTGTACCCTCCTGGAGTCGAAAGAATAGAGGTCATGATAGGCTCTGGTGACTTCTAATCCTAGCTCTTCCATGACGGCTTTAGGCATGAGTTTGTGGGAGGCCCCTGAATCCATTAGGCAATTATGCAACACTTTGTCATGTATGTTTAGGGAGGTGTATAAGGGAGGGGATGAATCATCTCTGTCTTCTACCATGGGACCTAGGACCACTGCAGGTCTTTCATCTTGGAGGCTTATCAAGTCTGTGGAAGGGCTAGAGGCTTCGGATTTCAATAGGTCGGAGAAGCGTTTTTTGAATTCCCCATGTTTGATTAACTCAGTGAGGGGCACAGGGATTCTGATCTTTTGAATTTCATGCTTGAAATTGAAAGAAGATGTAAGCTTTGGAATTTCTTTAATCTCAGGAGCATGATTTTGGATAATAGGGGAGAGAGGTTGAGCCTTCTTACCTCTGTGGCTGTCTGTTATCTCGTCAGCAGGCTTCTCTGCTCTGGTGGATGACTTAGGAACATCAGGTGCTACTTCCCTCTTATCTGACCTCAGGTTATACCTGCCTCGGCCACCGCCAACTTTGGCTCCCTTGCTTAGTTCATTTAGTTGACTGTTCATGAGGGATTCCTCATATGCTGACTTAGTTAAGTGGGGGAAAGGAGGAGTGACTTCTACAGAGTGGATTTTAGGATCAGTCTCGTCTGTTTCTCTTTCTTCTTCATCAGCTACAAAATTTTTCTAGAAGAGAGCCTGAATCCTTTGGTCATCTCTGTCTCTTTCCTTCTCTTTGTGCATAGTTGGAGGAGAAAAATTGTTTGGCCTTCTGAAACCTCCTCTATTCTCAGTGTTCTGAGGGCCTTTGTTCATTTGTTTTCTTTCCGTCTTTAATCTCTCCATATCTTATTTCAGAATGTTCAACAGCTGGGTCAGCTCATTTGCTTGAGTATGGGGAAATGATGGGCCAGAGATGTTGGAGTCAGAAACTGAGGCTTCTGATTTTCCCTTTCTTCTGTCAGTGTCGGCTCTGGTCCTTAGTCTGTCAGCTGCTAACATGTTGGATTCCATCTCTATAGTTGCATATTGCATCTGAGATAAAGAGGTGGCTCTTCTCTCTCTTAACACAAGGAAGAAATCAGGGTCAAATGCACTAGCATATGAAATTTGAGCAGAGGCTTCTGAAGGCTTTATTTCTACAGGAATCTTGTTATACATCTTATTGAATCTTTTGGAAAAGTCAGAGACTGACTCTCCTTCCTGCTTCTTCAGGGACCCAAACTCAGTCATGTAATAAATGTAATCTTTCCTATCCCCCCACTGCCTCAGGAAAACATTATCCAAGGCTTCAATACCAACAATAGATCCAGGGGCCAGTCCCCTGAACCACTTCCTCACCTCACCATCCAAACTCTGGACAAAAACTCTCATCCAGACATATTCATTTTCAATATTGAGGTTATCTTCATAACTGTAAAAAGCAGCTAAGTGCTCTTCAGCAGTTATGTATCCCTCCCCAGTGAACTTGGGCATATACTTCAAGTAGTCTCCAGCAGGGAGGGGATTCATGGGATGAGGCAGGACTAAAGGAGCATATCTAGCAGCGACTATGGCATCCATTCTATTCAGAGGGGGATTAACACCAGCCATAGGGACGTTGAGTGGAGGATAACTCAGAGGATATGGAGTGTGAACAGGTGAGGCAGGAAAAGAAGTCCTCACAGGAGATGACGGGGAAAACAGAGAGAGGTCCAAGGGACCTGAGTGTATAGGTGTTTCTCTCTGTGCAACAGTACTAATCAAAGGAGGAGTGGTGAAACCTCCTGAGGGGGGAGTGACAAGGATCTCTCCCTCTGATACTAGACCAGGAGGAGAAAACTCAGCAGGAACACTCCCGAAGTTCAGAAAACAGGAAACCTCAGAGGAAGTACGACTAGGAAGCTGAAAATCAGAAAATGGAGTTTTTACATAAGGGGATGGTGTATTACCTTTTTCAGCGATGGTAACTCCTTTTACAGAGATATTTCCCTTTCTGCGCACCGCTTCCAAGTCTGCTTCTGGTGTGGCTAAAGGCAGGTGTGGATTAGACCTCATGTGTCTACCTCTCAAAGCCACAATTGATAGAATAGGTTCTCCCCAGCGGAGTCGTCACAGTGGAGTCGCCAGGTGCACAGTACCAATATTCTAGTTCTGATATCTGATGCACCTTCAGAAATTAGTTGATCTTTGTCGTTCAATCCTAGGGAATATATTCAACATTGTCCCCAGCAACGGTGCAAAAAATGTTGGCGGTCGGAAGTCACTCCTAGATTGCTAGCAGGAGCAGAGCCCGACGCCCATCAGTTTAATGTCACGATTTGTTTAAGGGTGATCAGATGGAGGAAGACTCAGAACAACATCGTGTCAACTCAGAAACCAGACCAAGCATTCATGAAAGAGTGAGGTCTTGATAAACTCCAAACAGTGGGTCGTAGTAAAAGGGTGAGTAGGTGGAAGACTTACGCAAGAAGGGTGCAAGGGTCTATCAAAGACATCCAGTTTGCAACAGACTGAAGAAGAAAGCATTCGAACACAAAATCCTTTCACATTCAAATACAAATACCAGAAAACACAACAATGTCATGACAAATACTTTATCATAACAAGATTTCTAAGTTCGCGTGAATCCTTCAACTGCGAACTCTCCGGCATAAGACGAAACCAGATGGAAAGAAAGAGGAACTGTTTGTTATAAACCAAGAAGTCTCAAACACAGAGGCATAACCAGGAAACTAGAGTATTTGTTGAAACTTTACAGTCGGGAGCTTAGCTCTAACATCGATAGATACAAAAATGGCAAAAATGCCTACACATACTCAAAACTAAAACAACAGTGAAACCAAGAAAATGCATTAAAAGCTTTGCGTCTGCATGGCTTCTGGCAGTCAACATCTGAAAGATCGTGCAACTTATGTCAGATGCAATCTTAATTGTTTGACAGTTCCAGCGGTGAATCGACGTGCCTTAAATTCATGGTCGTGCTCTCCCATAAAGGCGGAGGCGATATATAACCACCACCAACTGCTTCAATAACGGCTTCTTGGGATTGAGAATGGCTCAGCCAACTCAGCTTCTCGAGATGGGGAAGACTTCTCGCGCTGCCGCCTAGAACAACAGAACAGCTTGAGGGACAGGCATGGTGGCCAGCGTGGATGACACGGTGCATGAGGATGGTGGTGCCGGGCTATATGGGTGTGGAAGATGTGAAGAGATGAGAGAAGGATGACAAAGGATGATTAACAACGAAAGACATCAGGTGAAAGGGAGAAAGATAGGAGGAACGAATTCACCTACGGGTAAGAGGTTGACGTAGAAAGGAGTAGGACATGTGGCAAGGAACGAGTGGGTGGTGAGAAGAAGGTAAGACCACGCGGACGAAAGAGGAGGAGGTGAATGGATGACACACGACAGCAGGGGAAAGGCGAAAGGGAATATGAAATGATGGGAGGAGGGCCCACACTGGTTAAGCACCAGACAGCTGAGAAGGGCGGGGTTGCACGAGCGTCGTTGATCCAGGCGCCTCGATCGTGGCCATCGGAAAGCTGCATATGGAATTCCGGACCCCCCCCTCAACTTAAAGGTAGAAAGGTGGGGGGGGTCCGGAATGGTCTTCATCGCCATTGATCCGGGCGCGTTGATCTGAACCATTGGAGAGGTGCGCCCCCGATTCCGGACCCCCCCACACGCTTAAAGGTAGAAAAGCAAGGGGGTTCAGAATCCAACGTGTGCCGTTGATCCGGGCGCGTGAATCTGGACCATCCAGAACTGATCCTCGTTTATCTTGGATGCATTTGCGCATGAAACTTAGGACAAGTGGGTTTTAAACCCTTTCTTTCACACTCTAGCCCCCTTAACAAGAAATATTGCTAACACACACACACATTGTTACAACAACATGTATTGCACAATATATCTCTTCTATGATAATCCCTTTCTGCAACTCATCTATGAAAATATACATCTCATTTTACAGTAAACCTTTTGTGAAAAATGATTCCCATTGCAACTTGTCTCTGTTCACATCTTCTGTACTCAGGAAATATCCTCAACACTCGTAGAACCAAAGCGTTCATCCTCCTCATGGGAGACCACAATTTCCAACACGGCCTTACACATACTTGTGCCCTTGAATAGCCATACAACACTATTCTCTACAGGATTACTCATTCAAGAATTACATTAACTCACAGATAATTATTTCAAAACACATCACATTCATTCATACACACACAATAATATTAATTCTACAACAATAATTATTTTATTCATTATACAAGTTACAATACAATGGCTCAATGGCCATATCTGAGATTATAATATTCATTTGGTTTCCAGGCTAGAGGCCATGGAAAACTCAACCACTTCTCTCTCCTATCACATGATCTCTCCTCCTCTCAGTTCTACAAGCTCTCCATACATATCTTGGTTCCATGTTTTATTCATCCAAAAGCTGTTCACTTCAGTTTCCCCAGCACTCTTCAATCCATCCACCTTCTAGATTATACCTTTTCCTTTTTTCAATGACTCTTCATCTCCCTCTGAACGTCCCTCCACTTCAGTCCAACAATGTGTTCCTCCTCCTGAGTCGTAACGTCCACAATTTATTCGCTAATATTTTCCCTTTACAATGTAGTTATCCATGCACTTTTCCATTCTATAGCAGCACTTCCATCTGCCCCAATGATGCAAATATATAGAATTCAATCAATATTCACAACTATTTTTACTCATAGGAATATAAATGTTGCAACTCTATATCATTTCATCTCTCTAAACCCCTAATGTTACTCCCAACAGTTTGTCTCATTCACATCTTGTAGAAACCAATCATTGTTGTAATAACATTGTCACGTCCTCGTAACTACCTTCATCATGTCATCCTCAGGATTATTGGGATGCTACTACATCATACTCCTCAGGTTTTAAGAAAGCATGTCTTCATTCTTATGAGGTAAATCACCTGTATATACAGTTGTCCAATGCAACTCCATCAATGTTGCACTCTCAACTCTACAATCTTTATTTGCAATACATTCAATCTACAAGGCATATTCCTTTGTTGTAAATTATTTGTTTCAACTCATTGTTTCCCCTTACTACACATCAATCCACAACAACACAATAATACTTTCATCATGGAGATTTGGAAATTTCATCTCTTTCCCGCTGCAACTCAATTTTTTGCAACAACTCAACCATGGGTACTGCTACCTTCTCTATCTCTTTCTCTTAATTACCACAAGAACTAGTCAGGTGCTTTTCAGTCATGCATCACCTGCACAATTTGATCTGAGTCATGTCCAATATAAAAAATCCCACTGCCCTTTTTCATGTAGTGTACAAAGTGCCTTTGGTGCAACCAACCACTCATGGTCAAAGATACAAAACATGGATTCACATCCTCTTATGTTACACCTTCCTTGACTCATTTACACCACCTGCACAACTCGATCTAAGTCATGTCCAATACAGGACATCCCACTACCCTTTTTCATGAAGTGTACAAAGTTCCTTCGGTGTAGCCAACCACTCAAGCTCGAAGCTAACAACATGAAGTCACATTCTCCCATGTTACACCTCCATTTGACTCAATCCAAAACCATATGAAAACTACCTCAGTCGAATATTATGTCAATGTACACAAATTCTTGAAAATTACCAAAGACATAGTTTCAAGAGTATTATCCTTCTCCACACAACACCTTCACGCTTGGCCCTCAACAAACTTCATTTTTCTAACATTCTTCTGCAACATGTATTCTTCCTCAATAGATTTGAAATATTCTCCCATCTATGTCAGAAACATATTCAACAACTTCTTCAACTTTCAGATTGTATGTTCTTCGTATTCAACTTGACAACTTTCATCATGCTTCATCTTCACAACATCATCTACTTCAACATTTTCAACCTCTATAATCCTTGCATTTTCTTTTCCTACATAGATTTAATTCTAGTGCATATTATTTTCATCCAAGAAAATCCACTCCCATTTGTAGCCACAAATTTATTTCTTCCTGCAAACAATAAAATAACATATTAAGGGAAAAAAGATTCCATCTTCTATTGCTCCTTTCTTCGTTACATCCAACAGAACCTTGTTTATGTAAAATTTCCACTGCTATTATTTTTATGCGTCTTTGTTTTTCTTTATTTCTCTTAAATTCAATTCTTATTGAAATCTTCTACTCACCATCTGGAAACAATGTGTTCACTTCTACCAACATGTTCCCCATAACATATGATCATGGTCTCCAATCCGCAAAACCTTTCGACTACACTCCTCTTGCAACCACAATCATTCATTTCCAGTGACCATGCCTTCATTCCAAAATAACAATCATGGATAACCACCACCACAACTACTATCTATTTCTAGCAGCCATTTATATCAGAGATTTCTTCCCTTTCTGCAACAAGCTTCTAAACTTTGCTCCATGCAATTTTTTGTTCCTTTCTATCTTTTCTCATTTTAGGATTCATCTTGAAATCTGATACCACTCTATTATTTTCATTCTAACTCTCAATTTGTGTACCTCATTAACCTTCTCATCTTGATGAATAAATCCTCGAGAGTTATTTCATAGCCCTCATCTAAACTACACTTCACAAGCCCTTTCTTCGACACTATCTCTTATCATGCTTCCTTCATCAACACAAGTTGAAACCATCATTCTCCTCATCTTCTTATTTGTAGTTCCTTCCATCCCAGAGCTAAACCATGATTTTACATTTTCACATTCTTTTACCCTCAATTTGAACCATGCTTTGATATATTTTCACATTATTTCACCCCAGAGTTGAACCAAGCTCTGATATGTTTTCACATTATTTCACCCTAGAGTTAAACCTCTCTCTCATACCTTTTCAGATTATTTCACCCCATAGTTAAACCAATCTTTGATATCTTTTCACATTTTTTCACCCCAGAGTTGAACCAAGCTATGATACCACTTGACACAATGGGCATCCATCTGCTACCACCAGAGTACGTTCACATCAAAATATTTTCATCTTTTGTGCATGATAGGAATCATAACTGCCATAAATATTCTTGATTCTACTACATTTTCCTTCTTTTGGTATAATCATGCTGCTACCCCTAGCGTTGTACTTCCACTCCAATGTATCCATGTTTACTTCATAGTACCTCCACAACAGATGTTACAAATTCACTCATCTAGTGTATATTCACTTTTTTCAACTCATCTTCTGTTGTAACTCGCCTTCTACTGCAATTCATTGCAACTCACCTTCTGTGGTGACAAAACATTTGTTGTAACTCAACCATATTGTTTTTTCAAATTGCCTACTAACTCGCTTATCCCATTCATCTTCTAGTTCAACACACTACAACTCACTTCTGTTGCAACTCACATCTGTTTCAACTAGCCTACACTAGCGACTGCAACACAAATCCTCATGTTGCAACCTATCTCTCCCAACATATCTCTATTATGACACATCCTTTTGTTACAACTCAATCATCCTCACACTGCAACACTCATCCTATTACACACACACACTATTACAACAACATGTCTTGAATAATGTATCTCTGCTACGATAATCCATTACTGCAACTCATCTCTGAAATTAATCCATATCCTCTTACACTACGCCTTCTGTGGAAAATTATTCCCATTGCAAATTATATCTATTCACATATTATATACTCAAGAAAACTACTCAACGCTCGTAGAACCAGAGTATTCGTCCTCCTCATGGGAGACCACAATTTCCAACATGACCTTACATAGAATCATGCCCCTTTATATCCATGCAACAGTATTCTCTACATGATTACTCATTCAAGAAAGACATTAACTCACACATAATTCTATCAAGAACACAACACATTCATTCACACACACATAACAAGATTATTTTCAAAACAATAATTCTTGTATTTATCATACAAGTTACAATACAATGGCTCAATGGCTAGATTTGCGCTTACAATATTCATTAGGTTTCCATGCCAGAGGCCATGGAAACCTCAAACAATTCTCTCCCCTATCACACGATCTCTCCTCCTATCGGTTATGAAAGTTATCCATCAATATCTCGATGCTACGTTTTATTCATCCAGAAAATGTTAGCTTCAGTTTCCCTAACACTCTTCAATCCATTCACCTTCCAACTTCTATCATGTCCTTTCCACAATGACTCTTGAAGAACCTTTGTGCGTCCTTTCGATTCATACCAATAATGTGATTCTCCTCCTAATTTGTAACATCCACAACTTATATTGTAACAATTATCCTATACAATGTAGCCATCCATGCACTTGTCCATTCTATAGAAACACTCCCAACTGCCCCAATGTTGCAACTATATAGCATTCAATCGATCTGCATCACTATTGTTACTCTGAAAAGTCTAAATTCCGCAACTATGTAGCATTTCATCGATCTGCACCCCTATTGTTACTCCCAACAACCCATCTCATTCACATCCTGAAGCAACCAATCACTACTGTAATATCTCTATCACTTCCTTGTGTTTCCTTCATCATGTTATCCCCGGGATGACTGAGATACTATTGCATCAAAGTATCTATGAAATAATTTAGTAAAATGTTTATAGTTTACATTACCATTAAACAAATCATAAATTTAAGGCCAAAATCATGTATCATAGGTTCGTAAGACATCCTTCTAGTTTGTGACTGATTTTTTTTTCGCTTATAATAAATAATGAACATCAAATGTTGTAATAAAGGAATTCTAAGCAAAAATATGAAAACACACATTCAAATTTGAAGAAATTGAAGAGATATTAAAATCATTCATTTTGTAACCATTTATAAACTCTACGCATTGTAGTTCATATACTATACTAATGTTTATTATATTAACCATACTTTTCATTTTTTATATACTACCTATAATCTATATTTATGTTTATATATATTGATAATTCATATTAATATATTAATTATTTATAAAAATTAGAATAATAATTTAATTTTAAGATCATCATCAAGTCAAGAACCAAATTCTGTACGATATTCCTTTGTTTGTGGGACAAACGACCCCCCTCCATGCATGAATTTGACTACTAATGTCTACAGAGATATACATAGCCAACCTCTCTGAATTTAAACTTGTGGCCCCATTGAAGGAAACACAATTTTAACCATTAGACCCACTCAAGTTGAATATTATATATTGAATATTATATATAAATACAATATTCATGTTAGAATTAATATTTATTATACTAGCAACAACCACTTTATAAACGCGGTTGATATACATCCATTCATGTCATTTTCCACATTTCCAAATTAATGGCATTGTAAACCACTTTTATATAGTGGTTGTTTCTAGTATTCAACCTTTTAATAAAAAAAATGCAATATATGGGTTGAATTTAACCAAAGAGGAATATTCTTCATCGTTTATACTGTAGTGACCTCAATTAATGTTATAACCCAAAAATGCACCACACAGGTTTACCTGGCATCAGGCAAACTCATGCCTCTTCCTAGCCAAAGCCATGTTGAACAAATCCTCAAAAAACCACTTAAATCAAGGGACCCACGCCCTAACCTTTCACTGGGCGCGGGTGACCGCTTGCTGACCTTCTACTACACGCGGGTATCCATGGGCTAACCCACTACAGCCCGCGGGTACCTAACAAAGAAAAAAATCAGGGAAGTTTCCGCCGGGACATGAGGTTTTTTGTCAGTTAACTTTAACTCTTCGCCATGCATGGCCAAGAGTTCGCCTAAAACCCTAGCTCCTTCTAGCCTATAAAAGGAGGGGTAGGGGTACTATTCAAAGAGGAAAAATCATAGCAAAGAAACTCTACCAAATTTCCAAGTCAGTTTTGTCCCAACCCTTTAGCCTTGCCTCAAGCTTTAGGAGAAATTCAAGCAGCAGCAGTTGGAGGACAAAAGAAGAGGAGGAGCCCAGGATCAGGATCGAGGAACGGTGGTCGGTCTCAGAAATCATTGTAAGTGATTCATATTGAGACTAATGAAAAAGATACTTTTCCCGTCCCGAATACATGAGTCTTATCTAAGTTATTTGATTTGTGTTTTATCTATAACCCCCTAGTAGATCAATAGCATGCATGTGTAGTCTTGTTTTGATTGCAGGAAAGCTTTGTGGAAGGATAAGCAGCAGCAAGGAGAAAAAGGCTGAACAGATGATCTACTTCAACCGTCGATAAAAAGGTTAGTTTATTCTTCCCATGTTTGCATGAGAAAAGGGGTTGAGATTTTGGGTAGAAGGTTAAAAGTTAAGTCTGAAGGGTCATGATCTGTGTATAAGCTTAGATCCCTAGCTTGTTAGTCCGTAGGGTAGAATACCCCACAACAGAATTGGCGACTCCACTGGGGATATTTTACTCTTAGGGTTCCCGGATTTGGTTGAAGATTTTTTTTTT
>ML777079.1:0-70411 GCA_009831015.1 Picea engelmannii | reverse complement strand
CTGGTCCACATATCATAGCAATGCATCCAAACCAATATAATTTCACATACAAAGATTCATACCATAATGTTTCTCGGCTAGTGGTCATGACATTCACTTTCATCATTATTATCCCTTGGCTATTTCATAGCCCATAACCTGCATATTAGTCTGTAACACAAACTCATACATTTCTATGCATTATCATCATGTAATTGCATACAACCATCATTTCAATTCGGTAAACATGTACCAACAACTTAACATCAAAGTTTTTCAAGTAAGAAATAGATCTCATAATATCCCATAATTCAATTTTGACACCCATTCATAAAATTATTTTTTACCAAATAGATTGCATGATATCCAACACCATTCTAATAGAATTTAAGCCTTCATAGGATTCCCATTCACACAATATATCACATCATATCCATCATCATCAATAACATTTAAACATTCATAAAATTTACATTCACATAGTAGATCGCATCATATCCATCATCATCAATAATATTTAAACACTCATAAAATTTACATTCTCACAATATATCGCATCATATCCATCATTATCCAAATATATTTAAACATTCATAAAGGTTCATACATCTTGAAAGTTTAAGTGTATCATTTAATAGTTTCACTGTGAATAGAAAATAAAAGTGTGTAGGCCTCAGGTAATCCTGGTTGTCTAAGTGAAAAGGTGGTGTTACATACACCCAACCTTCGAGAAACATATTCTTGAGGTGGTCAAAAAAGTGAGAAATAGTCTCATCATAATGTCTTGGCATCTTCCCAAGTAGCAGATGTTGGACTATACTTGTCCCGTTGGACCTTAACTTGGTCTACCAGACGGTTCCTGAGCTATCGAAATCTACGGTCCAATATGCGTAACGGTTCTACCCTGAGAGTTCCCACGTCCGATAGCTACAATTCCTTCCAATTTAGCTTATGTGATTCATCAACAACATAATGACGTAAAACAGATACATGAAAAACGTTATGAGTTTTATGCAACTGGGGTGGCAATACGAGACGATAGGCAATGGGTCAAATTTTCTATTGGATTATGAATGGTCCTATAAATCGAGGTGACAAATTTGTCCCCTTCCCAAACTGTATGGTACTCTTATTATGCCTAATACGAATGAAAACCAGATCTCCCACTTTATAACTTCGATGAGTCCTATGTGCATTTGCATAACTTTTCTTCCTATCCTGTGCTTCCTTTAGTCTCTTCCTAATCTGAATCACCTGTTCCTCCATCTCTTGAATCAATTCTGGCCCATTTGTTACTTGGTCTTCTAATCTTTCCCAACTTAATGGTGTTCTGCATGGCCTTCCATACTGAGCTTCGTAGGGTGGCATTCCGATGGAGCTATGAAAATTGTTATTGTAGGCAAAATCTACCAAAGGTAGGTACTTCTCCCACTAGGTTTGATTATCAATGACATACATCCTAAGCATGTCTTCCATGACTTGATTTACCCTCTCAATTTTCCCATCTGTTTCAAGATGATAAGTTGTGCTTAAGTTCAACTGAGTCCCCAATGTTGACTGCAAACTTGTCCAAAACCTAGAAGTGAATCTGGAGTCCCTATCTGAAATGATATTCTTAGGTATTCTGTGCAAACAGATAACCTCACTTACAAACACATGTGCCACATCAGTGACATCGTAAGTGTCTCTAACCGGAATAAAATGAGCACTCTTGGTTAACTTATCCACTATCACAAGAATGGCATTGTGTCTATGAGATGTGAGCAGCAACCCCACAACAAAATCCATAGAAATGACTTCCCATTTGGACATAGGAACATCATGTGGTTATAGGAGGCCTGCCAGGTGATGGTGGTCAGCTTTCACTTGTCGACACTCTAGGCACTTGGCAATGAAATGGACTACATCGCGCTTCATTCCTATCTAGAAGAAGAGCTTCCCCATGTCTACGTGCATCTTCTTCACACCCGAATGTGCACAATAAAGTTCTCTATGGGCTTCTTTCAATATGATGTTTCGAATATCCCCATCTTCAGGGATGTACATCCTTCCCCAATATCTCAATAGTCCATCTACTTCCAGACTATATCCTTCATACTTTGGATCTAATTTACTCCCACTCTAGAGGTTTGAAGTAACCTCTAAATACCAACTGTCTCCTTGGAGTTGCATCAACACACATTCCCTCAGATTGACTTTCAAGGGTACCAAGGAGAAGACACGTGGTCTCCTGCTCAAGGCATTTGCGACCACATTTTCCTTTCCTTTGATGTATGAAAAACCAAAATTGTACTCACTCATAAACTCACTCCATCGCCTTTGCCTAGCATTTAGATCCCTTTGAGTGAAGAGATGTTTTAAACTTTGATGGTCCGTTTTGAGCTCAAAGTTTTTCCCCACAAGATAGTGCCTCCAAACTGTTATAGCTAGCATTACCATTGCCAACTCTAAATCATGAGTAGTGTAAATATCTTCATGTTTCTTCAACTTCCTTGACGCATAAGCTATCACTCCTCCATCCTGCATTAGCAAAACACTGTGAAGTCCTTTTCCATATCTGGCACTCATAGAATTGGCGCACTAGTTAGTAAACTCTTAAGCTCAATGAATGCACTATCACATTCTTCTGTCCATTCATACCTGACCCCCTTGCACTGCAAAGTGGTGATGGGTTTCGCTGCTTTTGAGAATCCTTCCACAAATCTCCGATAATAAAATGCTAGCCCCATGAAGCTTCTCACCTCATGGGAATTTTTTGGCATCGGCCACTCCATAATGGCCTTTACCTTTTTTGGGTCCACAAAGATTCCTTCACCGGAAATGATATGACCTAAATAGTGAATTTCGTTCTGGAAGAAGGAACACTTCGACAACTTCCCATACAATTTGTTCTCCTTAAGGAAGGACAACACCACTCACAAGTTTTCCTCATGTTCTCTTTCATTCTTGGAATAGATGAGGATGTCATCTAGAAAGACTTGTACAAAACAGTCTAAGTACTTCGAGAATACGTCGTTCATGAGGCCCATGAATACTGCTGATGCATTGGTCAATCCGAAAGGTACTATGACAAACTTGTAATGTCCAAACCGAGTTTGAAAGGTATTTTTTGGGATATCACCTTCCTTAATCCTTAATTGATGATACCCTGATCGCAAATTGATCTTTGAGAATACCGCTACTGCTTTCATCTGATTGAAGAGGTCATCCATTCGCAGCATTGGGTACCTGTTTTTCATTGTAGCATGGTTCAAGTCCCTGTAATCTATACATAGTCGTAATAAACCATCCTTCTTCTTTACAAAAATTATTGGTGCACCCCAAGGTGAGACACTAGGCCTTATTAGCCCTAAGTCTAGTAACTCTTTTAACTGCATTTGCAACTCACAAAGTTTCAGCCCTGTCATCCGATACGGAGTCTTGCAAATTGGTTATACACCAGATTTTAGCTCAATAGTAAAATCAAGTTCCCTCTCAGGAGGTAACCCTAGTAACTCGTTTGGAAAAACATCCTTAAATTCTGACAATACCAGGTATTGATCCAATGAGGGTCCCTTCCTTTCATTCATTTCTTCCACTACATATATTCGACACCCTTGCCTCAAGCATCGCTTAACCTTCATAGTTTATATAAAGTGTAATGATACCCTTCTATGTACACCCTGGATCTCCATTGGCCTTCCTTCGTTGTCTATACAGAGCACCCTTTTTGCGAAACAATCTACCAAAGCTTGATGAGATTCTAACCAATCCATTCCAATGATTAGATCATACGCCCCGACAGCAGTGACATATACCTTCAACCTAGTAGTACACACTCCCAGGTCTACTATACAATTATCGACACTAGGTCCTACCGCTTGTTTTTCCCCCAAAGCCATCTCAACTTGTTTAAAGTCATCGTGCTCGTAGGCTGCCAACCCACTCTTTTCTAATGCAGATGGTGAAATGAAACTATTTGTAGCACTAGAATCAAATAAAATATTAACGTTGATATGATTTAGCATACTTGATGACTTCACCACCATGGATTGATGCTCGGCCTGGCGATTATTAACCTCTGTGTAAATCTGGTGGCTGCTACTTTCTCTTCCCATCGGGGCCTTTCCTTCTCTATGCACAAATCTTGATTGTAACTTTGGGTAGTCAAGTTGGTAATGGGGTCCTCCACATCCCCAATAGGTAACATGGGATTGAACCTGCACACTGTTATGTGACTGTCTCTTAAACGAGTTCCTTCCCCTGGAACCCCTGCCCCTACTAGCTACTCCCTGAGATGTTCGTGGTCCTGCCTGAGTCGTTGGTGATGAACGAGATGTTGTACTTGTTTCCATTGAAATCCCTGCGGATACTATCCTTGGTGTGACTCTGTTACCATATGGAGGTGGCCTTGAGCCCCCTCCCCTGGGAAATGTCCTAGGGGCCTTCCCCATGAATCCAGGGCGATGCAGAAAGGTCTGTCTTATACCTTTGGTTAAGTTCATTTGTTCCTCCGCATAACATGGATTTTCCACAGCTTGCGCTACTGAAGACGGTTTCCACATCCACACCATATCCCTTATCTTAGGGTTTAGCCCATAGACGAAGTGTTCTTCCTGTCATTGGTCATTATCCATGTATGAAACATATTTGACCAATTCCATAAACCTGATCTCATGTTCTTCTACGATCCTGTTTCCCTATACTAAGGCATGAAATGCTCCTACCTGTTGTTCCTTATAGTAAGATGGCAGATATTTCCTTTGAAACCTCTCCTCGAAAAGTTCCCAAGATACGGTGTCTGGGGTAAGATGTAGTTGTCTTTCCAGGTTTCCCCACTAGTTCAAGGTGATGTTTCTTAACTGAAAAATCATTATCTTCGCCTTTGAGGTGAATGCATAGTCCCTTAAGGAAACACACCTTGTCATGCCTTCCAACCATGCTTCCGCCCGTTCACTGGTGCGACCCCGACAAACTCCGGAAGTTTAATCTTCTATAGTTATGTAATGATGTCTTGAGGTGGAGGTCCTCCCCCTGAATCCATTGATGCTTCTGGATTACCCATTCCAGATGGTGGGGGTTCCACTTTGATCCCTGCTAGCTGTCGCCCCTTTAAAGTCTCATTTCTGCCCTCCAAAGAGCGCAGTATGAGAGCTAGTTCGTGCGATCGTGGCGGTGGTGCTAGAAGTCTTGGCAGTGCCTGTGACAATGCTCCTCTGCCCCGATTCCCTTGAGTCCTAACCATCCTATATGATTTAACCTGCATCAACCAAAGTTGTCAGGGTGAGTTCAAGGACGTTTCTCATTGCACAACTTAACTAGAAAACAGGGTTAGGCGTAAGTTTCTTTTTACTTGTCTATAAACAGACGTTACTCTCTTTAGGGGAGGTGGATAGGTTAGGGATAAAGCATCTAATATTGATTTCTTCACCTAAGAAAACTATTGAATCCCTTTACCGGTAGCTATGCTAGCTTTGCAACATACTAGCCAATTTCTCTAACTTACCTACCTAGTGCGCATAAAGCCCCCTCCCTCTTATCTTGTTCGAAGTCTTTATACTTTGCGTTTACAACTAATTAAGGTGACTTCCAACCTAATTTCAATGAAATGAGTCTAAGGTTATCCTTCAATTCTTGACTCGTGACCTTTCCTTGGTGTGTTGTACATATGCGTTGAATTGTATGTCTCGGTGGCTGCAAGTGTGAGTCTTGAGGATTGTAGAGTGGCTTTCAAGCATTGGAGCTTAGCGCTTGTGCGTTGTGGTTATGTATTGTTTATGGACTTGTGGTTGTATGATGTAGTGAGCCTGAGGTTATGCATTGAAGCTTGGTGCTTGTGCGCTGAGATTTGGTTCTTAGCTCGTGGACTTGGAGATTGGGCCTCGGTGCAATACTTTGAAATTTCTTATTAAATTAATCACCTTAGTTTTAAACATTAAACTAAGGTTTTAAACTTTAATCTTAATAACATAAATTTAAACTAATATTAATTACCAGGCTTAATTATAAATTATTTTCCAAATAAAAAAGAAATGGCAAAACTTTGTAAAACATACATAATAAATTAATATTAATTAATTATTATATATAAAAAAATATTTAAAATAAAAATTATTACAAAAATTAAAAATAAACTAAAATTTTAAACTAATATTAATTACCAGGCTTAATTATTAATTATTTTCCAAATAAAAAAATGGTAAAACTTTGTAAAACATACATAATAAATTAATATTAATTAATTATTATATATATAAAATATATGTATATATTTAAAATAAAAATTATTACAAAAATTAAAAATAAACTATTTTTTTTTTTTTAATTGAAACGGGCATCATTGGTCCTAACATGAGGCCCCTGTGCCCCCTACCCCCACCTTCTTTACACCACCTAAAACCCTACACTCCTCCTGGGCTCTCTATCTTAACCCTAACTCTACGTGCCCAACCCTTCTTTTGCCTATCATTCGGCCACCTCCCTTCTCTGCACTCTGGTAAGGTTTTATTGTGGGTATTTTCCCATTCATCACCTGCATGCCCCCTTCCCACTGTATTTTTGTACGCTTGGTGCTTTTGTTTGGTTTTGGTGACTTATATATTGACTGTGTGTTGTGGTTGCAGGTCACGTGGGCTTGGTGGAGAGGTCTCGACTCTGAGCGTTGGGTTATATGCACCTTGTTGTTTTTACGTGTTGGCTTGTTGTTTTGGTGCTGTCACTTGGGTGCATGATGGTATATTGTTTCTTTATGCACTGAGAGCTTTGAGCCTCCCCTCATAGGCTCCTCCCTTAGTTGTGGCTCCTCCCTTGACAAGTTGAGCTCTAGTTTTGCATTATGGGCTCTCCTCGTGGAACTGTGTGGTGCGGACTACCTTGTATTGAATAATTGATGCTTTGTGCTTGGGCCTCTTGGGCTATGGCTGGTGCTTTTGGTTGTTTATTTATTTATTTATTTATTTATTTTTTAGTTTCACACACAAAATTTGGATTCGAGAGGCTATGCTGAGAGGTCTAGGAGCCCACTCGATGCTCTATGTTTAATGTTGTCACTAAGCCCAGAAACCGATTCACAAAATCAAGGTCTCCATGCTCATGTTGTAAATGCCTCTTCACTCATTACCTATCATCACTAATATTACTTCTTCCTCTGCATTTACCATATACACAGGAAAAGGAGCTGCTAGAGATAGAAAACCTATTAAAAACCAAGCCTAGGTCGAATTCGAACTCGAACCCAAGACCTGATGAGCACGACGAAGTCATTTACTTCGGAGTTGGTGAAGTAGCCACAATATAGACAACCCTGTGAGCTAGGGACGAAGGTCCACTATTCCAATACCTCACGTTCCTCCCTCCAAAGGAGCTCAAGCCCGAGCACCGCCTCACTCCTGATCAAGAATTTAAACTAAGTGAGCAGGTCATCAATTCTAATTTACCGTCAGTTATAGAGGAATATTTACTTCACGAAGAGCTCGTGGAGTTAGACAAGATTCCAGCACCTCTATACAAAAAGTCCCACACCTCTGTAAGAAATATTGAGAGCGTTATGAGTCAGACATAGGGTTCAATGATCCCTACAATTGGTTCTAGGGTTTCCATCGCTTGGCATAGAGCGCATTTATAGACCCAATGTCTCCTCCTCCATGGCTTTGGCATTGGCTTGTATGTTGTTGCTAATCCTATGGTTGTATGTGTTGGACTTCTTGCTATGACTACGTACAAGATTTTTTTTTTTGTGGTTTTTTTTTTGTGATCGTTAGTTAGATTCCCATGGAATACCCCATGAAACCTTATCATAAATTTTGTTGGTGGCTGGGTTTTATATGTTATTGTCCCTACAGACCATTTTGTAGGGTTTTTTTGAGTTTGTCTGATGCCGTCCTGCTCAGTTTCTGAATGCAATTTTGATTTGGGTTGTCTTTAGCTCTGACGAATCTCACCATGAATGAGATCAGGTTTTGGAAATATAGAATGTGAACCATAATTATTGATATGTTCTGACTATTTGCATTTCTTTGAATTCCTTGTACTGTCTTCGAACCACCTGTCAAGGTTTCGGGCCAAGCTCGGATACGTCTTGATTTTTTTTATTTTTTTTATTTTAATGTTTGTTGTTTAGACTTATTTTCACCACAACACAAAAAAGTCAATCTCAGATGTCTCGAATACATCGATGTCTCCACACCTGTGAGATTTGATATTGAGACACCCTACACCGCACCAAAGCGCCTGTTTGGGAGCTTCTTGCTTTCTGTTATTTCTATTTTTCTATTTATTTTCTTCCAAACCCCCTTAGTCAATCAACTTGCGACACTGCCAATTGTTTGGTTGCCCATTTTATGTTGTTTCAGTATCTTTACAGTAATTTAGTGTCATGAGGTAGATTTTCCATGGCGTTGGAGGAATTTCAAACGTGATATTGCGTTTTGCAATGCATAGATTTTTGTGGGGATATTCATTTCTAGAGGGATTTCTCACTGCATGAAAGTTTGTTTTGAACCCTGGGCTTTGCCAGCCCAAAAAAAAAAAATATATTTGAAATAAGCATGGAGATCGGTTTGAGCTGTGAGCATTTGCTAGCTCAAAATGAAAAAAGAAAAAAATAATTCTCCGAATGCTTGTGATAAATGAATTGTTAGATCGAGGATGCATTATAATAAGAACTCAGACAATAATATTATGAAATTATATCCATGTTCTGGCCTAGTAAATGCTTCCTTTACATTTTCAATATGTATGTCATTTATATTTATATTTGTGTTAAAGAAAATTGTGCTTGGCTTGCAGGTTAGGCGGAGGTGGAGCTGGAACTTGGATTTTCATCTAATTAAAGGGTTTCATGGTTTGTTTAAATTTTCGGGTGGGTACAGTTCCATTCCGAAGTTGGGTAGGCAGATAGGTAGGCCCTTAAGGCTCCAGTTCTTAAACATGTGCTTTTATACCATGTGTAGTGACCTCAATTAATTAAGCCTAAAAACATTTCATACAATTAAACATATAATTTCTTTCAATGCATAAATAATTCATTAATCATCATATAAGAATTTAATATTCAATAGAAATTAAATTTATCCACAGCATGAAAGTAAATTACATAATCATCCACATAACCCAACAAATTCAAAAATAAAAATACCTCTGCCTGATGCTAAATTCCTGCTTATCTAGTTGTCCACCCTGTTGCTTTGTCCAATATCTGTCTGATGCTCTGACCAAACCCTGCCCAAAATCAACTAACCACCCAGCCAGCTAGAAGCAGCCTATCAGACTCCCTAGCTCCAAGATTCCGTGAGGATTCCTAGCTCCCGAGCCCAAAACTCCCAGCAACCTGGTGGCCCCTGCAACAGTTCACCCAAACTCCAAAACCAAACTCCCAAAACCAAAAAATATCCCCTAATCAGGAAATACAGTCCTCCCCTCAAAATAATGTTTCCTCCTCAAATTTTCATAATCCATCTCCCGAAGGCCTCTTCCCAGTCATATCCCCCATTCACCACCTCCTCCGTCATTTAAGGCCACCCACCTTATCCCCCCATTTACTCTTTCTCCCCTTCCATACATAAAGTCTTATAATAAATAAATTAAATTCCATTTACTACCTTATCCCCTATCATACATAAAGTCTTATCATAAATAAATTAAAGTTATTAAGCCTTGAATTCTTTATCCAAACCTTAAATGTGTTAAGTGCTCAATTAATTAATTAATTTTATTAATAGTTAATCATTACTTAACTAATACACATTAAGACAATTAATTACTTAATTAACTTTACTTGATAACCCTATGCAACTATTTAACTAGGGTTGTTACATATACTAAATTTAAGGTCAAGACTTCATGGCATAATCCTAGCAAATTGCATTCTCTATTCCTTAGTCATTAAGACACCTGATTGACATGGATTAATAATTAATGAATATAATTGACATGTACAAGGTCATTATTGTAGTGTAGCTAGAGAGATAGTGGGGGGCCCAGAGGGCCCATAGTAATAATAGTGGAGGTCATTCAATGTAAGGTGAACTAGATCCACTATATCATTAAATAAGGCCCACTATGGTAGTTAGATATAATAAATGTAAGAGGACTTACTAGAAGGTTCCTCCTATAGAATATCTTAGGTTGTTGGTAGCACTATATAAAGGGGTTCAAGCAATGTAATGGGATATGAAGAGAAGTATCGTATTTGGAGTGGTATCTCAATATGAGGATTCCCCTTGAAGAGGCAAGTGCACATGAGAGGATCCCTTTCATAATATGATCCATTGTATGGTGTTTCTGTATTATAAGGGTCTGATAATAATAAATGTGTGTTTCTTATATATTTTTCTCTGAATATTTTTGGTGTTTGCATATGCAAGTATTTGGTTCTCAACAATTACTATCATAGCACTTTCCTTGAAAGGCATTGTGGGAAAACATTTTTATTTTTGAATATTTATTTTTTCAGAAAAAAAGAGAGTCGCGACATTATGGATGATTTTTGTAGATTTCAGTGCAAAATTTGAAGAAATTGGTTTTATGTCTGAGTTACTCTCAGAAAAAACAACCAATTTTAAAAAAACAATTGTTTAAAATGGATTCCAGGAAGTGGAGTTATTGGCATTTTAAAATATGCAATTTTCACGGTTTTTTCCATGGACAACCGCACAATGTTTCTGTTTTTTTAGCATGCAAATCATGCAAATCTAAGCTCCGGAAGTGAAGATATCGATGATTTAAAATCAACCATTTTAGAAGGGTTTTTCGTGATGACGACGAGACTGCAAAGTTCATCACTTTTCAGAGGGTGTTCAGATTGCTACCAGATTGGTTCCCTTGGATAGAGGATTTTAATATATTTATTTATTTATATTATATGTGGTCTTTCCAATGAATATTCACTTTCATCTCCTCATGGACCTGCAACGAAAAATGGAATCCCTCACGGCCAAATTTCAAAATCGACAACAAGATATGGAAGCAAAATTTAAAAATAGTGAAGAGCTCATATATGAAGTAGTGCAGGAGAGATATATTAGGAATATCATGTACATTGAAATAATAGGATAATATACTCAAGAAATATATTCTTGGTATGATTATGAGGAAGATTGTGAGGATTGGTATAAGGACAATTGTCATTTACGAGATGACAACCACTTTCATATTTTATATGATGAGTCTACTCCATCTTATGTAGAGAACGTCAATGTGCCAAATCATGATCCAATTATGACTACTAGTTCCCATTCTACATATTGTACATTGATATTGTTCCTTCCAAACTCGACTTTGACCATTTCCCACTATGTGGATGGATCTTCTTATTTGGATCCACATGACAGGTGTCAGTCTTTGGAGAATAATTTCCACTTGGTTAATGGGTTTTGATATCTTACTTGTGGAGTTCATATGACAACTTGGACATGGTACCCCGGTTTACAATGACGGTTGAACCACTTCATCATGGTGGTTTTCATTTCTACATGGGACCCTGGTTCTCTAGTCTACTTTAGCACTATGGTCCACACTTATCCATGGGACCTTGGTATATGTTTTTACACCCTCATAACAAGTGTTGAGGACAACGATTTCATAAGGGGGATGAAATGTAGTTTATCTAGAGAGGTAGTGGAGGTCCTGAAAGGCACATGGTAATAATAGTGGAGATCATTCAATGTAAGGTGGACTAGATCCACTATATTATTAAATAAGGCCCACTATGGTATTTAGATATAATAAATGTAAGAGGAATTACTAAAAGGTTCTACTTTTAGAAGGTTACTCCTTTAGAATAATATTAGGTTGTTGGTAGCACTATATAAAGGGGTTCAAGCAATGTAATGGGATATTAATAAAAGTATTGTATTTGGAGCAGTAGCTCAATAGGAGGATTCCCCCTCGAGGATGAAAGTGAACAGGAGAGGATCCATTCCATAATAGGATCCATTGTATGGTTTTTTCCTACCATAAGGGTTTGATAATAATAAAAGGGTAGTTCTTCTATATTTTTCTCTAAATATTTGTGGTGTTTATGTACGCAAGTATTTGGTTCTTAACAATGTTTCCATGGAGTAGGGATCGTTTGATCCATCCAATAATTAGTCGCCCAGGAAATTGTAACTCCATTCAATTTTGTTGTTTACTATGGGTTTTTATGGCTTGTGACCCTATAGGCATTCATCATCCACAAGTTAAGTGGATAGGTTAGTATTATGTATATTTAAAATTGACATGTTCCATTGTAGTCTAATTTGTATTGTTTTTATATTGATTACTGAAATTTTCATCTTCCCTATTTTTATTTGGCTTTGTTTAATTGTTTTACATTTTGGCCTTTTCTCCCGTAATCCAACAACATAAATTTGTGCAAAATCACATTTATTTGTTATTTAAATTGCATTTATGGATCCAAAAATGGATTCAACGTGTTGAAAAACCCTATGGCACTATTAACCACTCAAATATGTCGATTCAACAATTCAATAGAAAATATCACCAAAAAAAGGAAGAAAAGGAACAAACACTTAGACTACATCTTTTTTGGGGGGTGATGGGATAATTGAAATAAAATATTGAAAATAACAACCTCCATTATTGTCATATTGAGAATTGTTTTCGTACACTTAAACAAATTGGTACCGATCGTTGAATTTTTTAGTGTGCAACATTTTTATTTTAGAATTAATGCTTACATGCTTATTATAGAGTTATTTTGGGTTTGTTAGATCTTGTTAGTTGTCATAGATCTTCTCCAACTTTCATATCTTATTTATGTGTTTTTGGTTGAGATATTTCCTCATGGGTTTCTTATGCTTTTGAGAAAAACATATTTTATAAATATGTGATTGATTCAATAATCAAAAATAGATTTCATATGTGCAATCTGGTTCTCTAAGTTGGTATCAGAGATGGGATGGTTGGTCTGGGTGTCGCTCCTTCATGGAAGAATCTACGAAAATGAGAAAATGGGAGAGGTTGTGTTAAGAACCTGAATAGATCTACAAATATAATCACCAAAAATAATGAATACACAATAGATACACAAAACAACACTATACAATGGATCCTATTATGGAAGGGATCCTCTCCTGTTCACTTGCCTCTTTGAGGGGGCATCCTCCTATTGAGCTACTACTCAAAATACAATAATTCTCGTCATATCTCATTACATTTCTTGAACCCCTTTATATAGTGCTACCATCACCTAAGAACATTCTAGAGGAGGAATCTTCTAGAAGTAGAACCTTCTAAGAAGTCCTCTTACATTTATTATATATAACTACTATAGTGGGCCTTATTTAATAATATAGTTGACCTATTCCACCTTACATTGAATGGCCTCCACTATTATCACTATGGGCCCTATGCCCCCCCCCCCACTACCTCTCTAGATACCTTACATTCCATCCCCCTTATGAAAGCGTTGTCCTCAATGCTTGATGTACAACCATATACCAGGGTCCCATGGATAAGTGTGGACTGTAGTGATGAAGTAGACTAGAGAACTAGGGTCCCATTGAGAAATGGAAGTCACCATGATGGAGTAGTCCAACCTCCATTATAAACCAGGGTCCCATGTCCAATTGCTTCTGTGAACCCCACATGGAAGATATCGACACTCAATAACCAACTAAAAATGATTCTCACAATACTGACACCTATCATGTGGATCCAAATAAGAATATCAATCTACATAGTGGGAGATGATCAAAGATGAATCTGGAAGGAGAAATACCATTGTAGAATATGCATGTTCAATGTTGGTAACTAGCTCCTGATGTGGAACAATGATGTTCTCTACAGAAGGTGAAGTAGAGTCATCAAATAAAATATGAAAATGGTTGTCATCCCAAAAATGACAACTATCCATAGACCAATCATCACAATCGGCCTCAAAATCATACCAAGCATATATTTCTTGATCATGTTCATCCCTGATGTCCACCATAAGAAATCTCTCTTGCATGCTATCCAATGAATCTTGAATACTTCGAAAACTATCATTGAGGCCATCAGTAACGTCAAGCAATCTAGCATCCAATGTGTCATACAATTGGGATTTGACTGCTTCAAGAATTTATTTAAGGGTTTGAGAGGAAGTATCCATCTGAACACCCTATGAACTCTTCGGTCCCACGACTTTCATGAAAAAACCCAAAAATAGAACAATAACTTCCAACAAAAAATCGTGGCTTTTCTGAAAAAACCCTAAAATACTGTTGAATTTAAAATGCTCATAACTTCACTTCCCATACTCCGTTTTGGCTGATTTTGTTTTTGAAATTGGGTGAAATTGTGAGAGAAATTCAAATCTGTAATTTGTTTGGGAAAATTTGTCCTCCAACTACTACAAAAATAAAATAAAATCACATCGTCGTCCACGGAAAAAACCCTGAAAAATTGCAGATTTTAAAACTTCAATATCTTGACTTCTCGGACTCCGTTTCAGATGATTTGTTTTTTCAACTTGGGTTTTTTTATGATAGGAACTTAGATATACAACATTTTTCTATAATGTTTTCATAGAAATATATCAAATAGTTCTGGAATGTCGCGACCCTCTTTTTTTTCTCCAAAAACAAATCTGCAAAAATAAAAAATATTTATCCACAATGTCTCCCAAGGAAAGTTCTTTAATACCACTTGTTAAGAACCTAAATATATCTATAAATATAATTACCACAAATACCAAATACACAATAGATCCACAGAGAAACACCATACAATGGATCTTATTATGGAAGGGATCCTCTCCTATTCACTTGCCTCTTTGAGGGGGCATCCTCCTATTGAGCTACCGCTCCAAATACAATAATTCTCTTCATATATCATTACATTTCTTGAACCCATTTATTTAGTGCTACCATCACCTAAGAAAATTCTAGAGGAGGAATCTTCTAGAAGTGAAGTCCTCTTACATTTATTATATCTAACTACCATAGTGGGCCTTATTTAATAATATAGTGGACCTAGTCCACCTTACATTGAATAGCCTCCACTATNCCCACTACCTCTCTAGCTACCTTACATTCCATACCCCTTATGAAAGGATTATCTTCAACGCTTGATGTACAACCATATACGAGGGTCCCATGGATAAGTGTGGGTTGTAGTGTTGAAGTAAACTAGAGAACCAGGGTCCCATTGAGAAATGGAAGTCGTCATGCTAGAGTAGTCCAACTGCCATTGTAAACCAGGGTCCCATGTCCAATTGCTCCTGTGAACCCCACATGGAAGATATCGACACCCAATAACCAACTAAAAATGATGTTCACAATACTGACACCTATCATGTGGATCCAAATAAGAATATCAGTCTACATAGTGGGAGATGATCAAAGATGAATATGGAAGGAGAAATAACATTGTAGAATATGCAGGATGGATGCTGGTAACTAGCTCCTAATGTGAGACATTGATGTTCTTTACAGAAGGTGGAATAGAGTCATGAAATAAAATATGAAAGTGGTTGTCATCCCAAAAATGAAAACTATCCATATCCCAATCATCACAATCGGCCTCAAAATCATACCAAACATATATTTCTTGATTATATTCATTTGTGATGTCTTCCATAAGAAATCTCTCCTGCGTGTTATCCAATGAATCTTGAATACTACGAAAACTATCAATGAGGTCATCTGTAACGTCATGCAATCTAGCATCCAATGTGTCATACAGTTGGGATTTGATTGCTTCAAGAATTTATTTGAGGGTTTGAGAGGAAATATCCATCTAAATATCCTATGAACTCTTCATTCCCGCAACCATCATGAAAAAACCCAAAAATAGAACAATAACTTATGACAGAAAATCATGGCTTTTCTGGAAAAACCCTAAAAAACTGTTGAATTTAAAATTCTCATAACTTCACTTCCCGGACTCCGTTTTGGCTGATTTTGTTTTTGAAATTGGGTGAAATTGTGAGAGGAATTCAAATCTGTAACTTTTTTGAGAAAATTTGGCCTCTGACTGCTACCGAAGTGAAATAAAATTGCATCGTCGTCCACGGAAAAAACCCTGAAAAATTGCAGATTTTAAAACTTCAATATCTTGACTTCCCAGACTCCGTTTCAGACGATTTTTTTTTTTTAAATTGGGTGTTTTTCTTAGAGGAACTCGGATATACAACCATTTTTTACAAGTTTTTCATATAAATATATCAAAAATTTCTATAATGTCGCGGCCCTCTTTTTTTTTCTCTGAAAAAAAATCTGCAAAAATAAAAAATAATTGTCCACAATGTCTCCCAAGGAAAGTGCTCTGATAACACTTGTTAAGAACTTGAATAGATATATAAATATAATCACCACAAGTAATGAATACACAATAGATCCATAGAGAAACACCATACAATGGATCCTATTATGGAAGGTATCCTCTCCTGTTCACTTGCCTCTTCGAGGGGGCATCCTCCTATTGAGCTACCGCTCCAAATACAATAATTCTCTTCATATATAATTACATTTCTTGAACCCATTTATATAGTGCTACCATCATACAAGAACATTCTAGAGGAGGAATCATCTAGAATTAGAACCTTCTAAGAAGTCCTCTTACATTTACTATATCTAACTACCATAGTGGGCCTTATTTAATAATATAGTGGACCTAGTCCACCATACATTGAATGGTCTCCACTATTATAATTATGGGCCCTTTGGGACCCCCCACTACCTATATGTCTACCTTATAGGTTGTTGTAGTGTGTTGAGTGTGTTTGGTGTGAATATTTATGTGTTTTTTTGTGATATTTTTGTTTGTCTTCCAAGAGAGTAGTAGAGGATTATTAGGATCGAAAGATCCATATCTTAGGTTCTCAATTGAAGGATGAGTTTTGTGTTGGATGTTGCAGAGTGATTGTAACTAATTGAACTCGTCGCATGACATTGTTGTGGCTACAATAAAAGGAATCATCCATCCAATATTTTCTTACATGTCCTCCATATTCAAGTATCCCTTATGTTTTTCTTTCATATATGAAATTCCACGCCCAAGGATTAATGTTGCAACAATGATTCTATAGTTGAGTTGGAGTTTGTCGCTCTCCTAGTGACATTGATCACTTATTTTATCGAGCTTGAAGAGAACTTCCTATTGTCAGATAGTGAACACATATTAGTTGTTGAACATATTGCTTGATGGAGATAAATGAGTGTATTTCTTAATGAACAAGTATTTTGATGCATTGAAAGGGCCTGAGCTCCACATTTTAAAGTTGTATGATGATAGATATGCAGTTGAGAAAGGTGACGAGTTGTCATTTGATTTATTTTTCTTAAATATTAATAAATTAAAGTAAATATCTTAAAGATCCATCAAATCGCTACTACAAAGAAGAAGGTGCATTGGATGTTAACGGTATGTAAAAAAGGGTAGAAGAATTGTTGATTAAAGGTTGCCTCTTGTTAAGGAAATTTTTTTGTTTATTTTCTATACGTGTTGAACATAAGTGCTTCTTGTCTGTGCCAGAGAGAAGGCTTTATCAATTATTGTGTCCAACTATTTGCCTATTGTTTCATTTTTTGTTATTTTAATTTCTACAACTATTGATGAGAAGGATATCTCCATATGAAATACCACCATGGTGGAAAATCATCACTTTAAAGAAGATCCATGATCGTTATAAAGAGGAAGATGCAATTAACGACCACCGTAAGTAAGAACTTGCTAGAACAAAGAGTGACATTGTATAAGCACATTGTTCATTTGCTACTAAGTTTGTTGTATTAGCACTATTTTTTTGTAAAGATCATATGATGAAGAACCAAATAATAGAACAAATTAACATAATTTAAGTTGATGGTTCTTGACATTCTTCAGTGCCACAAGAACATATCAGTCATTTAATTATTTCTACAATGTATTATAAGATGATGTGTCTTATTGTCCTTCGGTGCTCCAAGAACAACAAGAAACATCATCTTGTAACAGAATGTAGACATAACTAAATCAGTAATATATTCTTGTGGCACCAACATCAAGAACCATCAACTTAAATTATGTTACTATGTTCTGTGATTCAGTTCTTCATCATATTATCTTTACAAACAAAATAATGCTAATACAACAAAATTATTAGCAAACAAATATTGTACTTCTACAGTGTCACTCTTTCATATAATAACAATGATGCCACGCACAGACTACTCTAACGCGGTTTCAAATACCGTGCACCACACATGATTCACGACATAATTCTCAAAACTAACCGCACAATGCATAGACTGCACGATTTATTGTGCGTTGTGAATAAACACAATTAATAAAATGATTTGTGGATGCGGAATAACACAGTGCTATACTTAGAACATAAACTCAAAAATATGAAAGAAACTTGCCAATACACAAAATACTTGATATTAGTAACTTCAACAGAGTGAAGGAATACAAGATACAATGACCGAGATGAGCTTTGGATCGAATGACTAATGTTGACTTTACAGACACAAAGCTTGTTCTCAGACATTTTGATCTCCTCAGTTGTTGTTGGTTCTCCTTCCTCTCTACCTCTCTTCTTCTACTCTGCATATTCTACCTCTGGCATCATTGAATAACTAAGAGACTCAAACTTATATGGACTATGACTGAGACTCCCTATAGAAGTAATATGAATCAACATTAAACACTATCATTACTACGACTGACTCTTCAACTACTTAATTGAACTCTAGAAGATAAATATTGGCTCCATTTATAACTCTCCTTCCTGTCAATTGACCTAGACTGAGTTTGAGTAAACATGTGGCTTTGCATTTGTAGTCTATCATACAGACTAACTGAATGAAAATCTACTGAAAAAATGGATTGACTGACAAATTTATGTAGATGTGGAGATCTTACCGACTTGTAATTACTATTTCAAACACTCCCCCTTAATTATAAGTAGGTGGAATTAAAAAAACTTTCATCAAAACTTGAATTGATATTTCACTATCACTCATTTGTTACTGCGCAGACTCGTAAACTACTGCATAGATGATGAAATGCATCTCTTGCTAAAGCCTTTGTAAAAATATATATGACTTGTTCTTTTGACTTGTAATTTCTACACAGATCTCTTTGTTATTCACCAATTCTTTGATAAAATGATACATTGTATCAATGTGATTAGTTTTCTTCTGAAAGACATGATTCTTTGATAACATGATGGTTGAATTGTTGTCACATAATATTGTTGTTGGTTCCTATTGTTCCTGCAAAAAATATTTTAACATTCTTCTCATCCAAACTGCTTGACAAGTTTCACTTGTAGTTGTGACATACTCTGATTCTACTAAGAAAAGAGTCACTATGGGTTGTGTTTTCATATTAACTTGTTAGAGTCTTGTGGGTTCATGGTTTCTACCTAAGTCTATAATTTTTCCCTATCTCTATCCTTTTCGAATCGACAAGTCTTAAGTTTTCCCCCTTTCGGTGTGTAAATTCATATTTTGTGTTCCCTTGTTCATTTATGTGCCCTGATTTCCTTTAATTCCCTACCCGAAAGGAGTATTGGCCCCAAGCCCCTCTATTTTCCCCAAAGGATGAACACTTGTCTCCTTTTTCGATCATTGGTCTCCCTGTTTTCCTAGCCCATAGCCAGTCGTCCAGATTCTTGATCCTGCAGGCCGCAACCATGGACAAAAAGGGTGACATGCAAAGCAACCCATTTTGGGCTTAAAACCAATAGGCAATTTTAATCTTTCAGCGGGGGACATTCTAGGAGAAGTTAGAATCAATGACTCATAGGCATTCAAAAGTTCAAAGTCATGTGAAGTATAGTGCTAGAGAAGAAGGTACAAATACAAGAGGCCCAAAGCGAGCATGAGTAATTGATATTGAGGGGGGAAGGTGGCATCCGACCCAAGTGTTCGGAGAAATGAGCTTCAAAAGTTTCAAAGTGAGAAGTTCATAAAACTTTCGGAGAGCTGAAGCCTAAACTCCTGAAGCAATTATGCACCATTGATCTTAGCAGCAGTGCCTCCGCAAGGTCCTAAAGGCCCGAAGTGCCCGAAGTGTCGAAGTGGTCGAAGGCCCAAAGAGAATCTGAGTCGTTGATCAACAATAGCCACGTGTCATCAGATCCATAGTTCTGGGTGAAAACACAGAAGGAAAAATAAGTTTGAGTTTTGATTCTCCCGGAGCCCGGAGACCCGGAGTGGATCTCAGACGTCCATTCAAGAAAAAACATGTCATCAGATCCATGGCTCTGCATAAAATCACTTCAAATCCCATGTTTGAGTTTTGATTCTCTCGGAGCCCAGAGACTCGAATTGGATCTCGGTCGTCCAATTCAAAGAGTCACGTGTCTCCAGATCCATAGCTCCGGGTAAAAGAACAACATGTAAACAAGAGCTATCCCCCGAGCTCTGGAGAGCCAAATGCATGTCGGCTATCAACATAGACAGGTAACACCCTTATGGTTTTGATACGTTACCCTCTTTTCAAGTATTCTCAGACATCCCTCTATCCTATTTTCATGTGACACATGTTACCTCTCCATAAGCGACACATTGACATGGTGACATCTGGCCTCCACATCATATCATCCTCTGAGAGGTATTATTGTTCAGCGCCAAAAGTATCACCCCACCCCAAGGCACACTTTTGGCAGATCCTAAAGTTGTTGGGTGAATAAGCTTGGTAGTGGCGCTAAATCTAGCCAGTGCACCTAGATCTCAGATCGTGACTAGATCAAAGACCACAGTCTATTGTAGGGTGGAAACATGCTTGCGAAATATTTTTCTTGAGAGGTCCTTCAATGGAAACCATGGTATGGAGAAAAAAATACGTGGAAAAATGTGATGGATTGTGGGCCCAAAAGAAATCTAAACCCAAACCACCTCTAAACGGCCCCACAATTACATGTTTATATGGCATCCTATCTGAGAGAAGAAAGTGGTCGCGCCCCTAAGAATTAAGTCTCGTTCAATATCCAAGGAAAAGAAGTTAATGGAAGGTAGGTTTGGTGGTTGAAACCTTGTCTCATCCCATACATAGAAGGCATGGAAGGCCCGACCGTGGGGACTGAATCGTTAGCCCATGGTACCCCTACGAGTGTATTTCCCTACAAACCCATTCTTATCTTAGCTCGCATATGACAGAGGAACACACTTTTAGTCTGATAGAAGAAGTTGTCAATGCAAAGCTTTGATTGTAGTGATCAGATCACACTCCTGATATTCGGGGACTGTTCTGATTATAAATAGATAGTTTTTATATTTTTTTTATGGTCGTCAAATGGTTGAGCAGAGCTCCCTATTTTCTAATTTTTTTATGCCATAACTTTTCTATGGTTATGTATAAGACTTGAGACTTTCAGATTAATAGAAGTCAGCCTCTTTTCATCTCGCTGTAAAAACTATGCTAAAACACTCGAGCATGGAGGATCCGGTCTAGGGTTGTTATGTTGTTTTAATGTAGGTTTTATTGCAGTGGTATCGTGACCCATTTTAGTCATCTTCCTTGTGATTTTTTTCCCTCTTACACTGAATGGCTTAAGCATGGAGGATTTAGTCGAGTTGTTGTAGTTGAATGGTGATGTAGGTTTGATCATTGTGTTGTTGTGATTGTGTCATTTGGACACATTTCATTGTTTGAAACTTGATCTTGAGAGAGATCTTGAGTCTGAGTTTTTTCTTCTCCAAGATGCTTGAAGGCCTGATGCCCATAACAGTATTTTCCACCTTTCTTACTAAGTCTTCCCATTGCTCACACTTAAACTCAATTCACCGACTGAATTTATTTGTGTCCCTCACTTACCTGTGCACTTATTTTCCAGTTCTATGTTGAACATCATTCATATATTGTTTTTTGTCCATTGACCTCCACTCATATAAACGAAACATCCACCAAAAAATCTGATGGGTACTGGGCTTATCCTCCCACAATCTAAGGTTGACTCTCATTACTAACATTCATGGCGTCATTTCCAAGGAACGAATTGAAGAAATTTCCCTGGGATAGAATGAAAAAGAGCTTCTGATTCGGAAGGTGCATCAGATATCAGAACCATTGAAGATTGCATCTTGCACTTGGCGACTCCACTGTTTCAGTTCTATCTCCTAAAGGTAGACACATGAGGTCCACTTCATTCTTGCCTCTAGAAACATCTGAAGCTGACCCAAAGGAAATTATCAAAAAAGGAAAGACCACTCAAAAATGTACCTCCACTGTTGTACCATTTTTTTATGATAATTTTCATAATCCCTCTTTACCAACTCCAGTAACTGTTTTTGATTCTCCTATTATACAAGCTGTTGGAGTTTCAAGAAATTTAGGTTTTGGGACTTTTCCTGTCGATTTCTCCCCTCCTATTCTTGGTTTGGAAGGAAAGAGATTTGACACCCCTTTCTCCCCCGAAGTTTTGAAGTTGAAGGAGAGAGATTTGACCTTAGAAGACTTTCCTACTCCAGACTTTACTACTTCTTCTCCTATTAGAATTATTGCAGTTACAGAAGGGGAAACCTATGTTACCTCTATCCCGTCATCTTTATCTCCTAATGCTCAGCCTTTTCATTTTTCTCCCAGAAACATATCCCCAGCATCCCCTATTCAAACCCCATATTCCCCTAGTTCTCCTCCAGTTCACATCCCAATGGAGGGTGCCAATCCTCTTAGGAACCGAATGGATGAAATATTGGTTGCTAGATATGCCCCTCTGGTTTTACGTCAGCTTATGAATTCTCTCCCAGCCATAGAATACCTTAAATACATGCCCCAGCTCGTGGGGGAGGGAGACATGACCGCAAAATAACACCTTGCATCATTTAAAGATTTTCAGAGACTCAGGCCATTGAAAATGAAGATGTGTGGATGCGAGTTTTTGTACATAGTCTTGATGGTGATGTCAGGGATTAGTTTAAGGACTTACCTCCTAGATATTTTGATGGTATTTCTTCTCTAGATGATTCATTCTTGAAAAATTGGGGGAATAAAAAATATCTCCTTTATTATGTTACAGAATCTGGGGCACTTAAGAGAGAAGAGGAGGAAGTTGTTTCAGACTTCTCGAAGAGATTTAATAAGATTTATAAAAATATTCCTGCTGAAGTTAAGCCTAAAGAAACGTCTGCCAAGATGACTTATGCTAGTTCTTTAGACCCTGATTTTTTCCTCTTGTTGAGAGAAAGAAGATCCACCTCCTTAGCTCATATGCAAGATGCAACCCTTGAAGTAGAATCCAATATTTTGGCAGTTGACAAGATTAGGAGTAAGGATGATAGAGATAGAAGAAAGGGTAGTTCTGAGGCTTCAAATTTGAGTTCCTCTACTTCCCCCCTCAAATGGATGAAATGACCAAGCTACTAAAATCACTTTCTGCTAAAATGGAAAGGTGGGAATTGGAAGGAAAGAAGAGCTATAGGAATTTTCAAAATCCTGATAGTAGGGGTAGTTTCAAAAGACCAAACAATGCCCCTCAAATCATCCAAAGAGACCAAATAAATAGGGAGAGAGATGATCAAAGAATTCAAGCTCCTCTCCAAAATAACCTTGTTACTGAAGAGGAAGGAGAGGAAGAAGATGTTGATCTTGAAATCCATTTTCTTGGAGACACTTCCTCATTTCCTCATCTGACCCAATCTGCATATGAGGAGTCTCTCACAAATATCCAACGAAATGAGTTGATCAGGGGGGAAAAGACCAACCATAATCCAAATAGATAGATCCTGAGGTCAAAGAAAAAATAATGGAAGCTGGATATTTCTGATCAATCTACTAGAGTAGAGAACCCTATAAAAAATGTAGCAGATGGCGTTAAATAAAAGGAGTAAAACCCCCCACCAGTGGTTAAAATCCAAATACTAGAAGTGAAGGAGATTATGAAGTCTCCCTCCTCTATCATCTTTGAGCATGAGATTCAAAATATTAGGATCCATGTACTTCTTTCAGATTTAGTCAATCACGGGGGATTCAAAAGGTGCCTCTCCAAAATATTACAGCATGAAACTTCATCTCATCACACAGACTCAATCAATATCCAAGATGAAAATCCTACTATCATATTGGGACCTTTGGTGGAGGATAGAGATGATTCCTCACCTCCTTTATACACTTCATTGAAAATCCATGATAATGTGATGCATAACTGCTTGATGGATTCAGGGGCATCTCATAATGTCATGCCTAAAATTTTCATGGATGAGCTCGGGTTGGAGGTTACAAAAACCTACCATGAACTATATTCATTTGATTCCAGGAAGGTGAAATTCCTCGGGGTTATTAAGGACCTGGTTGTCTCCTTGTTTCAATTTCCAATGAAGAGTGTGGTCATGGACATAGTAATAGTTGATGTCCCCCATACGTTTGGGATTCTCTTGTCTAGATCATCGATCAAACGACTAGGGGGAACTTTGCATATGGATCTGTCATATGTCACTATCCCTATATTTGGAGGGGAACATAGAAGGGTTTATAGAAAAGAACAACTTGCCTACATTATTAGTGATGAGGCCAATCCCATCAACCACCCCATTTTCTTAGTCGATATTGAATTAGGAACCAGTATTTTGCAGCTCTCTAATGTTCCTCATCCTCTTATTGAAATCAGAAAGCAACCTATTACCTTTTGAAAAGAACCTCCTCCCAAGAGAACTATGTGGAATTTTTTTTTTTATGGAGCGTCTTCTAAGAAAAGTGTTGGTGTTGGAGTAGTTTGTATTTCCCCCACCCAAGAGACCATATATTTGTCTTGCAAGTTGGAATTTGAAACAAAAAACAACATGGCATAATATGAGGTTTTTGTCTTGGGTTTCAGAGGTGCCAAAGACATGAAAATTGAGGAACTAGCAGTGTTTGGAAGCACTGATGTGATTGTTCATCAAGTTAGAAATATGTATCAGGCTAAGCACCTGCGGTTAAGGGCCTACATAAATCAAGTATGGGATATGATTGACATTTTCTTCTTGGATTTTAATATTTCATTTGTTCCAAGGGAGGAGAACACTGTGGAAGATTCCTTCATAGTCTCAGCATCTAATTTCAAGGTCCCTTTTCCCCAAAAACTCAAGTATGAGGTGGAGGTAAAATACAGACCCTCTATCCCCAACAATGTCAAACATTGGAAGCTCTTCGAGGATGATATTGAGATTACCAATTTCCTTGAGACTGTGGATGAATTTTCTGATTTTCATATTGATTAGGATGAGGATTTTGAAGAAATCCCTCATGCTGATGTTTTTATGAATAATATTGCTAACCATCATATTGTTCAGTTTCTTAACAACCATATTTCAAAGCGGCTTGTCCTTTTGGAGAGATTGTTTGAAAGAATGATGTTGTTGTAAAGGTTAAAGAATCAACTGAAGAGGATGGTGTGACTGAATGAAATCTAGGAAATGAGGAGGATCCCAAATGGGTCAAATTGTCTAGTAGCTTGTCAATGTAAGGTATCTAGAGAGGTAGTGGGGGAGGGGGGGGCAAAGGGCCCATAGTGATAATAGTGGAGGCCATTCAATGTAAGGTGGACTAGGTCCACTATATTATTAAATAAGGCCCACTATGGTAGTTAGATATAATAAATGGGTAATTAGATATAATAAATGTAAGAGAACTTCTTAGAAGGTTGCACTTCTAGAAAACTCTTCCTCTAGAATGTTCTTAGGTGATGGTAGTACGATATAAAGGGGTTCAAGCAATGTAATGGGACATGAAGAGAAGTATTGTATTTGGAGCGGTAGCTCAATAGGACAATGCCCCCTTGAAGAGGAAAGTGAATAGGAGAGGATCCCTTCCATAATAGGATCCATTGTATGGTGTTTCCCTACCTCAAGGGTTTGGTAATAATATAGTGTGGTTTCTTCTATTGTGTATTAAGTATTTGTGGCGATTATATTCAATAGGAGGACGCCCTACCTCAAGGGTTTAATAGTAATAAAAAAGATTTTGAATATTGTTCTTGTATATATGTTTTGGTTCTTTTGTATTCAGTCTTTGGTTTTTAATAATTGGTATCAGAGCACTTTCCATGGCAGACATTGTGGGAAAATATTTTTTATTTTTGCATATTCGTTTTTTGGAGAAAAAAAAAGGGCCATGACATTCCAGAAAATTTCAGTATATTTCTGTGAAGAATTTGCTGAAACAAGTTGTCGATATGAGTTCCTCTTAGAAAAACACCCAATTTTAAAAAACAAATCATCTGAAACGGAGTCCGGGAAGTCAAGATATTGAAGTTTTGAAATTTGCAAATTTTCAGGGTTTTTTTCCATGGACGGAGGCACAATTTTTCTTACTTTTGTAGCAACTAGAGGACGAATTTTCCAAAACAAATTACAGATCTGATTTCCTCTCACAATTTCACCCAATTTCAAAAACAAAATTCGTTGAAACGGAGTCCGGGAAGTGAAGTTATGAGCATTTTAAATTCAGCAGTTTTTCAGGGTTTTTCTGGAAAAAAAACCGTGATTTTCTTCCATAACGTATTGTTCTATTTTTTTGGTTTTTTCATGATGGCCGTGGAACCGAAGAGTTCATAGGGTGATCATATGGATATTTCCTCTCAAAACCTCAAAGAAATTCTACAAATTACTGAAGCATTCAAATCCCAATTGTATGAGACATTGAATGTCAAATTGGATGGCCTCAGAAACTACCTCAATGATAGTTTTCATAGTATTCAAGATTCATTGGATAGCATGCATGAGATATTTCTTATGGTGGACATCAGGGATTAATATAATCAATAAATATATCTTTGGTATGATTTGGAGGCCGATTCCAAACCTTTCAAGCAGAAGCTCAGATAGATAAATCCCATGCTACTATCGATTATGGAAAAGGAATTCAAGAAGCTGCTGGATGCGTAGATCATCATCCCTTTGAGATTTTCAGAGTGGGTAGCTAATTTGGTGCCCGTAAGGAAAAATAATGGGGATATCGGGTTGTGTGTTGATTTCATAAATTTGAACAGGAGCTCCAAGAAAGATAACTACCCCTTTCCAAAAATGGAGCACATCTTGCATAGAGTGACTGGTTTGTCCAGGTTGTCTATGGTCGATGGTTTCTCCAGGTACAATTAGATCTCTATCTTTCCTAAAGATAGAGAGAATAAAAATTTCACAACACTTTCGAGCACATTCATGTATGATAAAATGCCCTTTGGGTTGATGAATGCAGGAGCAACCTTCCATAGAGACATGTATATCACCTTCATTGGGGAAAAGGACAAATTTGTAGTCATTTATCTGGATGACATTATAGTTTTCTCCAGGTCTGATAAAGAACATTTTTATCATCTGAGGAAAGTCTTCTTGAAGTGTCAAAGGTTTGTAATTTCGCTCCATCCTAATAAATATTTATTTGCTATGCAGGAGGGAAAATTGTTAGGGCATATTGTGTCAGCTGAAGAGGTGAAAATTGATCCAAGCCAAGTAGAGGCCATCAAGTCCTTGTCTTTTCCTAGAACCAGGAAAGAGGTTCAGTATTTCTTGGGTAAAAACAATTTTTTGAGGAGATTCATTTCTAATTTTTCTGAGTTGGTTAAATGCATTACAACCATGCTCAAAAAGGGAAATGATGTGAAATGGACTGTTGAGTCCAGAAATTCTTTCAACCAAATAAAGAGGGCATTGATTGAAGCACCTTTTCTCATCAACCCAGACTATTCCAAGGAATTTCTGATATTTTCCTTCACTTCATCAGATACATTAGCTGATGTTTTGCTACAAAGAAATTCATATGTGTTGGAACAACCTATTTCCTTTTTCAACAGAGCACTGAGAGATGCAGAAACAAGATATGATATAATGGAAAAGCAGGCTTATGCTTTGGTGAAATCCCTCAAGGTTTTCAGAATCTATATTTTTCACTCAAAAACTATTTCATATGTCCCCTCATCTTCAGTAAAGGAGATACTGATCCAACCCAACATAGATGGAAAAAGAAGCAAGTGGGTCGCCAAGATTATGGAGTTTGACCTGGAAATCAAATCCACCAGGTTGGTGAAAGGTGAAGGTTTAGCCAGGTTATTGGCTGAATCAAATTGCGAGGAATTAGGGGTTAATTTCATGAATATAGACTCAAAAAATCAGCAAGATGAGATTGTTGGTGAAGACTCTCATGACAACCACAACTTAGGAGGATGCCCCTAGTATAATGATATCATATATTTTCTTTATAAGTTGAGGCCTCCTAATGGTTTGGACAAAAACAAGGTGAGATCTTTGAAACTCAAATAAATCAAGTATTGTATCATTGATCAGGTGTTGTACTGGAAGGACCCTCTGGGAGTTCTGTTGATATGTCTAGACCCACAAGAATTCCAAAGGGAAATGATTTATTTTCATGATAGCTCATGTGGGGGACATCATTTTTGGAGAACCACAGAGTATAAGATCTTTAGAGCTAGGTATTTCTGGCCTAGTATTTTTACTAATGTTGGTGCAAAGATCAGAGCCTGTACCAAGTGTGAAAAGTTTTCTATAAAGTAGCAGCTCAAATCGCTTCCTTTGAAGCCTGTAGCGGTTTCTATACCTTTTTAGCAGTGGGGTCTTGAGTTCATTTGAGAAATCCACTCGACCTCAAGTGGCCAACATAGGTGGATTTTGGCTGCCACTGATTATTTTACCAAATGGATAGAATCCATCCCCACAAGGAGTGCCTCTCATAAAGTAATCATAAGTTTCCTTGAAGGCATCATGTCCATATTTGGTTGTCCAAACAAGATCATTACAGACAATGCCGCCTCTTTCATAGCTAACCCATGAAGTAATTTTTGTGAGAAGTATGGGATCACACTAGTCCACTCTACTCCCTACTACCCTCAGGGAAATGAATTAGAAGATTCTTCTAACAAGAGCCTCATAAAGATCATCAAGAAGCTATTATAAGAGAACAAGAAATCTTGGGATTCAAAGTTGAAGTTTTCATTGTGGGTTTACAGAGTTACCACAAAAAGATCACTGGGCATTTCTCCTTTCTAGCTAGTGTACGATGTTGAGGCAAAATTTCCTACTCAACTTTATTTTCCTGTGGCGAAGCTCCTCCAGGACTACCAAGGAGAGACTGATGACATGGTCAGGAATATATTGTAGCTGGTAGAAGTGTAGCAGACCAGGGAGCAGTTGATTGACAAAGCACAAGACCATCAGCAAAAAACAAAATGAGACTTTGACAAGAGCACAAGCAAGGAGACTTTCTAGTTGGGGGATATGGTGCTCAAATGGGATGCACCTAAGCAAGACAAGGGAAAACATGGGAAATTTGAAGCCTTATGGATTGGCCCCTTCAATATTTTTGAGCTTTTTCTGAACAACACTTATGAATTACAAAACTTGGGGGATTTTGAGGTTTTGGGTGGCCCTGTCAATGTGCATTTTCTCAAGAATTTTTTTGTTTAGGCCGTGACCGGTGTTCCCCATTGTAAATACTACTCTCTTTTTGTTTTGTTTTTTATTTTATTTTTTCTTTTTTAATAAGAGACTCCATAGCCCAACAAAAAAGGCACTGAAACTGTGCTTTCTTGGCATCTCGCAAGGAGCATGTCATCCCCTATGGAGCCAAAATGAATGTTAGCACTGAGAGTCACCTTCAGATTGCGAGAGGATAAGCCCAGTATCCATAAAAGTTTTTGGTGGATGTTTGGTTTATATGAGTGGAGGTCAATGGAAAAAAATCAATATATCAATGATGTTCAACACAGAACTAGACAAGATATGGAAAAGGAAGTGAGGGCCACAACTAACTTCAGTCAGTGAATTGAGTTTAAGTGTGAGCAGCAGGAAGAATTAGTAAGAAAGGTGGACAAGACTGCTATGGGCATCAATGATGCAGGAACATCATTGCCAATCGCATGGAGAAATACTTATCAACATCAAGGAATCTGTATGGGAGCCCAATGTTGGTAGTCACACCATATATTTTGAAGTCTACCTTAACTCAGTGCCAGAATTAATATTTGGGGCATGCTTGAAATTAAGTCAGGGAAAATTTGGAGGCACGCTTGGATGATTACGAGAAAAATGGGAGACTCCACTATGGCTCTGGAATGCGACTGGTCTAGATAGTCGTTAGGTTAATTTATAGAGTAAACAAGTAAACAGGAAAAACCCTAAGAACCCTCTATGATAAATAGAGGTTTTGTATGCCCGAATGAGGCTAGTCAGTAGTTGGCTATAATAGAGCTATTAGGATAAAAAAATAAGATAGAAGTTAGGAGAAGATTTCAGTATTGTTTTTTGTTCATTTACAGTTGTAACCATTTTCACTTATGAATATAACAGAGGAAAATTGACCCAATGCATGGTGTGGACATTTCTTGCAATTCTTTGTTATTGTGTTCTCATGAATGAATGAATTTCATTATGAATAGATGGAACTCTGAATGTTAGGAAAAGTTTCAATTGTTTCTCTTCTGTTGAAGTGGTGCAAGGTGTGCACACAGAATGCAAGGAGTGCATTGACAAAATCTGTTTCAGTTCCAAAGCTCAGAAGAGATAGCACAAAACTTTCCCTTTCCAAGGAGTGTAAAGAGACTGGTGTAAGGAGTGCACGATCATCTGCAAGAACCCAAAACCTTGCATAAGATCTGGTGCAAGGAGTGCACAGATCCGAGATTCAATTAAGTGTCGAAGGGACTTTAGAGAATTCAAAGAACAAAAAAGGGGAATGCCAGGAGGGCGAGAGGAGTTTCTCTTCAAGAAATCCCAAGGATCTAAGTTATCAAAATCCCTAAAATGCAAGGAGTTCATGAGAAATCAAAGTCTTCACGAGACCAAGATCAGGAGGGGTAACACTTTTCATAAGTGTTTTAGAGACCCAAGAATCAAATTTGTCGAAGGAGCAAAGGTTTGAAACCTTTGAACACTCATAAGGTCTTCTAACTCTGAATATAGAATAAGCGCAAGGGGGTAAAGATCTTAGATGTTCGATCTGAACGCTAAAGAATAGGAACCGTCCATCAGGAGGGACGTGTGGTAAACGACCAACATTTCGCTGACTTGCACTTGGGAGGAGTCAAAGGGATGAATGCTAAGAATTTGTGAAGCCCAAATACATGACTTGATCTGAGTCATTGGATCCAGGAGAGATCTGGACCATTAATTGTCCAAGGAAAAATATTGGCATTTCAGGGATCAAAGGATCAGAGGTGACAATTATTTTGACTTCAAGAAATGTGAATTCCCAAAGTCATTGAGACTATTGAATCAAAGGAGATACCTAGACCGTTGATCCAGTGCCATCGCAATTTTGGCTACCGACAGAATAGAGGCATGGAGATGCAAAAAATGTGAAACGTGAAATGTTGATTTCATCACAGTCGTCGATTAAGGAAATATCTGGACTGTAGATCAAGGGTCATAACGATTTAGACTATCGGGTGAACAAAGGTAATAGTGCTCCGAGGGTTGTGAAATATGAAATCGTGATGTGATTTTCACTCAATCACATGGTCACAAGGTAGAAAGGGATTAGCTGAGAGGATCTAGCACCCGTTTGGCATTGAGGTTCGAAGAAAACTTGGGAAAGAAGCCGTGAGTCTGAAACGACCTGCTCATTTGGAGAAAGAACCTATGTAAGTGGGTTTAGGTTCTAGCAGAGACCTGGAGAGTCAATCAGACTCAGTATCTTAATCGATCCTAGACCAAGAGGTCGTGCAGCCCTCATGAGATAAGGGGAGTCTGCATTAAGTGGTATCAGAGTCAAATTTTGCTTGCAGATGGTAGGAAAAGCAGAGGAGATAGAAGAAATCAAATTTGTACTATGTGTGTGAAAAAAAGTCAACATGTAATATAACAGATATAAAAAGTATGCAGAACAGAAATAAAAAGCTAGAAATGGCAGAGTAACAGTAATATAACCAACATAATCTCCACAATAACACATAAATGATATAAGAACAATAATAGAAATAACACATTGATTCATAGAGAAATGTTCACGGGCCTCTTCGAGGGGGAAACCTCTAGTCGAGTAGCGCTTTGTTACAATAATCTCCAAGCTAGGGTTTTCATACCCTTGACCCTTATTTATACTAAATATGTCTATCAAGAAAAGCATCTAGAGGAAGATCCTTCTAGAAGCGGAAGATTCTATTAGGTCTTCTTACATCCGCCTTATTCTATTTTATTGAAAGGCCTTATTAATATTGACCTTTATTACATCCAAATATATTACTCTACCTATGTGCGGGTTAGGACCCTAACATGTCCGCCCCCTTAAAATCAGCCTTGTCCTTAAGGCTTGAGATGTGGAAACTGTTGTAGAATGGTAGTTGGTTCCCAAGTGGCATCTGTTGGAGTTGTATCTTTCCATTGGACTAGCACTTCCTTGATGGTTCTCTAATGTAGGCAACACTCACGCTGGTCCAAAACTGCTTCTGGTTGTAGCCAAATGGAAGGTTGGTTTGAATTTGACACCTAGTTCGAATCACCTTCTTTAAGCATGAAACATGAAAAACATGATGTAGCTTCGAATGACTAGGTAGAGCTAACTGATAAGCGACTTTTCCCACATGCCTGATAATTGTATAAGGACCATAAAATTTGGGCACTAGCTTCTAAAAATGCTCGACCTTGCGGGAAGTTTGCTTGTATGGTTGCATTCGCAGAAACATCTGATCCCCTTCTGCAAATTGACGTTCAGAGTGACCTTGATATTCTTGTTGCTTCATGTGATTGTGTGCCATGACCAAGTTCTCTTTGAGGGTACAGAGAATATCCTCTCAAACTGTAAGTGTTTGGTCAACCACCTGGACCTTCGAGGTACATGGTAAGTATGAGAGAACTGAAGGTGGCTTCTGTCCATATACTGCTTCAAAAAGAGTCATGCATGTAGTTGTATGGTAGGAAGTGTTTTACCACCATTCAGCTACGGGTAACCATTGAGCCCACTGATTTTTCTTTTTCAGAGGCAAAACACCTCAGATATGTTTCCAAACATTTGTTGACAACTTCTGTTTGACCATCAGTCTGGGGATGGTAAGTTGTGCTGACATGCAATTGGGTTCCCTATAGCATGAACAGTTCTTGCCAAAAATTGTTTGTGAAAGTTGGGTCATGATCAGAAACAATAGAGTGTGTCATGCCATGAAGATTGAAGAACTGGTCCATGAAAATTTGAGCCACCGTGGATGCAATAAATGGGTGTTGAAGAGCTCAGAAATGAGCATACTTGGAAAGGTGATCCACAACCACCATTATGACCGATTTATTTCCTCATTTGGGTAAAAGATGGTAATAATGTCCATAGAGATATCCTTCCAAATATCAAGTGGAATCGGAAGCGGTTGTAGTGTGCCTGGAGATTTGACTATTTCTCCCTTATTGCATTGACACACATCACATTCAATGAAAAAATTACGAATGTCCTGTTTCATACCATCCCAGAAAAAAGAACATTTGACCCTATCATAGATTTTGATGAACCGAAAGTTCCCCACTATGGATGTAGCATGAAGCTCAGAAAGTACCGTGGATTTAATATTTGATTGTTTACTCAAATACAAATGGCCTTTGTATCAAAGCTCATCCTAGAGCCAAGAGTACCCTGGGGGAGCTGGAGCATTGGTCTGCAAATGTTGGATCAGATGCGAACTTTTGGGATCTTGTAGCCATTCCTAGCAAACAGCTTGGAGCCAATATGGTATAATGAAGGAAAGAGAAAAAATGGATCATTCTTCTTCATATTTTGGGGACAGTGCATCTACCACCACATTGTCTTTGCCTTTCTTGTAAATGATCTCATAATCATATCCAAAGAGCTTACTCACCCATTTTTTCTTCTCTAGGGAGGAAATGTGTTGTTCCAGAAAGTACTTGAGGCTTTGATGGTCTATATTAATCTAGAAACATTTCCCCAAGAGATAAGGGCACCATAGATCAACGACATGCAAAATAGCTGACATTTCCTTTTCATAGATGGGTTTTCCCAGATTCCTTTTAGATGGTTTCTTACTGGTGAAGGCCAAAGGTCAACCCTCTTTAATAAGGACAACACTGATTCCTTTCCCTGAGGAATCACATTACAACACAAAGGTCTTTGTGAAATCAGGAAGGGCCAGAACCAGAGTGGTGCACATGGCCATCTTCAAGGTTTGAAAACCTTGAGAAGCAGTTGGAGTCCAAGTGAAAGAGTTCTTTTTTAGGAGAACAGTGAGAGGTGTTGCAATATTTCCATAATTCTTAAAAAACTTGCGATAATACCCTATTAAGCCCATAAATCCACGCAATCTTTTGAGAGTATTTGGGTGTGGTCAGTATTACATAGCTTCAATATGTTTCAGATCCACCCTCACACCATCCTTGCCAACCAGATGACCCAAGTATTCTACTTCTGAGGCACCAAAAGCACATTTAGACTGTTTTAGGAAAATTTGGTTCTGAGAGAGTAGATGGAGAACTCGATCCACATGAGTAAGATGGTTTGTTCGGGATTTTCTATAGATGACGATATCATCAAAGAAAACTAAGACAAAATGATGGATAAAGTGACAGAAGAAATGATTCATGAGGCTTTGGAAGGTGGAGGGGGCATTACACAAGCCAAAGGGCATGACCAAAAATGCATAGTGGCCCTCATGAGTTCAAAAGGTCGTCTTGGGAATGTCTGCCTCTTTCATATGTATCTGGTGATAGCCCAAGCAAAGATCAAGTTTAGTAAGGAATTGGGCACCACTCAATTCATCTAGGAGGTCATCAATGAAAAGAATGGGAAATTTGTCTTTAATGGTCAGTTTGTTGAGGGCATGGAAGTCAGGACACATTCTCCAAGAACCTTCTTTCTTCAGGACCATGACTATAGGAGAAGATTAAGGGATCATACTAGGGTGGATAACACCTGCATTAAGGAGTTCCTGGACCATTTTCTCAATTTCATTTTTTTGTGAAAAGGGGTGGAGATACAGACGGATATTGGGAGGAAGCCTTCTAGGTACAAGAGGAATGGAATCATCATGAACATCACGGGAAGGAGGGAGTCTTTGGGGAGTGTAAAATACCATTTGATGTTTAGAAAGGAGGGATTGGAGGTCTTGCGGCATCGGGGGTGTCTCTGTTGCTTGTATGGCATGGAGTTGGGCAATGACACTAGAATGACCTTTTTTGAGCAGATTTTCCATGCGATGGGAACTAATGACCTCAGGTGAACCAATAGTGATGCCTTGGAATTTATATTGGTGGCCTTCTGATCCGGATTATTTTCAGCACGAAATGAGAGCGGAGATATAATAAAGAAATGCACATAGATATTGCAGATATTCAATAATATAACAGAAATGTATCAGAGATGCAACCATAAACATAGATATACAACAATACACAATTTCTATTAATCAGAGAAATGTACAGAGACTGTAAAAATACAGAGTGAACGACTCGCTAGAATGGTGGCAGCTTATCTCTGAGAAGAGATGTGATGGCTACTCGCATTTGCAAGAAGATGATTACAATGAGGCCCTGAAGGCCCTTTTACAATAAGCGAGAATGACAAAAGTCCTAGACATCCAAAAACCTAACCCTAGGAGATGAAGCACCAAAAGTCATGTGGGCCTCGTTTGGGTAAGTGAGTACATCAACTTCCCGAAGTCGTAGCTTTTGCATACGATCTCCGTTTTAGGCGTGTGATAGCTCATTGGAAAGTTATTATCGAGGAGATTCATTTTGAGGGCTAAATAATGCCTTTGGCTATCATTGAGAACCTCTATCTCTAAAAACCTTCATTTGGACCCTCAAAATGGCCCCAGAAGTTAAAACCTGCTACAAATAGTAAATTGCCAAAATGGCCAGAAAACTATTTTGAGCCATTTGGAAAAGGTGGGTGGCCACCGATATCCACCTGGATCACCTTCTTGGTTGAATTGCATGGTTAATTCCTTAAAATCCATGAGAATGGGACCCAAAGTCCTTAGCTAGTTTGCACCCAACACAATGTCACAACCGCCCATGTCGATAGAAAACATATGAGATTTTAGGTGGTAGTCATCGATTTGGAGATAGACATTTTCACAGTGCCCTCCACATTTCATTGAACCACCATTAGAAATCATGATTTGGAAATTGTTGACGGCATGGATCTAGCAATGAGTTTCTTGGACAATGCGGCGATGAATAAAATTATGGGTGCTTCCACTATCAACTAGAATGATGACCTTCCAATGTTTGATGTAACTGATTAACTTGAGGGTTTGGGGAGCAGAGAAGCCAGTGAGAGAATTGAGGGAAATGACTGGTTTCACTTCAAGAGGGTTTGAGGGAGGGTTTATGTCAGTGATTTTAGGTGACTCGGACAAAAGGGGAGTTTCAACATCCCCTTCTGAAATATCCTCAGAGACGGCCATAAAAATATTTTGTTCCTTACACATGTGGCCCGAGAAACATTTGTCATCACAATTATAACAAAGGACTTTGAGTTGGCATTCAACCATTTTAGCCCTGGTCAATTTTTGGATCTTTAATGGGACGGAGGGAGTAGTGGGATTTACAGGTTTAGGGTGAGGGATAAAGGAGGGTTTTTTGTTTTGAGAGGATACAGCCTATTGTGCTTCTTTATCTCTTTTAGTAGCCTCCACCCAACTCGAGGGTCAAGCCATGAGGACATGGGCCCGAATATCCTCCTTGAGGCCACCGATAAAACACTCTCGAAAGAAAGCATCAGTCATGCCCTCTGTTCGAAAATCTAGATGCTCAAAGGTAGCTATGAAAGTCTTCTACTGTTCCTAATTGTTTCAACTTTGTCAAATGGCCCAAATGGTTGGTGTCAGTGTCAAAGAGTTCATAAAGCTCAATCACAAATTGGGTCTAAGCAATATACCCTTGATGGAAAGTTTTTCTCCATTTCCACCATTGCCAATGTTCTTGATCTAGATGGAGAACACCATACCGGAGTTTGGCCAAGTCATTTGTAATGTCATATAAAGAGAAATAATGTTCCATTTGGGTTACCCAACCAGTGGGGTCTGAGCCATCAAATTTGGTCACATCCACCTGGGGAAGGTGTAGTTCACGTTGAAAGTGATGGTGCTGAAAGGTATGGGAATGTGAGGAATGTTCACCTTCATTCTTTGAAGGTGCATCGAAGAAAGGGTCATCTATAGGGATCTTCAGTTTGGTGCAGAGTGATGCAAAGACAGATTCAAGATGGGTGGTCAGTTCTTGTTTGACTTCCTCCATTAAGGACTGCATGGTTGTATTGATGGTTGGATTAATGGAGGCAACATTGGCACTGAGTTTCCTTACTTATTTTTGGGTCTTAAGGAGGCTAGATTGCAATCTGTTGAAGCGAGCTTCCAGGTCTTGGCTACGGGTATGGACCATGAGGATGGGTGAACTGAAAAGGGGCGGGTGAGGTCAATTTTTTTTCCAAAAAATGATATGGATGAATGTGATAAGGATGAAGAGATGAATCCAATGGAATAGGTCTGAAGAATACTCTGGTCTGAAGAATACTACAATGATGAAATCCCCAAATGCTTAACCAATAAGAAAAGTGTAGTGATTTGACAACCCAAACATAGTTGCATAGCAACAGATCTTGTTTGTTTTAATTTGTTTATGTTTCTATCCCCTAAGGGTTACATATTCAAGGTTTCTACAGACAAGGGTTTTCCCTGTGCTATATCTCTCTAGTATACGTGCGGGGTCCAACAATAGTAATCAGACTAATATCTTAGGGCACTAACTAAGGAGGATAGACCATACCCTCAACCATACTACCGAACTACCCAGGTACTAGAGAGTATCTTCATGAGTGTTGTTCTTAGTATCACTATAGAATTTAGGTGGCCGATTGATTTATCTAAATAGGGCTTCATGAAATCTAGGCCGATCTGTACATAGGTGTTGTCTGATGTGCTACCATTCGAAGGGGTACCAACAGGGGTTACAAGGGTGACCAACAGATGTGCGCTTAAGAACCACTTGTATTTCTTGTGTGTATGAATCCCTCAACCATGGGTTTATGTGTGTAATGACAGATCTCTCTGGCTTAAAGACATCGGAATACGTCTCTACCCTGAAAAAAAATTCCCAGAATTTCTACCAAGGAAAGTGCTCTGATACCACTTGTAATATACCAGATATAAAATGTATGCAGAACATAAATAAAATGCTAGAAATGGCAGAGTAACAGTAATATAACCAACATAATATCCACAATAACACAAAAGTGATATAAGAACAACAACATAAATAACACTTTAATTCAGAAAGAAATGTTCATGGGCCTCTTCGAGGGGGCAACCTCCAGTCGAGCAACGCTCTGTTACAATAATCTCCAAGATAGGGTTTTCATACCCTTGACCCTTATTTATACTAAATATGTCTATCAAGAGAAGAATCTATAGGAAGATCCTTATAGAAGTGGAAGCTTCTATTAGGTCTTCTTACATTCGCCTTATTCTATTTTATTGAAAGGCCTTATTAATATTGACCTTTATTACATCTGAAAATATTGCTCTACCTATGTGCAGGTTAGGACCCTAACACAACACAATGCCACCAAGGAGATGAGCATAATCACCTTTAGTCAATCAAGTTGTATAAAGGGATATGTGACAAATTCATGCAAGATTAGAGGTGATGGAAGCAATGCATAGATGAGCACCGAATTCTCGAGACGTCATCGATGCAGAGAGAAAAGAAGATGGGGGCGAGAATGTCGTCTGAGAAGCTGCAGGAGAGGATGTTGTTGAAGAATGCTTGCTGAGAGAACTTGCTACATTGGGAGGCATAGCCAAGATAGAGGTCCCAATGTATGAAGGAAATTTAGATGTTGAAGAGACGTTGGATTGGATAAGATCCATGGACAAACATTTCAACTATGAATATGTTGATGAAGAGAGAACGGTGAAACAAGTTGTCACCTGACTCAAAGGACATGTAGCACTATGGTGGGATGAACTGCAGGCTAAAAGGAGGATCCAATGAAAATAGAAGATAAAGAGTTGGGACAAAATGGTATCTAATATGAAGGATAAGTTCATGCCCAAGGATTATTAGATCAATCTATTTATGAAGATGCAGAACCTGAGACAGAAGGGGATGACAGTTAAAGAGTACACAGAGGATTTCTATAGACTGAACATCAGAACTGGACAAAGAGAGAGAGATGAAGAAAAAGTTGTCAGATATATGAATGGCTTGAGATATGAAATACAGGATGAGATCAACATGATGTCAGTAAGGACAGTTGAGGATGCTTATCAGTTTGCACTGAAGGTAGAGGAGAAGTTGTCTAGAAAACAAAGCCAGTGAGAGAGAGGTAAAATATTGGTCCCAAGAAAAAGCAAGGGATTTACCCATGAAAGAGCACATCCGTCTAAGGAGAATACTGAGAAACCACACAGTCACTCGGAAAGAGGATAAAATTCCTGAGCAAGACAAGGTGGTGGAAGAAGTTCTTCTAGAGGAAGAGGAAGAAGAAGAGGAGGAGACATAAGATGTTATGCCTGTGGAAAGACACGACACATGTCTTGGGAATGTCTTGAGAAAAATAAATAAGGAGGAAGTGTGGCTCACATTTCAGAAGCACAAAGAAGAGATGTTGAAGCAGAGGGAGAAAAGGATGGAAGATCCATGATGTTGAGGAAAGTTCTCTTAAAACTAGAGGTAGAAGTTGAAAGGCTAGTGCAGAGGAACAATCTCTTTAGGAAAACTTGCAAGACTAAAGACAGAGTATGGAAGGTGATAATTGATAGTGGGAGCACTGACAACTTAGTATCCATGGATATGGTGGAGAAATTGGAGCTGGAAAAAACTTCACATCAGAAGCCATACAAAGTCTCATGGTTGCAGAAAGGATACAAGGTAATGGTTACAAAGAAATGATTGGTTGAATTTAAGATAGGAGGATATAGAGATGAAATTCTGTGTGATGTAATTCCCATGGATGTATGCCATATTTTCTTGGGAAGACCATGGAAGTTTGAAAGGAACGTCATTCATGATGGGAGGAAGAATACATACACATTAGAAAAGAATGGTAGTACATACATGTTGTTGCCAATAAAGGATAAGAGAGTGAAAGAGGAGGCCAACACAAGCATACTTTTCATGAGTAGAAAGGAACTCTTGAAAGATGTCAAGGAAGAACAAGAGATGCATTTTTTTTTGGTGAGGAAACCTAGAGTTATCCTTACAAGTACTTCGACGGAGGATTTGCCTAAAGAAGTTCAGGAACTGTTGGATAATTTTGTTGACATAGTGGTGGATGAGCTGCCAAACGCATTGCCACCCATCAGAAGTATCAGTCATCATATTGATTTAATACTAGGAGCAAGTCTGCCGAACAAATAAGCATATAGATTGACACCTCGAGAGAATGAGGAAGTGAAGAACCAAGTCCAGGAATTGTTAGAAAAAGGTTTGGTCAGAGAGAGCTTGAGTCCATGTGTGGTACCAATTGCGTTGAGTCCAAAGAAGGATGGAGGATGGAAAATTTGTATAGACTCAAGGGCCATTAACAATATCACCATCAGGAATTGATTTCCTTTACCAAGAATGGATGATTTAATGGATTGTTTAAGTGGAGAAAATTTATTTTCTAAAATAGATTTAAAACGTGGATATCACTAGATTAGAATGAGGGAATGTGATGAGTAGAAGACAACCTTTAAGACAAATGAAGGTTTTTATGAGTGGCTTGTTATACCGTTTGAATTAAAAAATGCTTCGAGTAATTTTATGAGGTTGATGAATGAAATACTGAAAGATTTCATTCACAATTTTATGGTTTTACATCTGGATGATATACTGATCTTTAGTAGGACTAAATAGGATCATTTGAGGCACGTAAAACTAGTGATGAGGAGACTACAATAGGAGAAGTTATTGATAAATATGAAGAATTCCTCTTTTATGAAGACATAACTTATTTACTTGAGTTTTTTTATCTCTTCAAATGAGTTGAAGATGGATCCAGAGAAGGTGAAAGCAATCAAAGATTTCTCATCATCGAGGAGTATGTTCGAGGTAAGGATCTTCCATGGATTAGAAGGATTCTATAGGAAGTTCATCAAATACTTTAGTGGAATTTGTGCGGCAATGATGGGTATGGTTAAGAAGAAGCACAATTATTTTAAATGGACAGAGGAATCCGAGAAGAGATTCAATATATTGAAGGAGACAATAATAGAGTGATTGATTCTGGTCTTTCCAAATTTTGAGAAGACATTTCAAGTGAGATGTGATGCAAGTGGATTTTCAATTGGAGTAGTCTTGAACCAGGACAATAGACCTGTTGCGTATTTCAGTGAGAAGCTGAATGAGACCAAGAGAAAATAATCCACGTATGATAAGGAGTTTTATGCCATAATTCAAGCCTTGAAGAATTGGAGACATTATCTTGTCCCACATGAATTTGTCTTGTATAGCGATAATCAAGCTTTACAATTCATAACCAAGCAGGAAAAATTGAATCAGAAGCATGGAAAATGGGTTGACTTTATGCATAATTTTACATTTTTCATAAAACATATTGTTGGGAATGCTAACAAAGTTATTGATGCATTGAGCAGGAGATGTTTGATTCTGTAGGAATTTCAGGTGAAGACCTTGGGGTTTGAACACCTTAACGACATGTATTGTGATGATATAGATTTCAAGGAAGCATACAAAGCATGTGTGAACCCTGTGCTAAGAGGCAAAATCCAATGGATAGATTACATGGTTTAAGAGGGATTGTTGTTCAAGGGGAATCATTTGTGCATACCAAAATGCTCAATGAGGGATAACCTTTTGAAGGAAAATCATAGTGGGGGATTAGCTGGACATTTTTGCCATCATAAAATGTTTGCATAGTTGAGAAGTTCATACTATTGGCCAGGTATGAGAACAAAAGTGATAAAGTTCGTAAACAAATGTAGAATCTGCCAGCATGCAAAAGGAAAAAGAAAGAACATTGGACTGTATCAACCATTACCAATGCCAGAGAGGCCATGGGGTACAATGAGCATGGATTTTGTATTGGGATTGCTAAGAACACAAAGAGGATTTTATTCCATATTTGTGGTGGTGGATAGATTTTCAAATATGGCACATTTTATCCCAAGCCAGAACACCAATGACAGAACGCATGTTGCACATATATTTTTTAAGGAAGTCGTAAGACTTCATGGCCAACCCAGAAGCATTGTCTTAGACAGAGAGACAAAATTTGTTGGTCACTTTTGGAGAACACTGTGGAAGAAGTTGGGGACATATTTTTCCTTCATCTCAGCTTATCCTCCTCAGACATATGGACAGACTAAGGTGGTGAACAAAATTTTGGGAAACTTATTGAGGAGTCTAGTCACCAAACACCATAATCACTGGGGTCAAATTATGTCACAAGCAGAATTTGCATACAATGATTCACCAAATAGGAGCACTGGAAAAATCCCATTCCAAATATTGTACGGAATGATACCCAAGGGAGTATCTGAGTTGAGATACCTAGGACATGGTGAGATCAGGAGCGCTGGAGCAGAATATTTTGCTGTAGAAATGGAGGCTCCATAGCTAGATCAGAGGACAGTTGCAGAGTTCTAACTAGGAGTACAATTGCAGAGTTGATCAACATCGTAGAGAAATCAAGTTTGAAGTAGGAGATCAAGTTATAAAACATTTCCTAAAAAAAAGGTTCCCTAGGGGAAGATATAACAAGTTAAATATGAAGAAGATAGGACCATGTAAGATCTTGAGGAAGTTTGATGCAAACACCTATGAGATTGAGTTGCCAAATGGAGTAGGCATATCGCCCATATTAAATTTTTCATACCTGTATCCTTACAGGAAATATGACACTGAGGGATCAAAAGATCGAGAGAAGGTCCAGTGGGAGAAACAAATGCCTATGGCAGAAAATCCACAGATGGAGAAGATCGTTGATCATAGGATCCATAAAACAACTAAGAGGAAAACTTGTTTTGAATATCTGGTCAAGTGGAAGGGACACACCAATAGAAGATGCCAGTTGGGAAAATGAAGTTGCTATATAGAAGCATGGAAGGTCAGTGTAGGTTCTCATGGATAGGAGTGCATGAATTTTTGTCAAGGAGAGTATGATGCAGGAACATCATTGTTAATCGCGTGGAGAAAGACTTATCAATGTCAAGGAATCTGTATAGGAGTTCAATGTTGGCAGTCACAATAGATATTTGGAAGTCCTCCTTAACTCAACAACAAATTAATCTTTGGGGCACACTTGAAATCGGGATGGGGGGAATTTTGAGGCATGCTTGGATGATTACTAGTGAAATGGGAGACTCCACTACGGCTCTAGAATGCGACTAGTCTAGATAGTCATTAGGTTAATTTATAGAGTAGATAAGTAGCTAAGAAAAACCCTAAGATCCCTCTGTGATAAATAGAGGTTTTGTACGCTCGAATGAGGCTAGTTGGTAGTTGGCTGGAATAGAGCTATTAGGCAAAGAAAATAAGATAGAAGTTAGAAGAAGATTTCAGTAGTTTTTGTTGTTCATTTATAGTTGTAACCATTTTCACTTATGAATATAACATAGGAAAATTGACCCAATGCATGGTGTGGAAATTGCTTGCGATTCTCTGTTATTTTGTTCTCATGCATGAATGAATTTCGTTATGAATAGATGGAACTGTGAATGTTAGAAAAGTTTTAATTATTTATCTTATGTTCAAGTGGTGCAGGGTGTGCACACAGAACACAAGGAGTGCATTGAAGGAATCTGTTTCGGCTCCTAAGCTCATAATAGATAGCATGAAACTTTCCCTTTGCAAGGAGTGCAAAGAGACTGGTGCAAGGAGTGCACAGTCATCCGTAAGAACCCAATACCTTGCGTAAGATCTGATGCAAGGAGTGTGCGGATCCGAGATTTGATTAAGTGTCGAAGGGAATTTACAGAAGTCAAAGAACAGAAAAGGGGAATGCCAGGAGGGCGAGAGGAGTTTCTCTTCAAGAAATCCCGAGGATATGAGTTATCAAAATCCATGAAACACAAGGAGTGCATGGGAAATTGAAGTCTTCACGAGACCAAGCTCAGGAGGGGTAACACTTTTCTTAAGTGTTAAGGAGACCCAAGAATTGGACTCGTCGAAAGAGAAAAGATTCGAAACCTTTGAGCACCCAGAAGATCTTCTAACTTTGAAGATAGTGTAAGCACAAGGGGGAAAATATCTCATCTGTTCGATATGAATGCTAGAGAATCAGAACCATCCATTGGGTGGGATGCATGGAAAATGATCAACATTTCACTTACTCGTGCTTTGGAAGAGTCAAAGGGCATAACGCTAAGAATTTTCGAAGCCTGAATCTGCGACTTGATCTGAGTCATTGGATCTAGGAGAGATCTAGACCTTTCGGCGTTGAGGTTTGAAAAACACTTGGGAGAGAAGAGAAGGGTCTCAGACGACCTACTCATTTGGAGAAAGGACCTATGTAAGTGGGTTTTAGGTCTAGAAGAGACCCGGAGAGTCAATCAGACTCAATATCTTGATCGAATTTAGACTGGGAGGTCACGCAACCCTTAGGAGAGAAGGGGGGTCTACATTAAGTGGTATCAGATTCGAAGTTTTCTTGCATATGGCAGGCAAAGCAAAGGAGACAAAAGAACTCGAATTTGTATTGTGTGTGGGACAAACAATCAACCTAATGCCACCAAGGAGACGAGCAGAAGCACCTTTATCCAATTGAGTTGTATAAAGGGAGATGTGAGAAATTCATGCAATATTAGAGGTGATGGAAGAAATGTAGAGACGAGAACCTAATGCTAGAGACATCAGTGATGCAGAGAGAAAAGAATTTTGGGGCAAGAATTTAGTTTGAGAAGCTGTAGGAGAGGATGTTGCTGAAGAATGCTTCCTGAGAGTAGTTGCTAGATTGGGAGGTAGAGCCAATATAGAGGTCCCAATGTATGAAGGAAATTTAGATGTATAAGAGATGATGGATTGGATAATATCCATGGAAAAACATTTCAACTATGAAGAGGTGGATGAAGAGGGAAAGGTGAAATAGGTTGTCACCTAAATCAAAGGACATGTAGCATTATGGTGGGATGAACTACAGGTTGAAAGGAGAAGCCAATGGAAATAAAAGATAAAGAGTTGGGATAAAATGGTAGCCAAGATGAAGGTTAAGTTCATTCCCAAGGATTATCAGATCAGTCTATTGAGGAAGATGCAGAACCTGATATAGAAGGGGATGATAATTAAGGAGTACACAAAGGAGTTCTATAGGCTGAACATCAGAACTGGACAAATAGAGAGAGATGTATAAAAAGTTTCCAAATATATGAATGGCCTAATATATGAAATCCAGAATGAGATCAGCATGATTTCAGTAATGACAGTGGAGGATTCTTATCAGTTTTCACTGAAGGCATAGGAGAAGTTGGCCAGAAAACAAAGCCAACAAGAGAGAGGTAAAATCTTTGTCCCAGGAAAAAGAAAGGGATTTACCCATGACAGAGCACATAAGTCTAAGGACAAGACTGAGAAACAACATAATCACTCAGAAAGAGGAGAAAATTCTTGAGGAAGACAAGGTGGTGGAATAATTTATTCTAGAGGAAGAGGAAGAAGAGGAGGAGGAGATGTAAGATGTTATTCCTATGGAAAGACATGAAAAATGTCTTGGGAATGTCCCGATAAAAATAAATAAGGAGGAGGTGAGGCTCACATTTCAGAAGAACATAGAAGAGACATTGAATCAAAAGGAGCAGAGGATGGAAGATCCCTGCTGTTGAGAAACGTTCTCTTAAAACCAGAGGCAGAAGTCGAAATGCCAGTGTAGAGGAATAGTCTCTTCAAGACAACTTGCAAGACTAAAGATAGAGTATGCAAGGTGATAGTTGAAAGTGGGATCACTGAAAACATAGTATCCACGAATATGGTGGAGAAATTGGAGATGGAGACAACTTCACATCCAAAGCCATACAAAGTCTCATGGTTGCAGAAAGGATACCAGGTAATGGTTACTAAGCAATTCTTGGTTGAATTTAATATAGGAGGATATAGAGATGAAATTATGTGTGATGTAATTCCCATGGATGTATGCCATATTTTGTTGGGAAGACCATGAAAGTTTAACAGGAAAATCATTCATGATGGGAGGAAGAATACGTACACATTATAAAAGAATGGTAGTACACACATGTTGCTACCAATAAAGGATAAGAGAGTGAAAGAGGAGGCCAACACAAGCATACTTCTCATGAGTAGGAAGGAACTCCTGAAAGAATTCAAAGAAGAACAAGAGATGCAGTTTGTTGTGGTGAGGAAACCTAAAGTTATCCTTATAAGTACTTCGATGGAGAATTTGCATGAAGAAGTTCAGGAACTATTGGATAATTTTGCTGACATAGTGGTGGATAAGGTGCCAAACTCATTGCCACCCATCAGAAGTATCATTCATCAAATTGATTTAATACCAGGATCAAGTCTGTCGAACAAAGAAGCATACAGATTGACACCTCGAGAGAATGAGGAAGTGAAGAACCAAGTCCAGTATTTGTTAGACAAGGATTTGGTCAGAGAGAGCTTGAGTCCATGTGCAGTAGAAAATGTGGTGAGTCCAAATAAGGATGGAGGATGGTGAGTGTGTATAGACTCAAGGGCCATTAAAAATATCACCATCAGTTATATATTTCCTTTACCAAGAATGGATGATTTAATGGATTGTTTAAGTGGAGAAAAATTATTTTCTAAAATAGATTTGAAAAGTGGATAACAAAAGATTAGAATGAGGGAATGTGATGAGTGGAAGAAAACCTTTAAGACAAATGAAGGTTTGTATGAGTGTCTTTCTATGCCATTTGTCTTAACAAATGCTCTGAGTACTTTTATGAGGTTGACGAATGAAATACTGAAAAATTTCATTGGCAAGTTTGTAGTTGTATATCTAGATGATATATTGATCTTTAGCAAGACTAAAGGGGAGGATTTGAGGCACCTAACATTAGTGATGAGGAGACTACAACAAGAGAAGTTGTTGATAAATTTAAAGAAGTCCTCTTTTATGAATGCATAACTCATTTACTTGGGTCTTGTGATCTCTTCAAATGAGATGAAGATGGATCCAGAGAATTTGAAAGCAATGAAAGAATGGTCGTCACCAAGGAGTATGTTCAAGGTAAGGATCTTCAATGAATTAGCAAGCTCCTATAGGAATTTCATCAAACACTTCAGTGGAATTTGTGTGTGTTATCACTGAAATTTCGTCCGCATGTGGCGACCAGAACTCCACATCATCAAAATAGGACTGGAGTCATTCATGGCACATGATTAATGCCACAACATTGCAAAAAGGGTCAAAAACTATACCAAATGACCAAAAATTTGAAGGGCGCTTTACATCATTTGAGTGCGCGTGCGTATGCGCGTAATAGCATCGTACAAAGCGCACATATGTGCACAAGGCGCGGTTGTTGGGCTAAAAACCCGCGCGCTTGATAAACAGCGCATTTATTGAAATTGGTCGGCCTCCCAACCACTAATGGATCAGCTCCCAAGTCGATTTGACACCAAATCCGAGCTCAATCCTCATGGTGGGCTGGTCAAAGACCTAATTGTGCCGTGAAGAGCCACTTTTCACATTCAAAAGAGGTCACATAATAATCCAATGCTTGGCTATAAAAAGCCATGAATGACCACCATTTTCTCAAGGAATTCTTCATACTGTTATGCTGCTGAGATTGCTAAGGACCCATTCTTTGGCAATAAACACCACAAGCTGCATTTCATAGAGCTATTCACCCCTCACTTGAGTGAATAATCTTGGAGTTATTTCACCCACATTTTCATCTTTTCATTGTAAAGGAGAGCAAGCTTTGAGGGCCTCAAGAGCCTTCCATTGGAGAAAGAAGGGACCCAAGTCCCCTTTCTTCTTTGTGTGTCTTTGGATTTCATCAATAGATCAACTTATACATTGGTGATATTGGTCCATTTGTCTCTATTTTTCAGTTTCTCATATGCTTTTAGTTTTTATTTGTTTTAGTTTAATTCTTGTTAATAGCTTTGCTGGTTTTCTTTCTAACCTTTTACCTTACAGCTGTCATGCCTAACAGAGCCCAACTGGGCATGTAAGCACTCTTAATTTGCTCACTTAGTGAAGAATTGGGTGCAAAAAGATTGGCGAATGTACTGGGGAGAAGGTATCAATTCCTCCCTCATTTTGTCTTTATTTACTTTCCTTTTGATTTCATTAACTTGCAGGTTCACAAACCGGCCTCTGCCGACCTGATTGCCAGTCAATTCACCGGAAATTGGAGAGAAATCCATCCGGATTTTTCTTCTCGGACTTTTGACACAGGCGGGTGGGTATTATACCCCACAGGCACGCGTCGTGCGCACATGCGCTTTGTTTTTCAGTTCTGTTAGCGCGCAGGTGCCATATGCGCCTCTGTCCACACAGTAGGCCGCGTATTAGAACCAAAATTTGCATTGTAAGCTCTTGGGTGTGGGGAAAAGGGATTTTTCCTTGTTAAGAATGATGATATGCATGCTCTGAATACTGCACCACTTAGACCCCTCAACTTATAAAGGGGATAATCAAGCAAACATAGGCACTTAGGTGGATAAAAATCATTTTCCCTTATTTTTCTTTTAGCCACATGGATGGCTTGCTTTGGTTTATAAGTCTAAATTGAAACATCAATTCTAATCACATCTAAACTCACATTTTGGGACCAGAAATTGCAAGTAACAATCTTGAGTATGCTCTTCTCTTGCGCCATTGAGCGATCTTGAGAATCAGAAAGGGTTTGCGAAAACAATTTCATCTCCCTTAACAAAAATCAAAAACTTTTAGGAGAGGACAAAGACTCTTTTTGAGACCCCTCTTAGTTTCATTTTCTCAAACACACTCTTGTAACGGGCCCATACATGCCCACATGTCAACAAAGCTAGAATAGTGTTTGAATTTCTACTTTCTTAGGTCAAAAAACTAGGAGAGTTTAAAAGTTTGTAACGGGCCCACACATGCCCACATGTTCAATCTAGGACTAGTTTCATGCTTTTTCTAGATTAACTCACACATAGGGAGATAAAGGATAGTAACGGATCACAATGTCCACATGCTAGTTTCTAGGGCTTTTACAATTCCGCAAGGTTGTACCAATGACATCTAGCTTATTTAGGTAATCAAACTCTTGTAAAGGACCAAGAGATGTCCACATGTTGCAAGGTGACATCTAAATAACTAAAATTTGGGACACTTTCACTCACACACAAAAGTCACTTTTGCACTCACATAGCCTCATCTCGAAACGTGGTGGTCTAAGTAGGTTTCCTCCAAAGGGATTCTGAAAAACACCCCATATTTTCTTGATCAGACTATCCACTCCCACTTTTAATCAAACGAGGCTGGTTTTCACCCCCATCCTCACAAGACAAATTCATCTAAAATATTTCTAAACAACTCACTAAGTTGTCCTCCACAGGAGGTGCTAAAAGAAAATTTTAGTCTAGGTAGGATTTCAGGGGTAGGCATCCAAATAACCCCCCGTTATCTGGTTCTCACAATTTCAAACATAGAAGTTGACAAAATAGGGAACTTTCAAATCCTCCAAGTCCAGCGTTCCAATCACCATAAGGAAGGGAGATACCCGTGAAGGGTCGAAGGCCGAGGTCCAGTTGTTCTGTGCATCCCCCCTTGAGGCACCCACCTCTTGGACAGGATCCAGCCCGTGACCCATTTCTTAGGCTGAAAATCTAAATGTCGCGCTTGGACCGAGGTACCTAGTGACCAATTTTAGGACATCTACCCAGGTGGCGGTTGTGGGCTGCAATCGCACCTTGATTGGATTTTTTGTGGCTATTGGGAGGTATCGCCGGCTCTTTCGGGATATTGCACCCTCTACCTCTCATTATAACTAGTTATTTCATTCTTCACTAGTGTCTCTTCTGGTGACTTCAGACCCCACTGTTGAGAGCTATTGGAAGATCCAGTGCTATTTGAGAGGAAGGACGTTACGTCTTCTAGGACACGAGCATTTGATTTCTTTTTTATTCCCCCACGCGGACAAAAACCCTCTTACCCACATATATGCTTATTTTTCATTTATGTATGATGCACATCTGATTACAGTTTGACTTTGATATATATATTGTGAAGATCATCACAGAAAACAAGCTCTTGGTTCTATATTTTCTCTCACCACTTGTTGCACACATCACACACAATTAGTCTAGCATCATAGGGGAACCACAGAACCCCCGTCGTTCACGACATCTACTCAACCTTACTCCTATTTTAGGGGGAGTATCTCGTCGTACTCGTTCATCGGTACCACCTTCACACACTCCTGTGAGTGCTACCATAATAGGATCAGCTTTGCTTGGTTCTACCTTACTTGGGTCCAATTCCCAAGGTCACACAGTCACTCGCTCTCCTTTGCACGGAAGCGGGGGACCCACTTCCTCTCAAGGAGGGAGCACCAACCCACCTAGTCCCCATCAAGGGTCGGCTGCACAAAACACTATGGATGGAACTAACATTCCTACCCCCTTACAGATGCCATACTTGGCCTCTCTCAACATTCTGGATCTCACCAAGCTCACTAATGATCCTATATTGCATGATGCCACATGGCCTGCAATGCCAACCAAACTTCCTTCAGACATACCAAAATTTGAAGGAAAGGCAGGGGATGACCCTGCCAATCATGTCATGACCTTTCATCTATGGTGTTCTTCCAATAGCATCATGGAAGATTCTATCAGACTGCGTCTTTTTCAACGCACACTTACTGGCCCATCAGCCAAATGGTATGTCGAAGAAAAATCAGGGTCCCACACGACCTTTGAATCTTTGGCCAAAGCCTTCTTAACTTTCTTCCAATTACCCATTCGACATGAAAACGGTATAGAACTACTGTCTAACTTCAAGCAGACCTCAGCCACCCACATTGCTGACCACATTCATGAGTGGTGTAGGCGACGTAGTTTGTGTAAAGCAGAAACCACCAAACAGCAATGCCTTGACTGGTTTCTGAGATCACTTGTCGCTCTCCTCGGTAAGGATGTAGCTTCCACCTTCCCACAATCTGAAGAAGAAGCCATCAACAAGGCTCAACAATATGACCTCATTTACGCACAGTCAGGATACTTATACACGGTACTTCCTGATCTTCCGAAACCTGTGCCATTTGGTCAAGAAAAACCTGGGATGTCACACTCAGCAGACAGACTAATAGGTACCACCACACACCATAGTCCATAACCCCAACCACCACCGATGTATGGAACACCTCAGTACCCACCAGCATATGGGGGCACTTCTTATTATCCCCCACCCTCTTACCAACAACCATACCCTGTTGCTACACCTCCACCCATTAGTGGACCGCCACCGACACCCCCCATACATCCACCTCTTCCAACCACCAGTGGTCCCCCCTCCACATCACCTTAAAGTACTAGTGAAAGCACCACGCCTTCCTATGTACCTTATGGAGTGACACCACCACAGAATCCCTACTTTCCCTTTTTGGGTCCTCAACAACCCATGGCTCCCCCACATCCTCATACGGGGGTCAATTTTGTTCAACCCTCTGCTGCCCAACAATATCAGAATTTTGAACAGTTGAACACAACCAGTCCAACTCATCCATCAAAAAACACTAGGAGGAAAGGATGGAACAACAATAACAATCCTGGTCAAGGCGAGAATCAACCCCCAGAGCATCCACCCACTGGGGGAAACCCGAACGACGAGAACCAGAACCCCCAGGGGGGAAATAACAACAAACGCCCAGGGCGGAATACTGTTAAAACTATCCACCCTTGTGCTCTTTGTGGGGTATATGGTCATTACACTCACCATTGCCCACAGATCGCTGATTTCAAAAGTTTGAAGGACTCTGGCACTCTTCTTCCTTCTCCTGCGCAATCTGCCCTGCAGCAGGAACAACAACAATATGCACAACAACCCCCTCCCGCCGTGCTACAAAATCCCATCCCACATCAAGGTGCGATAAACACCCAACGGGATGCACATCATCCCCCACCTTAGGTGGGCCAATACCACAATCCCAACAATCCAGCAGAGCGAACAATTCTCCTCACCAGTGAGGAAGAAATCCTTCTTCAAACACGCAATCGTCAGTATCCTGCAACAGCTGAGTCTACTCCTACAGCTGTAGAAACACACCCTACACCGACGGGACCTCCGTTGATGATCCCTCGCCCTTCAGTCGAACCACCATTACGCATCCCTCGCATCCCGTTGCACAGGAATGTCCACAACCCACAGGCTAGGGCAGCACACAACTACAACTTGGTAGATGACTTAGCACAATCCTCGCCTGCCATGTCAATTTTGGAAGTCCTCCAGACTTGTCCTACTCAGTAGAAATCACTACTTTCCACTCTGGGCGCAGTCGACCCTGCCGATACTCGACTCATCACCTTTGACCTTGATAGCTGCGAACCACATCTTCCTGCCGCCGTCGCTATTCAAATACCAGTAAAAATACGGAACATCACCGTCCATCGATGTATCATCGATGAAGGGGCATCCACATGCATCATGTCCAAAACAGTATGGAAGAAACTTGGTTCCCCAGAACTGATACCTTCCGCCATCACCTTACGAGCTTATGACGGACGACCATCATCTCCCAAAGGGCTCTTCCAAAATGTCCCCGTGGAACTTGGGGGAAAAACTATCCTCATTGACATTGAAGTTATCGACGCTCAACTCGATTACAATATATTGTTGGGACGTAGCTACATGTATTCTATGAAGGCAGTAGCATCATCCGTCTTCCGGACAATCATGTTCCCCCACAATGGGAAGATTGTAACCATTGACCAAGTCTCACATTACGAGCCTAATCCATCTGCCAATCTCGACAACATTCTTCCTCTTATTCACACCAACCAAGATGTATATCCACTCATTGAGATGGGTCCTGGTATTTTCAAAGATCCATCCTTGTTAGGGACGTACCATGGAGCACCACCACTCCTTCCCCCTAGAAAAGTATGCGTCGTTGCCTCTAAAGAAACTCTCCAGGAGGATGATAGTCCTCCTCAGGAGGCTTTAGTCATTCCTGACGTCTCAACAGTCGCAGCACCACTCCCACAGGAGCCTCCTGTGCATTCGTCGACACCTATGGTCCTCAAATCCACATCCCCTCAAGGGCCTAGTCCCATTTTGGAGACAGTCCCCCGACCCCTCACTCAAATTCCCTTCTTTTACCCTCCACCTAGTATAGAATCTTTCCAGGTAGTAGCAACGCTCACACTACCCAATATGGTGTTAGAAATCCTAGTGTGGTACTTACATCCACCTGAGATGGTCCCTCACCCACAGGCAGGACTCCCCATGATGATTCCTGTCCTCACTCCCACTACCTCCACTACCCCCATACTCCCTACCCCCCTGGCTGCAGCCGGGGGCAGGCGACAGAAGAAGGAGCCCACAGCTCCCCTTCCTCCGCGCATATTACCACCTTGCGCCTTGTGTGACAAAGAGGGTCACCAAACCAACAACTACCCATCACTACCATAATTAAGGAATTTGATTCCCCCCAACCCAACCCCCATTATTACTGCTACCACTCAACCTTCCAGTAGTAAAGGGTTGAAAACCAAATTCGCTTGTGCCATCTGTTCTGAGTACGACCATTACACCCATCATTGTCCAACACTGTCTCGTTTCCGGCAGGCATTAGCTATCGTAAGACGAGACTTTTAGAACAACCCACGCCCGGCTACGTCCTCCACAAAACCTATCACTGACATTCTCTATGTCACTACTTCAGTTCATGAATGCATGAGATTCCCTTGCTCTCTTTGCGATTCATTGACTCATTTTACATACCAATGTCCGAGGATCATCAAATACTGGCGACGTCAGTTAGCCATGCTTCACCAACCCGCAGAGGCAATCATTGACATATCTTCACCATTTGAATATCTCCATATCATCTCTCCCGAGCCCGAGGCACTCCCTATGCCTCCATGGTTCTTAGATGACATATCTAAGGATTTACCCCGCAACCCACCCAACTCTCCCGCTCATCCCCCTGCGGAGACTCTCCATCCCACTACTATAGGTACCCCTCAATACCTCAATATATGGTTTATGACGAGTGAACCCTCAACCTCTCCTAGCATTCTCTCCTCTGTTTCTACAACAGGGGGCAAACACACGGTCACTGAGATCACTCCTCATGATCCATTATATTCCCGTCGTTTCCAATGCGACGAAGAAATACTGGAAGAGCTACAAGGCCCAGACTCTCCCTGGGATGCACTCCATCATCGTTCACTCTTCCTTCCATAGGAAGCCCTCATGCCTCCTAGCCACAATCCCATTTACGCGGTTGAAACCAAATATTTTATCCCATCAGGGACTATCGATTGGTTCAACAATCCTATTCCTACACCCAATGCTTTTGAAGAAGGTAATCTGGCTAACATCTCCCCCACCATCAAAATCGACATTTCCATCAAACCAGGCATCGTCGAAGAGATCATCATTGGAGCTGCTTGCACTCCTCAGGAGATTGCCGCATATAAAACCCTCTTCCAGGAATTTAGAGATATTTTCGTCTGGTCATACACAGAGATGCCTGGCCTCGACCCCTCTATTGTCGAACATCGCATCGACACCTGGCCCGACATCACACCAGTTCGCCAGAAACAGCGACTGCTACACCCATCCAAGGCCACGACTATCAAAGCCAAAATTGACAAATTGCGTACGGTCGGATTCATTTACCCCATCGCTTATACGTCATGGGTTTCCAACCCTGTACCCATCGACAAAAAATAGGGATCTATCCGCGTCTGCACCGACTTTCATGATCTCAACAATGCATGTCCCAAGGACAACTTCCCAACGCCCTTCATCGATCAGATCATCGATGATCGTGTTGGTCACGAGGCTCTCTCCTTCATGGACGGATTCTCTGGCTATAACCAAATTCAAATCCACCGAACTGATCAGTACAAAACCGCATTCATAACCCCATGGGGTACGTTTTCATATCGTGTCATGCCCTTTGGCCTCAAAAATGACGGTGCAACTTTCCAATGGGCCATGACATACATCTTTCATGATCTGGCTGCAATCATCCTCACTTACTTGGACGACCTCACCGCTCGATCCAAGAAGTGCACCCAACACCTCGATGATTTACGAACCATCTTTCAACGGTGTCGTCAATACAACATCCGCTTGAATCCTCTCAAGTGCGTATTCTACGTCACTGCAGGGCGCCTCCTCGGTTTCATCGTTTCCCAAAATGGTATCACCATGGAGCCCCTTAAAGTCCAAGCCATCACAGAAATTCCACCTCCTCGGAATTTGTGACAACTATAGAGTCTACAGGGAAAATCCAACTTTCTTAGACGCTTTGTTCCTGATTAAGCCATATGCGCACATGGTTTCCTTCTCTTACTGCGCCATGAAATCCCTTTTCATTGGGACAACTATTCCCAACAGTCATTTGACGATCTGAAGCCAGCACTTTCAAATGCACCTTTGATTAGTGCACCTGACTACAATCGCGACTACATCCTCTACGTATCAGCATCAGCTGTATCAGTAGTCGGCGTCCTCGTCCAGCTCGGAGATGACAATCGTGAACATGTCATTTACTACGTCAGTAAGAACCTCTCAGGACCACCCCTGAAGTACAAACATGAAGAGAAACTTTCTCTTGCAGTTGTCCTCGCAGTCCAGAAACTGTGCCATTACATTTTGCTTCGCACCACCAAGGTCGTCGCAGATTCCAACCCTATGCAATATTTGCTCAGTCGTCGCCAAGTCAACGGAAAATTCGCTCGATGGATCGTTATCCTTCAGGAATACGACCTCGAGTTCTCAACACCCAAGAGTAAAAAGGCCCTCGTTCTCGCCGAACTTGTCACGACCCTTCCCTCTGACACACCCAGTGCACCCGTCAATACTAACTTTCCTGACGAACATCTCTTTTACATCGCTTCCGATGATCCTTGGTATAGCGACCTCCTCATCTACCTACGAACTCAAAAGTTCGGTAATCACTTATCACGAGATGATCGTCAGTGCATTCACCATCAGGCCCCCCACTATCTCCTCATCAGTGACATCCTATATCGGCAGAGCGTCGACACCATTCTTCGTCGCTGCCTGACTATTGACGAGGCCGACAGAGTCTTAAACGACTGCCACAGCGGCACCTGTGGGGGCCATCTTTTGGGCATCACCACGGCTCAAAAGATTATCCAGGCCGGTTACTTTTGGCCTACCCTGTTTCATGATTGCATTCATGCTGTGAAACACTGTGAGCAATGTCAGCTCTATGCCAACAAAGCCCGAGCTCCCCCTGCTCTTCTACACCCAATCATCACTGCAGGCCCCTTTTGCAAATGGGGCATTGACTTTATGACTTGTAATCCCCCCTCCAGCAATGGTCACAAATACATTGTCATGGCTATCGATTACTTCACCAAATGGGCTGAAGCTATGCCCACCTTCAAAAACACCGCTGACACTGCAGCACATTTTTTCTTCAATCACGTCATATCCAGGTTCGGAGTACCACTCCAACTCGTTTCCAACCACGGGAAACATTTTGAGAACGAGATCTTTGTCGAACTCTCATCTTGGTTAGGCTTCTCTCACGAGTTTGCCTCACCATACTACCCTCAGTCAAACGGACAGGTCGAGGCAGTGAACAAAGTCCTCAAGACCATGTTACAGCGCACGGTCAATAAACATAAAACCAATTGGCATCATATGTTATTTTCCGTGCTATGGGCTTATCGAACGATAGTGAAGACCGCCACAGGTTTCACACCATTTCATCTAGTCCATGGGATCGAAGCAACTCTTCCCATCGAGTGCGAAATTCCCACCCTTCGCACCGCGATCGAGCTTTTACCTGCAACTTCTCCAATGGAGCAGCGCTTGCTGAACTTGGAGTCTCTGGATGAAGATCGTCGATACTCATTACAGAAAAATGAGGTAGCTAAAAAACACTCCAAAGCTACCTTTGATCACCATGTCAATCTTCGCTCATTTCGCGAAGGCGACCTCGTCCTCGCCTACGATATCGCTCATGATACCTTTGGCCATGGAAAATTCGAATCCCTCTGGCATGGCCCTTACATCATCCAACATTGCCTCACCAAAGGCGCATACATCCTGGCCTCCCCCAAAGGCCTCACACTCAAAGAACCCGTTAATGGGTTATACCTCAAGAAATTTTATGCTTAAACGTAGTCAAGCTACTTTAGGTTATTTTTCCTTTTTTAGCGTTTTTTATCTTTTTTGCCCTCATCTAAACTATCCTTTGTGCTATTGACAGATGACTCATCCACCAGCTTATCACATTGGGTACGCCGACGGCGCCAGCCGTTGGACACAAAATCTCGCTTCGGCTGCTTGGGCTCTCTACACCCCTTCACATGAAATGCTATATTCCAGTGGCATCTGTTTAGGACCAGCAACCAATAACCAAGCCGAATACACTGTTGTCATTGGCCTATTGACTGACGCCCAACATCATCATATTCGTCACCTTAGCGTTTTCCTCGACTCTCAACTGGTCGTTCTCCAACTCAACAATGTGTACCGTGTACGCGATCCGTGCCTCTTTCGCAAATACATGTAGGTTAGATTATTGTCTCAACATTTTGATTCCATTACATTCACACATATTCCAAGAGAATTGAATCAAACAACAGATGAAATAGCTAAGATGGTGCTAGATTGGCATATATCACATCAAACTACACATACATAAAACATCTCATCTAAACCTGTCACAGCATATAGATAGCATCAACATCATCAACATCAACACAAAACACACATGTAAAACACATTTGGATCCAAAAACCATGTATACTCATATATATATATGTGGGCCTTCCAGGCCATCCAACTGTTTATATACAACAAAAAATACATCGGCCCTCAGGCCTGTGTCACATCAGGGTACAAAAGTCGGCTCACCAGCCTATCAAAACTGTATACAATACAATCAGGGGGCCTCTATCGCACCCCCAGCTGCCCCTCCCTCGGGAGGAGGTGGTGGCCCACCCCTACCTGCCCCAGGCGGTGGAGGTGGCGCACCTGCAGGACCCTCCTGCCCAGGGGGCAGGCGTCCACTCGTCATAGCGGTGAGCATAGCTGCTTGTCGCATAATCGACCGCCATGGTGGAAGTAACCCAATACACTGCTCTAGGAACTCCTTGTCCTGGATGTTAATCCACATGCCCTCAGGCACGTCCCGAAACACCGTCTCAAACCGACGGAGTATGTCATCCAACTCCCCTCCGGTTGCCGTCGGAGGGGCATGTGATGGCCCCACACCAGGGTCATCAAAGAGGCACCTCTGTGCCGGTCTCTCGGGCCCTGCTGGTCGCCCAACAGCCTCGTCCCATGGACGCCTCTCTCCACGTGGAGGTCTCCCCTCTCGCTGCACGGGCGGTCTATATAACTCTACCTCACGTCCGCGAGGTACCAAATCTGCACATGCACCAAACAAGCAACAACAGATGGTATCAATGCCTATACATCAAACATATGCACTAGTATATCAAAATCACAGCATAAATCAAAACATGCAAATATACAGCATACCTCGGTGGTCGAAGACCTCCCCAGGAGGCAATACCATGTCCGGGTCCCCCCGGAAGTCCACCCCAGCATAGGGAAACTGAAGTATAACCTGCGGCATCTGTCGCCATATCTGCACTGCCTATGCAGTAAAATAGTGTCTGCCTTCGCCACCACCGTGGCGAACCAATATCTGTGACCACCGCCTCAAGCGCGGCTCTCGTACCCCTGGTGCCTCCAATAGCACCCTCGGGCGCAACATCGACACCCTCTCCAAGAAAAAGGCCACCAGGATGGAGCCAAAAGTGAACTCCACGGCACCTCTAGACCAACAATGGTCCAGCTGCGCAATCATCTGCGCATGTAGGGTCAGCCCCCAGGTGAACCGCTCACGGCCCACCACTACCCTCTCCATCAAAATCAACTCGCCACCACTAATCCGGTGGGGCGCTCGGGATCCGTACACTCGCACTATCATCGCTGCTATGCAACGATGCAACAAGACATCTATCCCACTAATGCTCACTGATGACCCAGTCATATAGTGATCGCCTGAGAAGTATCGCTCGACGACATCACGCAGATTAGTGTCTCTCGGCAGCACAGGCACTGCCAGCAATGGTGTTCCCCGAAAGGGGAGCCCAGTCAAGAAGTAGATGTCCTCCACCGCAGTGAAGGCGATCTGCTCTCCTCGCACAAGGAAGCAGTGTCGATCTGGTCTCCACATCTCAATCAGAAAACGGAGCAAGTACTCCTGTGACCGTATCAGAGGGCACTCAAAAAAATTTAGCAACCCACTGGCTGATAAAGATGCCTGAACTGCAGGCCTCGCCTCGGCCACATCATCTCGCAGCTGCGACCAGTCCCGCTCATGCCACCGCACATCCATGGTCACTACTCGCCACCTGCACACAACCCAGAGTCCTATATTAGCTTAGGAAATCACCCAATACATCAAATAAGATAATTTATTACCCTGAAACCTTGCCTTAAAGGTGCAGTTTCACCACCCACAGGCGCGCACACACGCACACATGTTCACTATACAGGCGCGCATGTATGCGCACCTATTTTTCCCCATGGGCTCTCTCATGAGCGCGCCTGTTCATCATACAGGCGCGCTCTAGGGCGCGCCTATACAATCCACAGGCGCGCTCTCGAGCGCGCCTGTTCACCCCACAGGCGCGCACTCATGCGCGCCTGTCTACCCTACAGGCGTGCCCCTAAGGCGCGCCTTAATTTCCTTCTCACGCACACACATGCACGCTTTTTCAGTGTACAGGCACGCACTCATGCGTGCCTTCCACTGAGTCGCCTGTGCGTGCAGGCCCACCCTCTACCCAAAAACCCCCTAAAACTCTCGTACGACCCCCCGTACCTACCCCACCCAAAAATTGGAAACCTACAGTTATGCAGGATGTTCAGACCACTAACCTGTAACTCGCACGCCATGGATCGGGTACCTCGTGCTCCCGGAATCACTCAATCTCCTCTGGATCTACTCGAAAACTCACTGTAGCAGCAGGTACAAATGAGGTGGCAATGTGGGCCCTACAACTATATATAGGCCTATTTGCCAAACTTCCACTCACCATTCCGGGAGCCCACGACGTCCATTTTTCAAACCGTCTTCAGCCACGGGATCAGCGTCCTGCCACCTACATCATGGCTGTCCCTGGGCCACTTTTCACCCTGAGCCCCTGGGGCGCCCTTTTTTCATATCATGGCCAGGTACGCATGCACATTGTCACATTTATCTAATACATGTTCATATTTGTTCTTCTCTTCATATATTGTTCACTTTGGGTATTTGGTTGTTCTCTGTGCAGGTACTTGGCCATCGTCTCTACATCATTCCTTCAGGTATATACTCAGCACTGGCATGTAGTCTCTCCCACTGTATTGCATTTACATTCCCAGTCACACCCCCTGATTTTGTCCTGTAGGATACTCTGTTTCTGGCTCTACAGTACTCACACCTCCATTTGCATTTTTGGTACTCGTACCCAGTAGATTTTTTTACCCACATGAGTCGTCTCATTCATAGCACCCTTTTTTCACTTTTGACACTCATGCTGCTCTTTATTACCCTTTAGGGATGGGAGTCCCGGTAGTCTTTCATCATGTCACGAATTAACCACATACTTCTTCTCCTCATTTTTCTAGCTCCCCATATGGACTCCCAACACATCACTTTATGGTCATGTTCTTTTCTTTACCTGGACCTCCGCAGGATCCTGAAGCCACCATTTCATCCACCATCAGTTTTCCCATCTACGAACCTATCTTCATTTCACCTACCTCATACAGAAACTCGCCAATGGGGCCCCCACCCTCCATCAGTTTTCCCAGAAATTTTTGCCCTCCCTGGGGCACTCATTTCACACTGGGGCACCCGTTTTCTATATTTTGAACATCTTTCCCACATTTATTCATTATTTGTTGTACAGACGCCTTTATTTTCCATCCTTTACTTTTGTCGTCACCATCGGCGACCCGCTTTCCTTTTGGCCACACGCAACCCATGTCACCCTTGGTTGGAGCATTACTTCTCATTTTCCCCCGCCGACATCGTCTATGTTTTCAGAATACTACCCAGGTCACTTACCTTTACCCTCTGAATTTGTTCACCTTGTCCAGCCTCTGGCACAACTTATCCCTAATCTTGTTGTCCCCCTGACACTTGATCTTGTCACACGGTTGCGGCCATTCATTCTATCATATACCCTCCAACCAAGGGCAGCCTTGAGTCCTCCCATTCCTCGACTTTGTCTATGTACCTTTGCCACTTCTCCACCACAGTAGATTCCGGGGAGCCCTTTGCTTCTAGGAGTCGTGTCCCCCTTTTGTTAAAATCAGCACACTTTTCCAAAAGGGTGACAGTATCTTGATTCTCATTTCCCATTCAATGAGATATCTCAGACGACACAGAGGGAACCACCATTGCTCCCTGATGTCGTTGACCCCCATAACATTCGACGCCAACACTTTCTCATGTTACGGTGGGTCTTACTTTGCAACTATTGCAGTTTTTCTTATCAATTTCCGAAGACCTATGAACTTGGTAGGGCCCCCAAGGCTCACATCACCATCGCTGGTTACTTACGCGACCATCACCACTGGTTCAGAGTATGTTCCTTTGCAGAATTGTCTTCTGCCTTTATCATTCCGCCCCCGAGGGTGCTGTAGTTGTCTACATCAACACTTCCGACATTTTTTCTTCAGAGTTACATTATATGAGCATGGGGCATGCCCGCCTCGTTTGTACACACTTGTATATTGATACACACCTGGTGGAAAGTCGGGATCTACAAGTTCCTTTCTTCTCCAAAGGATTGCTCTACATGGTCCCATTCTTGCTCTCCCTTACAACACCATCCTCAGCAAAAGAAACATTGATGGATTTCGGCTATATGTTTTTCTCCTAACCTCATCCATCAGGGGGCATCTGTTCTCACTGAAATTTCATCCGCATGTGGCGACCAGAACTCCACATCGTCAAAACAGGATTGGAGTCATTCATGGCATAGGATTAATGCCACAGCATTGCAAAAAGGGTCAAAAACTATACCAAATGACCAAAAATTTGAAGGGCTCTTTACATCATCTGAGTGTGCGTGTGTATGCACGTAATAGCATCGTACAAAGCGCGCATATGTGCACAAGGCATGGTTGTTGGGCTAAAAACCCGCGCGCCTAATAAACAACGCATTTATTGAAATTGGTCGGCCTCCCAACCACTAATGGATCAGCTCCCAAGTCGATTTGACACCAAATCCGAGCTCAATCCTCATGGTGGGCTGGTCAAAGACCTAATTGTTCCCTAAAGAGACTCTTTTCACATTCAAAAGAGGTCACATAATAACCCAATGCTTGGCTATAAAAAGCCATGAATGACCACCAATTTCTCAAGGAATTATTCATACTGTTATGCTGATGAGATTGCTAAGGACCCATTCTTTGGCAATAAACACCACAAGTTGCATTTCATAGAGCTATTCACCCCTCACTTGAGTGAATAAGCTTGGAGTTATTTCACCCACATTTTCATCTTTTCATTGTAAAGGAGAGCAAGCTTTGAGGGCCTCAAGAGCCTTCCATTGGAGAAAGAAGGGACCCAAGTCCCTTTTCTTCTTTGTGTGTCTTTGGATTTCATCAACAGATCAACTTATACATTGGTGATATTGGTCCATTTGTCTCTATTTTTCAGTTTCTTATATGCTTTTAGTTTTTATTTGTTTTAGTTTAATTCTTGTTAATAGATTTGTTGGTTTTCTTTCTAACCTTTTACCTTACAGCTGTCATGCCTATCAGAGCCCAACTGGGCATGTAAGCACTCTTAATTTGCTCACCTAGTGACAAATTGGGTGCAAACAGTGTGGAAATGATGGGTATGGTGAGGAAGAAGCACAAGTATTTTAAATGGAAAGAGGAAGCCGAGAAGATCTCCAATATACTGAAGGAGAAAATAACAGAGCAACTGATTATGGTCTTGCCAAATTTTGAGAAGACATTTCAGGTGAGATGTGATGGAAGTGAAGTTGCATTTGGAGCAGTCTTTAGCCAGGACAATAGAGTTGTTGCGTATTTCAGTGAGAAGTTGAATGAGACAAAGAGAAAATAATCCACGTATAATAAGTAGTTTTATGCCATAATTCAAGCCTTGAAGAAGTGGAGGCATTATCTTGTCCCACATGAATTTGTCTTGTATAGCGATAATTAGGCTTTACAATTCATAACCAAGGAGGAAAAATTGAATCAGAGGCATGCAAAATGAGTTGAGTTTATGCAGAATTTTACTTTTGTCATAAAACATATTGTTGGGAATGCTAACAAATTTGTTGATGCATTGAGCAGGAGATGTTTGATTCTGAAGGAATTTCAAGTGAAGAACTTGGGGTTTTAAGGACATGTATTTTGATGATACAGATTTCAAGGAATAATACGAAGCATGTGCGAACCTTGTGCTAAGAGACAGAAGCCAATGGACAAAGTACATGGTTCAAGAGGGATTGTTGTTCAAGGGGAATCAATTGTGCATACCAAAATCCTCAATGAGGGATAACCTTTTGAAGGAAAATCATAGTGGGGGATTGGCTAGACATTTTGGCCATGATAAAACATTTGCACAGTTGAGAAGTTCATACTATTGGATAGGTATGAGAACATAAGTGATAAATTTCATAAACAAATGTAGAATATTCCAACATGCAAAAGGAAAAAGACATAAAACTGGATTGTATCAACCATTTCCAATACCAGAGAGGCCATGGGATGAAATAAGCATGGATTTTGTATTGGGATTTCCAAGAATGCAAAGAGGATTTGATTCCATATTTGTGGTGGTGGATAGATTTTCAAATATGGCACATTTTGTCCCATGCCAAAAGACTAGTGACGCAATGCATGTTGGAAATCTGTTTTTTAAGGAAGTTGTAAGACTTCATGGCCAACCTAGAAGAATTGTCTGAGATAGAGACACAATATTTTTTGGTCACTTTTGGAGAGCACTGTGGAAGAAGTTGGGGACAAATTTTTCCTTCATCTCCGCTTATCGTCCTCAAATAGATGGGAAAAATAATGTTGTGAACAAAAGTTTGGGAAACTTATTGAGGAGTTTGGTCACTAAACACCATAATCAGTGGGATCAGATTCTTCCACAAGAAGAATTTGCATACAATGATTCACCAAATAGGAGCACTGGAAAAATCCCATTCCAAATATTGTATGGAATGCAACCCAGGGGAGTATCTGAGTTGAGAGACTTGGGATAGAGTGGGATCAGGAGTGCTGAGTAGAAGATTTTGTTGCATAAATGGAGAGGCTCCATAGCCAGATTAGAGGACAGTTGCAGAGTTCTAACCAGGAGTAAAAATGCAGAGTTGATCAGCATCGCAGAGAAATTCAGTTTGAAGTAGGAGATCAGGTTATGGCACATCTCAGGAAGGAAAGGTTCCCTAGGGGAACATATAACAAGTTAAAGATGAAGAAGATAGGGCCATGTAAGATCTTGAGGAAGTTTGATGCAAACTCCTATGAGATTGAGTTTCCATATGGAGTGGGCATATCACCCATATTCAATGTTTCAAACCTGTATCCTTATAGGAAAGACGACACCAAGGGATCAAAATATCAAGATAAGTTCTAGTGGTAGAAACAAATGCCTATGGAAAAAAATCAAAATATGGAGAAGATCGTTGATAAGAGGATTGGTAAAAAGACCATGAGGAAAACCTATTTTGAATATATGGTCAAGTTGAAGGGACACCCAATAGAAGATTCCAGTTGGAAAAATTAAGCTGCTATACAGAAGCATGGAAGGTCAGTGTAGGAGGTCATGGATAGGAGTGCATGAATTTTTGTCAAGAGGAGTATGATGGAGGAGAATCATTGTTAATCATGTGGAGAAAGACTTATCAACGTCAAGGAATTTGTATAGGAGATCAACCCTGGAAGTGAAAACAAATATTTTGAAGTCTTCCTTAACTCAGTGCTAGAGTTAATCTTTGGGGCACACTTGAAATCAAGATGGGGAAAATTTGGAGGCACACTTGGATGATTACAAGAGAAAAGGGAGACTCCATTATGGCTCTGGAATGTGGTTGGTCTATATAGTCGTTAGGTTAATTTATAGAGTAGAAAAGTAGCCAGGAAAAACCCTAAGATCCCTCGGTGCTAAATAGAGGTTTTGTATGACCGAATGAGGCTAGTCAGTGGTTGGCTAGAATAAAGATGTTAGGAGAAGAAAATAAGATAGAAGTTAGGAGAAGATTTCAATAGTTTTTGTTGTTCATTTATAGTTGCAACCATTTTCACTTATGAATATAACATAAGAAAATTGACCCAATGCATGATGTGGACATTGCTTGCAATTTTCTGTTATTGTGTTCTCATGAATGAATGAATTTGTTGTGAATAGATGGAACTGTGAATGTTAGGAAATGTTTTAATTATTTCTCATATGTTGAAGTGGTGCAAGGTCTACACACAAAACGCAAGGAGTTCGTTGAAGAAATATTCTTTGATTCTGAAGCTCAGAAGAGATAGCACGAAACTTTCCCTTTGCAAGGAATGCAAAGAGACTAGTGCAAGGAGTGCATGTTCATCCAGAAGAACCCAAAAACTTGCGTAATATATGGTGCAAGGAGTGCACAGATCCGATAATCGATTAAGTGTCAAAGGGAATTTACAGAAGTCAAATCATAGAAAAGGAGAACACCAGGAGGGTGAGAGGAGTTTCTCTTTGAGAAATACTGAGGATCTGAGTTATCGAAATCCATGAAATGCAAGGAGTGCATGGGAAATTGAAGTATTAATGAGACCAATATCATGAGGGGTAACACTTTTCATAAGTGTTAAAGATACCCAAGAATCAAACTCGTCGAAAGAGAAAAGGTTCGAAATATTTGAACACATAGAAGATTGTATAAATCTGAAGATAGCGTAAGCGGAAGGGGGAAAAGATCTCAGTCGTTCGATATGAACGCTAGAGAATCGGAACCGTCCATTAGGAGGGATGTCTGGGGAATGACCAGTGTTTCGCTAACTCACACTTTGGAGGATTCAAAGGGTAGAACGTTAATAATTTGCGAAGCCCGAATCCGCGACTTGATATGAGTCATTGGATCAAGGAGAGATATGGACAATTGATTGTCTAGGGTGAAATATTGGCATTTTGAGGATCGAAGGATCGGAGGTGAAAAGTCTTTCGACTTTGTGAAACTCAAAGTCCCGAATTCATCATGACCGTCAGATCGAAGGAGAGACCTGGACCGTTGATCCAGTGCCATCATGACTTCGGCTATCCTAAGAATAGAGGCAAGGAGACATCAAAGACGTGAAATGAAAAATGTCGATTTGATCACAGTCATCGATTAAGGAAAGATCAAGACCGTAGAAAATGGGTCATCACGATTTTGGATATTAGGTGAATGAAGGTAGAAGCTCTCCCAAGTTTGCGAAAATTGAAATCGCGACGTGACTTTCACTCGAGCACGTGGTCACCGCTAGTGGTCATAAGGGAGAAAGGGCTTGGCAAAGAGGAGCTAGTGCCCGTTTGGCATTGAGGTTCAAACAATGCTTGCGAGAGAAGTTGTGAGTCTCAAATGACCTGCTCATTTGGAGAAAGGACCTGTGTAATTGGGTTTGGGGTCTAACAGAGACCTGAAGATTCAATCAGACTCACTATCTTGATCGATCCTAGACTGGGAGGTCATGCAACCCTTAGGAGAGAAGGGGGGTCTGCATCAATTAGGCCTTCAAGCATCTTTGATAAGAAAAAACTCAGACTCAATATCACTCTCAAGCTCAAGTTTCAGACACTGAAATGTGTCAAAACGACACAGTCACAATAGCACAATGATCAAGCCTAAATCACCATGCAACTACAACAACTTGACTGGATCCTCCATGCATGAGCCAATGTGTTAGTGCTAGAAGTTTCCCCTGGACTGTTATAGCCTCAATCCTAGCACATCTTCAGTTATTGTAATGATTTTCTAAATAAGGATGTGTTTAAGATTTTGAAAGAAGGTGGACCAGGTAGATGGAAAGAGAAAGAATACGAGAAACAGGATAAATGTAGATCAGTGAAAAATGATTGGGCATGGAGTTAAGTAAACACCATGTTGATTAAAGGCAATCAAATTTCATATCAGATAAGAAGTTTATATAAAAATGGGTAGAAGAATAGGGAATAAACAAAGAGTAGAATACCCATAAAACATATATTCTCTTTGTCAAATGGATGAAACAGTACTTGAAAAAAAAAACACACAAATAGTAGGCAGTCACAACAAAATATTTACTTCTCGAGAATCTATTATCCATGGGAAGCCATTGTTTCTCAATGTCTACAATTCATTCAAGGAAGATGAAAAACAGAGTTAAAAAATAAGGGAAATCACAATCTGACAAAAACAATTGTCATAGATCTTCAATGTCATAAGTGATCACAGAATAAGATGTCCTCAGGCTTACAATGACACATACTAATTGGCTATCCCATCAAATTCTTCTCATGCCTCACCCTCTCAGGCCTCTTCCCCCTTTTCAATCTTTCATTCAAAATATTTATAGATTTACAATCATTAGTTTTGATCCTAAAGAAATGGTTTTCTAATCTAATCAAATATCTAAGTAAAATCTAATACAACAACTAAATATTTGATCCTATTTCTAGGGGATTGGATCCCATCTAAAATTGAGTCCTCCAATGCCACATGAATTCTCCTTGAGGAAAAAGAGATTTTCCTAAATCATTTTTTCCACATATGTTATGAGTCGTCATACAAGAATCTATAAGAATTCCACTTGACCAAGATTTTTCCACCTGATGATATTCTGTATATCTTCTAGAAAGCAATCTCCTTCTTCTAAATAGGAACTTCCTCATGCTGATTTGTACTAGCTCTGATTGTTGTTTTTTTGTGACTACTTTGTCAAAACATTTCATTAAAAACAAACAAAATACAAGTTGGAATTTGTTGACCTTTCGTTTTCTCTACCGAGTGGTGCCTTTGACTGTAGAGATGCTCTGTCTCTTGCAAGACTATCTTGCAGAAACTGCACTGTTCCTGTTAGTATTTATTATAAAAGACAAATCTCCAATTTCCTGTGCTTGGGTATAACATGCATCCATAACAGAATAAGCATTCAAATGAAATCATTTTCACCCTTATGAGAATAGAGAGACACTATTACTGAAGTAGGAAAACTATCCAAAAGTTGTATACAACATTGAAAGAGGATAAACTCTAAGGAAGATCACTTTGTAGTGTTATGTTTATTAGGGCTTATATAATTCAATTTCTTTGACATAAAACTTCCTCCAATCCACTCTCTAATGCTTGCTCAAACTGGGAAAGCTTGATTTGAAAATTGTCTGCCAGCTTTCACCTTTGGATCTTCTCCAAGGCAATAGAAATCTTAATCTTGTTAAAAGTTGCGTAGCACAGGTATCTTCTTTCTCGCCTCATCTGCAATGCTTGATTCAAGAATCAATGTTCTAAGAAAGCCATGAATAATTAGAGATATTGAAATGATATAGGCAATTATACCACAACAATACTAAACATGAGACTTGTAACGAACATCCATCTTTTTTCCTGAATTTATATCTTTCTAAATTCGAAATCTTAAAATCCCCAAAGTGATGTGATTCATTTTGAGCAACAACAAGTTTTTCGACATATATCCACTTGTGGAAACTATTATAGATTGGACATAGAAGTAAATGACATACATATCCATGCGTAGATGACACAATATTATGAAACCCCTTTGATCCATGTAGCTTGGAACAATAAACTTCAATTCTCTGCATCTGATGCCTTGATTATAGCAGTTGGCGGTGGATAACTCAAACCTTGCATCTTAGTGCAAATAAACATGTTTGTTTCTATTCCCCATGGCAAGATGTCTTCAAGCTGTCAAACATTTCAACAGCCAGACTATGTTCACCATTAGACATCTGCGGACGCAATCATCTGCTTGGAAATCGGGGATTTGTCTTTAGGTTTTGACTTGATTGGTGAGCTTAGCTTACGTGACTTATGTGTTGGTTTATATGGAGATTTTTGTTCGACTTGAGTTTAGCATATATGATAGTGTGACATGTTGACATGACTCAGAATTTGGCAGGTCGATAGGATTGATTCATGGAATGGATTTGTGTGTCAATTCATGGAATGGTTGTATGTGTCGATTCATGGAATGGCTTAAAATAAACCATCAAACACGATAGGCTTAGACTTAGGTATAAAAATAATTTAGTATATTGATATCTTAGGCCTATAGGATTTGGACTTGGTTTAAATAATGGGTTAGACACTTTGTAATGCACACACCATTTTTTATTTTGGTAAAAATAACAAATTGCAAATCTAAAAAAAAAAACCATAAAAATAGGATTTAGGAAATACTAACAATTATTTTGGAATGTAGGTCAGAAGACAATCTTAGTAAAAAACAATTAATTAGAGATTTGATGAAAAACCTAGAGGTTAAGACAATGGCCTGAAGAGTTTAAGGATTTTACTTAAAAAATGATGTGATGTTTTATGATGGCGCTACGAGAATAACACTTTTCCAGTAGCATGCTTGTATCTGACACATGTGCTGCTGGAACATAGCACCAAATTAAATATTATTTTCTCCTGTAGATCATAGTACTAACAATGGCTCCTTTTGGGTAATGATTCCCTCCCCATGAGGCATCAAGAACAAGCAGACCATTGTGCCTTTTCCTCTTTGCATCTATGTAATGAAACCTGCAAAATTTTGTATCTGCAAACATCCACATTCTTCTATGTTGTGCCTAGTCCATTGGGTTATGGAGTCAGTCAATAGCATTTCAAATTAGGCCCAAACTTCTGCAACTTATTCAAACTCTAACAAAATCCTGAAACCAAAATTTCTCCTGCAAACTAAGAGACTGAAAAGAATCTCATACTTGATGGCGAGCTTATTCTTCTATCTATTCCTACTTCTAACCAGTAAAAACTGGCTTGTCATGTGACATCATTCTTGCAATGAATCCATGATAACATCAAACCTTTTACCAAATCTCTTTCAATGCAGATAGAAATCAAAGAAGAATTCATTATGTGTAACGAAATTTTAATTTGTATCACATACCTACAACCATCATTTGATTTAATTCCAAAATTAGCAAGGTTGAAATCTTCTGAGAAACATAACTCCATATAAATGGCTATCGGATCATAGAAAGAAGAAGACTGATAACTAAAAATGGTTACCTCTGCTTGCTGCTCAATACTGCCATATATTGGTTGGAATTTTTCATGACTAATGTGTATGTTGTTTTCATAAATCTACTGCTCATCTTCTGTCACCATAAAGATAACATGTTGCTGATAAACTTCATCAATACCGTTATGTTTATCATATTTATCAACAAAAATAAGCTGAGGAAATACTTGTTCCTTATACTCATCATAAACATTAAATTTTTCATTCAAATAAAAAACAACATGTGCATCAGAGATAAGATCAAATGTGTCTACAACTATGCAAT